>CM060703.1:69006761-69479261 GCA_030686995.1 Artemisia argyi
GTCTGTTGGTGTTTAACCACGAGCGTGAGAAGATTTCCCTCTCTTTGAACGATAGGATTTGCTATGTTGATCTGTCTCTCTTTGAAAAGTTGAATTTGATTTTGTTCTGGTATGGATTAGTTGACTGAGCATTCTGATGCTAACTATTGTCATACTATGTCCCACATTGATATTTTGAATCATTCTGAACTCCTCACCATGTTTTTTATTATTAAACTTTTGATATCGTCAATGCTCTGGAGACTCGTACGTTACTTTCGCAGATATGGAGTTTTGTTTGCACCTATTCTGTACGCCGAAGAATGAATCTCACCTTGATAGTTATTTTGCAATCTGAGTTTTATTGACATGGTCCCTGAATGAATCCCAAGATTTCCATCAGGATATTAAGTTGGATTGAGATGATGCTGAGAGACTGTCTAGTCACAACGCGATGATGTTTTAAGAAGTTGTCTGAGATCTCACCAGCTAAATTGAGAGAACAGAAGGAGCAACAACCTAAGACTAGGAAGTGAGTTTGCTAATTTGAGTATATCTTCTGGGCGTGTGTCAGTTTTATTCGCAATGAAGAAGGATGGTAGAAGGAGATTACGCATTGACTTCTGGAGGTTGAACCATATTTCTGTTTGAAGACCATTATTTTCCCTGCTTCAAATCGACTATGTATATGTTTAGCTTTAGGATGTGGAGTTTGATGATTTGAAGTTATTCCTAGATTTTTCCTTTCGTATTCGTAACGACCACTATGACGGTTAATGATGCTAATAGTATTAGCTAATGCTTTGACTGTCGTATGAATTTTATTAGTTACACCTTTCGTGAGTACTTAGACATTGTCATTGAATGACATTCAGAGAAGAAGGAAGAACATGAGAACCATTTTTGCACTTTGTTAGGAATCCGAGGAACCTCTACATACTCTGGAAGTTTGATAAGTGTTGAGAACCTTTCTATGGATTCTGCGAGATTTGAAACCATCACCAAGCGACCAAGACCGATAATAGTTATAGGAGCTAGAATCTCTTGAACTTTGCAGAAGATGGTGGAAGATGGTTACGTCTTGCATTATTGCTAAACGATTTTTTGAGAAGGAAGAAACAACTTTGACTGAAGGAGAATGGAGTTTCTAAAAAGCTGAAATAGAGATTTGCTTCCATACTTTCGGGCGGTACAAATTTGGGACATTTCAAGAAGAGATGGTTATGACCTCATACAGCACAAGAAGATTTTACTTATGCATCAAGGCGATGAGAACAGTATGAAGAGGGCTATTCTACACATGACCTAGAGTTGACAGCAGCAGTGTTACCTTGATGATTGAAAGACATCTTCTTTCAAGGCAGAAGTAGTGGTGAACAGAGAAGAAGAATCTAGTCAAGAGGGCGAACCTGGAGCCGAGCTAGAAGACCTGACAAAGACATACGATTTCACTTCCCTATTCATCTTGGTTGTACTAAGATGAATTGAGAGCGGAAGCAGACTTGCTAACATAAGAGGATTTAATGATCGTGCAAGAAGTTCACATGACTCCACCACAATTTCAAGAAGAACTGCAGAAGGCTTGAGGAACCAGACTCAAGTTCATGATTTTTGTTTCACTCTCAGATTAATGATCAGACAATGACAGGCTACTCAGACTTGAGAAGATTTTAGATCATGTGTTTTAAATGGATGACTACTGAAGCAAACATTTATGTCTTTGAGTTAGATTCTATGGAAGATTTGGGATTATGCATTTGCTGACGTATTTCATTTCTGTTTGACCTATTTAGATTTCTGTTACCTTATGATAGGATCTGTTTTCCCTAGGTTCTTTCCGATGATGATGTTTGAGGTACCGTATGATAATTAAGAAGACTTGACTTTAGTTCTGATAGGTTGTTTGTTCACAACTCGAGATAAAGGATGACCATCATGAGGGCATATTTATGTGATGCTGGTATTATTACGCCTGATCAACGCAATAATACTTACATCATATAACGTGCACTTATTGTTGGCATAGGATATCTTGAGGAGTGCCTGAGAAGCTTAAAATCTGACCTTTGTTGGAGATTATCCGCGATTAGTGAGACTTTAGGTTCATTCACCTATGCGTCTGCTTTACATTCATTCGTTAGATTCGGGATGAGTTAAGTCCGCGACGTGCATTTTGACGACTTTTGTGCATCTGTTTAGAATCTTCAGTTTCTTTGTAGCGTTTCCTACTGTTTGATATTGTCATTCAATCTGATTTCTGTCTATGTTTTCGTGTGCATGTTCTGAGAAAATTCACCTACCATCTGTTATATGTTGCATTTACTCCTTTTCACCAGATTAGACCCGATTTGCCTCTTTTGAGGAAAACGAAACTATTTTGTTTAGATCGGGTCATGAGAAACCAAGTTTTCATGCTTGTTATGATTTGTTATGTCTCTACTTCATTTTCTTTGCAATTTCGCGGACGAAATTTTCTTTTTAGAGAGGAAGAGTTGTAAAATCCGAAATATTAAAACCGTAAATTTTGCATCAACTTGAATTTTAACCTAAGTTTGAAATATTAATAATATGACATTTAAACTATGCCTTATAATTAATATACACATGATAATTGATCCTAAACTAATTAAACTATATCCTAAGTGACCTAAATTGAATTATGATATAAAATACAAATACAATTTTCCTAATCTAATCCTACACACTAGTCGACATTCCCCTTTTGATAACCCATGTACACGTTTTTTCTTTTACAAAATACAAACTGAAAGTTTCTTGATAAGAATAAAAAGATATTGTGTATATCACTAACAAAATAGAAGATCCCATTTGCTCTCCTTGCCAAGCCTTATACACGGTCTTTCCTTTTTGCCTACACACGTTTTCATCCCCATCTCATACAATGAACATGCTCTTCCTTCTCCCTCCATTCGTACCAGACAATAAGCAGGCCAAACTCAGTTTCTTCCCAAGACCTTGAAGCCAAGAAATAATCAGATTTGGGGGTGTACAAGTTTTGGTCGGATCAAAATTCTTATGTTTGACATGTGGGCTGTTCATTCGTAGTACCTTTGGGGTCGTGTCTAGATCCTCTCCAAGGTACCACCTATCATCTCTGTTTTGAAATCTATTCGACATAAATATATGTATCATAAGTAAATCAGAATGAAAACATGCTAAGGGCTCATAATAAGTACGTTAATATGCATGTGAATGTTGTTAAATTGGTGAGATAAGCGACTTATATACATATAACCAGATTTAAAACTTAGTATATGAAGGACACCTTTAAGCTACATGAAATCATGAACCACGATTAACAGATCACATGAATATATATATTTTGTTTCGCTAGATATGAAATAAGAATGGATATATGGCGTGTGTTATGTGTGGAACGCGGGCTGTGGGAGTTTATGTTTATATTTCTTGTGTATCGCGAGCATGGTTTTGGTTGTTTCGTTTAGTTGGTCTCGCGAGGGTTGTGGGTAAATTTTCGTCTCGTAGGTTGTGTCTCGTTATGATCATATTCCGCGATGACTTGTTTGTCCCTTTAGCTATGAATATACGAATGTAAAACTTGGCCATGTCCTACTCGATCACCCTTATGACGTATTTGAAAGAAAGGTGCAAAGAATCATGAAACATGTCACGTAAACATCCTACTACATATGCATGGGAAAGTTTTAGGTGTTGTAAGGGTCATTTAAACAGAAGTGAAACATGTGCATGCATGTGTTTTGAGTGTGTTCTTTTTCGGTTTTATAATCTGGGAAAAGTGGTCGCTACATGTTTTCAAAATAAATCAAAGAGAGTAGAATACAAGCATGTTACCTTCGGTATTGTTTTCGAATCGATATAATATAGAATTCAAAATGTGTCTAGGATTTATTTTTGGTGTCACGAGAATTGTTGTAAATAAAAGAAATTGATATGATAAGTATGCGATTATGTGAAAGTGTGTATGTGTCGTATATATATATATATAGTGGGCATAAATAAAAGAAATCTTGGGTCTTCGCGGCATAAATATAGTGGGCACGTTAATAAGTTTTATAAAATTTTAACGACGTGATTTAAAATTATTATCTTAATATAGATTTATAAAATAAACTTTAAAATAATTTTATTTGACTTTTTAATAGTTAATTTTGATAAATTACATTTTAGACCCTAAAATTTACTAAATTGATAAATCAATCCTAAACTATTATATTGATCATTTTAACCTCAAATATTATTAATGGTTCATTTTAACCTTAAAGGATTAAATTATTATTTCGGAAAACTTACGAAATGGGAAAAATTGCTAATTTTGGAAAGTTACTAAAAATAGAAACCTGCTAAATATGAAAAGTTTCTAAAAATGGAAAGATAACTTAAAAAGGAGTAATCTGATTTGAATTGAACTATTAAATAATTCTCGACTTCTAATTCATCTAGGTTCTGTGAAGAAGGAGCGGTTTCTATTTTCATTTGGCCCTTTTCCTTATTTTGCTTTGTCATCGGGTTGAGGTACAGATATTCTAACCTTTCAGTAAGGTTTCTCATGACTCGTGATCCGATTCTTTTGCCACTACTATGACTTCTGGCCTTTGTATATCTGAAATCTTTGGCTCATCTGTTATGATAATTTGATATGAAAACCTTTTGAAAATATAACTTGATGTTATGGAAGGAAACTGTTTTGAAATGACAACTATGATTTTGATACGAAACCAGTTTTAAATGAAGGATTAATTGACTTTTATGAAGAATGTTTTAAAAAGGGATATTTTTGTGATAGAAATGGATAAATGATTTGTAAAGTTTTTAAATCTGTTTTCTCTTAACTCTTTCATGTTTTATTATGAACTTATGAAACTTGATAATGAATCTTTTGGGCATGAACCATTGATATGACTTCTGATATTATGACCTTTGATATTCTGAACCTTTGATATGACTTCTGATATTATGAACCTTATGATATGAACCTCTGATTTGAACTCTGATTATGAACCTTTGCCATTTGTGAACCTTTGACTTGAACCTTTGTTATGCACCCTATATTGAAGACCTTCTGATTCTGATTATGATAATGGACCTTGATTCTGATTCTGTGATGATGACCTTATACTCTGGCCTTCTATTTTGACCTACCCAGTTAGATACTCGAGCCATTTCACTAGACATGGGGGTTCCATGTCCGTGTCAGTGATGCACCTCTGACATGACTCTAGGGCAGTAGAGTGATGTTCTGCCACGTCCCCTTTCTGTTATATGATGTGCACACTTCATGATATGATTTATTATGGCCAATCTGATTTATGTGGGGGCGTATGGATGCATCCTAGATCTGTTCTGTTATCTGTCATATATTATTATTTGTCTGGTGAATGTGGCGTATGTGCAATATGCGTCCTTCACATTTCTGGGAGCTAGCTACTCCATGGTTACTATTATGCTGCAGGATATGTTAGAAGAATATGACATGATATTTCTGTTCTGGGCTCGTTGGTAGATGATTGACCAAACCTTACCTGACCAAACCTTATTTGACCTAACCTTACCTTACTTTACCCTTTATTTCTCTTACCTTTGTTTATACCTTTTGATATTACCCAAATGCAACATATATTCTGTTATCTCTTTTCTGTTTCATATTACGTTGTTTATCTGTTCACTGAGCTTTTTAAGCTCAGCCGCATTTCTTTTCCCGCGGCAGGTTTTAGAAGGAAGCTGGGTTATGGGTGAAGAGTGCAAGTAGGAGTTTAGAGAAGACTTTACCTTTGCTAGCTATCAGGGACTAGAATTGATTTGAAGACGTTTTGTATTAGATATTTTGTACCTTAGTTTTGTTTTGTAATTCTTGGCCTTAGAATTCCTTTGTAACCTTTGTATCTGATTGTATTATTGAAGTCTTATGCTTGTGTATGTTCTGTTTGACACCATGAATGTGATATCTTAGCCCTTGTCGGGTTGGGTTGTTACAATCAGTTTAGTAGATCAAATCATATTCTTGTTTCAAAAACCCAAAATCAGGTTGCATAAGGGACTGTTTGGATTAGTTATTTGTGTTGTGATCTTGTTGTTCTATTGTTATTATTTTTGCTTAAGTGGACTGCACTAGTGAACATTTGGTTAAGAAAAGCTTTAAAAACATACCTTGTTTGCAAAAAATAGTCAAAACCTCTTTGATCTACCCTCACAGTTAACTGTGAGGGATATGTGATTCATGGACCTTCACTTTAGCTTATGATTTGTAGATATAGCTTAATTCAAGTTAATTATAACTTATTATAATCATATCAGTCAATAAATCTAGTACAAATCTCGACAAAGTCAACATAGCATGTTCAACTAAAAAGTCAAATATGCAGTTCTCAGGTTTTTCCAAATTTTCAAGGATTTGTTTTGATTTATGTGTGTTGATTTAGATTGTGAGACTTGTTTCTACTTATTGTCTACCACCTCATCTTTGATATACCATGGTCATTTCATTTTTATGATTTTTGTGCTGGTCTCCATACTTGATCAAAGTAGCCTGCAGGGCAATGTCATGCCCTGCTACACAGATAAGCAGCCCAACACCTCACTTTCATGCCATCTCATGGCCTACATAGTGGGCCCCACAATGAGCTTATTGGCTTTTTGAGAAGCCAATAAGCTCATCTTCAAATCCCTGGGCTTATCTTAGGGATTGCACCTCATTTGCTAGGGCTGCTACACCCCTAAAGCTTGTCCCTCTTTCTGATTGAGTATTGGTTTTGGTGTTGCTTATCTTGGCTTATCAGCTTATTCAGGGTACCATTCTAGCTTATCTAGCTTATCACTGATCCCTTGAGCTTGTTTGATCCTAATCCTCCTCTGTGCATCAGCTTTAAGCTTATTTCTAAGCTTTTGGCCTTGACAGTTGACCAAAGTCAACTGTCAAGCCTATAAGCCCTCAAATAGCTTAATAAGCTACTAAAAAGTTGCCTTTGTAAAAGTTTTCAATTTTTAGGTATAAAACAAGTTTCCAAAAAAAAAAAATCCAGAAAAGTTAACTTAATTTTTAAGTGATAGTTTCTATTTAATTTTATTTAAATTTTAATTTTCATTTTTTTATTTTTATTAAGTAATTGGTGTTTTTATATTTTTATTAATTTCCTCTTATATTAAAGTAATTATAATAATTTTCTCAGATTTTTATTTTATCATTTAGTATTTATTATATTTAATATTAGTTTTATTAGAAATTAATTAATATTAAGTATTAAATAGCATAATTAGTTTTTATTAAGCAAAACCTAGTTTTTATATTTTTCCTGGCTTTTATATGTTGTAAAATAATTTTAGAAATTTTCTTGTAATTTTTACTATTCATTTTCTATTTTTCTTAATTTAAAATAATTTAATTAGATAATTAATATTTAATTAGTAATTAATTAATATAAAACTTATTTTTGATTTTAAAAATTAGTTTTTAGTTATTTTATAATTTTAGAAATTTTATTTTCATTTTTCTAGTATTTAATTAATATTATATTGTATTTAAGTATTTTAAATATTAATAATTAGTAATAATTAGTATTTAATTAATATTAAATAATTAATTAGTGTAAAATTTAATTTTATTTTTCTAAAAATTTTATTTTATCTTTTAGTTTGTAAAAAAGTCATTTTCACCCCCTGGGGGTTTTCAGATTTCAATTTTCACGTTTTATTTTGTACGTTCGCGTTATTTCAAACGTAAACGTACGCGTTTTTAGATTTCAAGCGTTTTTAGGTATCTAACTTTCACGTAATCATCTTATAGCTTGTTTAAGCTATTTCCTTATAGATTCCTTAGTTCAGATCAATCACAAACCCTTTCCCGTCCAGATTCACCCGATCACGAAGCCGTTTGTTAACCATCACACCTCGTCGGGATATAACGACCCGGGGAAACACTATACTTCTGCGGAGCATTGACTCTAGGCTGTTTGATTTAGTTGACCATCCCTGGTCAATTTAGGTTGACTGTTTGGAGCCAATCAAAAACCTTTTTCCATTTCTTTAAATCTTTCAAGCTCTTTTGTCAATAAGACATTCGTTTGCTTAGCTTTACGATTGTCCTCTTTGCACTTTTCAAGTTCATGTTTGAAATTATTGATTAATGAAGCAAATAAGGCACGATCTTGTTAATAAGAAGATCCATCCTGGGCAGGCTCACCTCTATTAGAATCCATATCTGGAGTATCAAAAGTGATATTACTATCATTTTGTTCCACCACATATGTGTCACTAATAGACTCAGGATGCGCAGGATGTGTCTGATCATGAGCAAACACATTATCAAAGATATTACCATTATCATGAGCATGTGAATGTTTTACCGTAGCCAACATCTCTGTGTATGATGAAGGTCTGATATGATCATCCTCGGTATCCCAAACAACTTCATTCCTTTGTGTACCATCAGCATCCGAATCATAGCTAGGACTGCTGCTTTCAACCTGTGGTTCTGAAGATGCATCACCCTCATTGACCGTTTCCTTTTTTGCTTGAAAATCTTTCTCTGTCTCTTTTTCAGTCACCTCTGTTTCCTTTAACTGCATCTCTCTTTCAATTTGCTCTCTTTCTTTTAACTGCATATCTTTTTCAATCTGCTCTCTTTCCCGTTTCAGCTTCTCAATTTCATTTAACTCAGCTTCCTCAGCATCAAGTATCTTTTTGAGTTCCCCCATGTCATTTATGCATTTAGTTCTGAAGGTCAAATAACCTACCCAAAATTGTTGGTAAAATGCATCGATAATCTCTGACTGGTTCATTATCCAAGGGTTAAAGATACGCTGAAATTGAGTTTGGATCACTTTAAAAGCTTCCTTGCAGTTACTCATATCAAATTCTTCTTCATTAAGTAGCATCTCAAGTTGATTCAGGCTTTTGTTGAGTTTCTCTTTGAAATAATGAAATCGGTCTCTGACGTAGTATTCAAATGCTTGTCCGAACCTTGAATCATAACCATAAATATTGATGACCTTCGCTACATATGACTTGAACACTGTAAACACTTTCTTTGAATCTCTCTCTTGGATTTGCATTTTCATTTCCATTGTTGAGCGATGTGTGATAAAGTTGATCTTGGATCGTTGAAGATAACAAAGGTTGTTGTATGAAGATTAGATGTTTTTGGCGAATTTTGAAAAGCAAATATGGTAGATATTAGTGATTTCGAATTTTCCCACCAAAAATTATTTTGAAAAATTTTCTCTCCCAAAATTTGAAAATCACTAAGAAAGGCACTTCTAAGGTTAATAGAAAATTTTGAGTTTAAAAAATTTTTACGTCAAATTTTACCGAAAAAAATTTGAATTTTGGCCTAAAAATTTGAATTTTCGGCCGAAATTTTCAACGTTATACCAAACTTTGAATCTCGCGTAAAAATTGAACGTTTAATCTCCTGTAAAAAATAATTTTTTTTTTTAAAAATCGGTAAGATTATACTTGAGGACTAACTGGTTAACAAAGAAAGTCTCAAACTCGATAAGCTCAGATAAACCTAACTCGGTAAGTCCTTAAAAGCTTTCAAACTCGGTATGTCTTATAAACTTTCAAACTCGGTAAGTTTAAAAAATTTGGGCAGAGTTTCGCCTAGTTAGTTGCCACAAAGAACCTTACTCGATATACGATAAGGTGAAGGCTAACTCGCCAAAAAAAATCTTAACTCGCTGAGATTACCCAAACTCGATAGAATGAAGCCCAAACTCGGTAAGACTTAGATCCTTGATTGGCTCCAAACGGTCAACCTATATTGACTAGGGAATGGTCAACAAGGTCAAACTGCCTAGAGTCAATGCTCCGCGGAATATAGTGTTTCCTCGGGTCGTTATGTCCCGACGAGGTGTGAATGGTTATAAAACGGTTTCGTGATCGGGTGAATTTGGATGAAAAGGGGTTTGTGAGTGATCTGAACTAAGGAATCTACAATGAAATAGCTTAAACAAGCTATTTAAGTAAGACGGGAAAGAAGGAAAAACCAGAAACGATTTAAACCTAAAAACGCGTACGTTACGTTTAAATAAAACGTAGACGTACAAAATTAAAAGTGAAAACTGAAATCTGAAAACACCCAGGGGGTGAAAATGACTTTTTTACAAACTAAAAGTTAAAAGAAAATTTTTAGAAAAAGAAAATTAATTTTTACACTAATTAATTATTTATTATTAATTAAAAACTATTTAATACTAATTATTAAGATTTAAAACACTTAAATACAATATAATATTAATTAAATACTAAAAAGGTAAAAATAAAATTTCTAAAATTATAAAATAACTAAAGATAAGTTTTAAAAATAAAAATAAGTATTTTTGTCTTTTTGTGAATTTTCTATTAATTAATAACTAATTAATTACTAATTGACTAATTAAAATATTTTAAATTAAGAAAAATACTAAATGAACAGTAAAAATTCTAATAAAATTTCTAAAATTATTTTATAACATATAAAAGCTATAAAAAATATAAAAACTGGGTTTTACTTAATAAAAACTAATTATGCTATTTAAACTAATTATTAATTAATAATTAATGAAACTAAGATTAATTCTAATAAATACTAAATGATAAAATAAAAATCTGAGAAAATTACTATAAATACTTTAATATAATAGGAATTTAAGAAAAATATAAAATAACTAAGTTCTTAATAAAAATATAAAAATGAAAATTAAAATTAAATTACATTAAATAGAAACTATCACTTAATATTAAATTGGATTTTCTGGATTTTTCTTTTACAAACCTATTTAATACTTAAAAACAAACACTTTTTGTAACAACAAACTTTTTGGAAATAAAAAATAAGCTGATTATGAAAGAAAAAGCCCAACAGTTGACTTTGTTTGACCAACAAGGGAAATAAGCTAAAACCAGCTTAGGTGGGACCCACAATGATTGAATCTGGTTTAAATGAGTTTAGGGGACTTGATTGAGCCAGAAAAAGCAAAAGTGGATCACACAATAAGCAATTAAGCTAACAATAAGCACATGGAAACTTGTATTAAACCAGAAAATGGGACAACTATTTGTGGTGATTTCAAGTGGGTCCCAGTGGTCTCATGGTCAAATGGTTGGTCAATGTCCCTAGCCTACCAGGAGGGGGGTTGAGAGGAACCAAAATCAAGGGCTGAGAACCACTATGGTGGCTGGAAACCACCACCAAATGGTGGTGCTTGGGTGCAGACCTGCTGATGCAGGGGCAAAGGGTGCCCTGCAGCTCACTTTGGAGGGCTGTGGGGCCCACCACAAAAATCTTAAAAATGAAAGGAGGGGGGAAATCAATAGTTGGGGTGGTAGATTACAATCTCTGAAAAGCACAAACTCTAATTCACACTACAAAATTCACCAATATTCCCACAACTTTTGGGAAAATCTGATAACTAGCAATTTGACTTTTTATAAAAACTTGCTAAGTTGACTATTTTGAGGTTTGATCACACTTAACTGATTAAAAATGAAGTTATGAGCTATTTTAAGACTAAATTACACTAGATTAACAAGCATAGTAGCCAAAGTAATGGATTTGAGATCCCAAAACCCTCACAGTTGACTGTGAGGGTACAAAACCTAAGATTTTGACTTTTACTCACATGAACACTGGATTTTAAGCTTAGAATGACCTAATGTGACCTAGTTGAGTATGCCTGAACCAAGAACCACTATACAAACAGACCTGAGCACATCAAAACAACTTGAACCAAACACTCCTTAAAACTAATTTGTTTTTGGATTTTCAAAGCAAATGAGTAAATTAGACTATGAAACTGATTCCTAACAATTAATTATGACTAAAGAAACTTAAATAAGCACAGAAACTTAAGCTAAAACCTACAAGCACCTAGGATCTTACACTAAGCTAATTTGGCAGTTAACTAAGAAGTTTGGAGCACAAATGATTCTAATGAACAAGGACCAAGTTTTAAGCAATCATATGACTGAATAACACCCAGTAAACATAAAAGAACAGAAATGATCAAGCAATGAGTGTGTCTACAGTGAATTGCCAAAAAAAATTAGAATAAAACTCACAATGTGATTTTGTGTGATCCAAACCAAGAACCAAGAATACCACTGACCTAACACCTCCCTTGAGGTACTAAAACCATGAAATTCCAAAATGACCAGGCTTCTTTGCTTCTTCTATCCTCAATTGTAATTTTTGATTTTTCATTATATTTACTCCTATTTTTGAGATTTTTGAGAATTTAAAGCTGAAATGGATTTTAATGCTTAAAATACTTATGAAAGCTTGTATTTGACTTATGTGAGCTTAAAGAACCATTAATCAACAACTTTTAACACTTTAAAGCTAAATTGAGATTTTATCTAAAAATTTGGCACACACTGAACTTGTATTTAAAAACTGATATTGATACTTGAAACAAGTTTAAACTACATTACAATCACTAGAAATACATTTGGAAGTTAACAAGTAAACTTGGAATTCACTAACACGATTTGCTAATCTACACTATGACTACTGCTACACTACTGCTAATCTACACACACCATATTCTCTTCTTTTTCTTTATTTAAATGGTTCCTGGAGTCTCTCTCTTCTTTTCCCATCACTTTACAGCCGTTGGATGGCTTGAAATCATCATGGCCGTTCAAATATTGTTTTGGCGCCAAAAGGTCAAAAGTAGTTGTGGGGATTGCTTGGAGGATTACAAGGGCATTAAATGAGTTTTGTTTGGTTCTATTTGGAGGGGGGGGGGACAAGTAGTGGAGAGATTGGCAGAGGTGATGGGGTGGTTTGGTTTTGCAGGTTCATGTGGGAAGGGTGAGTGGTGGTCAAACAAAGGGGGTTGACTGGGTGGGTAAATAAAACGGACGGGGTGTTTTTTTTTTATAAAAAAGGGGAGATGGGCTTATGGTGTTGGATTGGGCCTTGGGGTTTAATGTGTGGGCTGGAGGGTGTTGGTTTGTGGATTGGGTTTGGTTTCAAAATAATTAAAAGGGTCCGTTTGATTAATATGTAACACAAGGACCATTTTGTAATTTTCAGAAAATTAAAGGACCAAAGTTGTAATTATTCCAAAGTTATTAAAAAGGGTTTTTATGTCACATAGGAATAATACAAGGACCTATTTGATATTTTCCAAAAATTGAAATCCCGGGGTCCTTTTATGTCAATATTTGAAAGTTCAGGGACCAAAACCGTAATTTCTCCAAACATTTTACCCAAGGACTAAAAATGGCTTTTGTGATTTTCAAGGGACCAAAAGTGATTTTTCCTTCAAAAATATCCCACGAGGGGCCAAATCTGCCAATTTCTGAAACTCCAGGGACTAAACTGTAAATTTCCAAAACTTTCCAATTTTTCACCAAAGGACAAAATATGACAACTTATGATTGTAAAAGGACCTTTGGTGATAATTTTCCATATTTTGAATATCCAGGGACTAGTTTTGTAATTTTATGAAAATTGGGGGACTGAAACTGCCAATTTTGCAAACTTTGTACGTTTTTCGTCTGTTTTTGCTCATTTTGCATCTAAAGCATATAAAACACGATTTTGAAATATTTTTTGTATTTTGATGCATTTCTGAGTGTTTTTGTAGGTTTTGCAGTTCAGATTAGACCAAAAATGATGAGTGTTTGAGCACTCATCAATCCCCCACACTAAACTATTGCTAGTCCCTAGCAATAACTGTTTTGAAAACTTGATGGATTTTAAACTCTTTACCAAAAGCCATCACTTCTGGAGTAGCCAGGTGTAAGAACTGTGGCACACCTGATAACCGTGTGATTTTGAGCAAACCACCAGCTGTCAACGGATTTGAGTAGTCTTTACCAAACGCCGTTTGCTTCTGGACTAGCCAGCTCTTGATGGAATAGTCAACATCTTGGTGAGCTGATTACCAATTATGGATTTTCCACGGCCTTTACCACAAGCCATAATCTTGCGGGCTAGCCAACTCATTTGTTTTTGGGGAGTTGAGGAACCATACAATTTTGGGCAAATTGCAAGCTATAAACGAATTTGAGTTGTCTTTACCAAGAGCCGTTTGCTCCTGGACTAGCCAATCCCTTTTGTCGGTTAGACAAGGCGGACTGATTACCACAAAAATTTTGAAGCACCAGTGAAAAATTTTTAAAATTTTTGAAATTTTGGCCAAAACGGGGGTATAAGATAGTAAAATGTGATAAAATTCACTAGAATAGCGAATACCCCCCACACTTAGGATGAATATTGTCCTCAATATTCAAAATCCTGGCTATTATGCCGACATTTTGAACGTAAAAAGGGCAACATTACATGCTAAGCGTGGAAAACACCATTTTGTATTTTCACTCTATTTGTAACCATTGTGGGGGACTCCCCCACACTTAGGGTGAAAACCTTATAAGCATGCTACTGTTTTTGTTTACCGAGTCGCTAGCTTGACTCGACCCCGAATTCATTTGTCCTTGGGGAAGCATGATGTGGAAGAAACAGTCTCAATCGGACTTTCATTCAAGATGTTTGGACAAACATTTGAAGCACGTGAAAGTTCCACTCTGATGAGATAAGTATCCGGCTCAAGATAATGATACATGAAAATGCCGGGATCAAATATAGTGTCCTCACTCCCGAAGGAGTGAAGAAGAGAAGAAGTCACCTTATAGGTGAAGAAAAGGAAGAAAATCATGATAAAAAGCATGATTTGATCTTCTTCCTCGAGAGCAGGCTCCGTAGCATGAGTTTGGATTTCAAAGGGTAAGCTCGTAAACATCCCGGGAGGGTGGGTGGGAATTTGCAAATTCTCATAATTGAGAGCATCTCCCCCCGGGCTATCAAACTCCGGAGGAGTCATGATATGATGAGTGAGTTCACCGGAGAACTCCTCATGAAGAGAATTATTCACAAGATGTGAATCAGTGAATTCATGTTCCATTGTGGACTCATCACAATCC
The DNA here is from genome assembly GCA_030686995.1 of Artemisia argyi. NCBI lineage: Eukaryota > Viridiplantae > Streptophyta > Magnoliopsida > Asterales > Asteraceae > Artemisia > Artemisia argyi. The sequence continues at coordinate 69,021,648 of CM060703.1, forward strand.
TCATCAAAGATTGGATTGTTAGAAATCATAGTGAATTCAGATTCGAATTCAAATAGAGGATTGATGAGAGTCGTATTGAATGTTTCAGGAACAAAGTGATTATTATTCTCAATTGGATTGTCGGGATAAGAAGTGAGTGACGGATCATGATATAGGAGACTTTCAATTTCTCCCAGATCGGCTTGGAAATCGAGGAGACCATCATCACTTTCCAATGAAAGTGGATCGATGTGAGTAAGTTCATCGGCGAACTCTTCAAGAAGAGGATCAACATCAGAATGAGGCAGTGGTGCCTCAATATACTCAATGTCTCCATGAGATGTACAATCATCATTAAAATCTGAGAAAGTCTCAAAATGATCGTTTGAACACTCAAGAGGTGAAGGAATATCACACACATGATCAAGAGTTCCCTGTGACTCTCTCGGGATTGGAACAAGGATCTCAACACTAGACTTTATTAATTCGTCCGATTCCTTATTAGGAACAGTGCTAAGATGCTCATCCCCCATGTTTAGAGAATGAGTGGGAACCTCGGGTGTGATAGCAGTTGTTTGAGATGGAATCTCAACTGCTGGGATATCAACTGATGAACTTGATGAGGTTTTATAAAATTCAAGGATATCAAGTGTATCCTCATCATCACTGTCATCAGGAATAAAATGGAACTGAGAGCTAGCCCTGGCTGCTTTTTCTTTTGCAATGGATTCCCTCACAGATTTTTCATATGCATCTTGGGAATTTATTCTAGCAGCCTGCTCTTCAGCAAGCAATTCTTCCATGGATTTTTGATGAGTATGTCTTTGGGCAAAGTCTTTAACTAAACCCTTAAGCTCATCAATGATTTTCATCATATTTTGCATTTCTGGAAGAAGTGCTTGATTCAAATCGTACTGTGGATGTTGGTCGTAATAAGGTGTGTCAAAATTATCACAAGGATATGGATTACCCGTTTGACAATCTGAGCTGAAGTGTGGACCTCCACAGTAATCACAACAGTAAAACTGTTGAGGCTGTGAGTCGTATGTGCTAGAGTCATAATTGTTATCGGGAAACTGCTCATAGACAAGCGTATTTCCTGATTGACAATCAGAACTGTAGTGTGAACCACCACAGTACTCACAACAGTAAAACTGCTGAGACTGATGGTGTGGTAGCTGGTGGAATAAATCAGTCGTGTCATGGTAGGAATAGGGATCTTGGTTACAGACAGACCCGTTTCCTGACTCTACCATGCCACAACCGGGACAATTACCACCATTATAAGAACTACCACACCACTGGCAAACCAGAAAGTGTGGATGAGACATAGAAAGAATCAAAAGGTTTGGGAGGGGTAGGAATGAAGAATCAAAGATGTGAGAGGGTAAAGGTGAATATTTTTGGCTTTTTGGATAAACATTTTGTACAAAGGATAAAGAAAATATTTTTGTGTTTTTTTGTGTTCGTTGAAAACTTGATTTTAAAATGTTTTCAGGAACGGTTTTGTTTTGAAAATAAGAAAATATGAACAAAGGATGGATAAATGTACAATGGAACGAATTCCAAAGACACTAATCAGAAAAACCGTTTAGATACGCACACAACCTCCCCGGCAGCGGCGCCAAAATTTGATTGGCTCCAAACGGTCAACCTATATTGACCAGGGAATGGTCAACAAGGTCAAACTTCCTAGAGTCAATGCTCCGCGGAATATAGTGTTTCCCCGGGTCGTTATGTCCCGACGAGGTGTGAATGGTTATAAAACGGTTTCGTGATCGGGTGAATTTGGATGAAAAGGGGTTTGTGAGTGATCTGAACTAAGGAATCTACAATGAAATAGCTTAAACAAGCTATTTGAGTAAGACGGGAAAGAAGGAAAAACCAGAAACGATTTAAACCTAAAAACGCGTACGTTACGTTTAAATAAAACGTAGACGTACAAAATTAAAAGTGAAAACTGAAATCTGAAAACACTCAGGGGGTGAAAATGACTTTTTTACAAACTAAAAGTTAAAAGAAAATTTTTAGAAAAAGAAAATTAATTTTTACACTAATTAATTATTTATTATTAATTAAAAACTATTTAATACTAATTATTAAGATTTAAAACACTTAAATACAATATAATATTAATTAAATACTAAAAAGGTGAAAATAAATTTTCTAAAATTATAAAATAACTAAAGATAAGTTTTAAAAATAAAAATAAGTATTTTTGTCTTTTTGTGAATTTTCTATTAATTAATAACTAATTAATTACTAATTAACTAATTAAACTATTTTAAATTAAGAAAAATACTAAATGAACAGTAAAAATTCTAATAAAATTTCTAAAATTATTTTATAACATATAAAAGCTATAAAAAATATAAAAACTAGGTTTTACTTAATAAAAACTAATTATGCTATTTAAACTAATTATTAATTAATAATTAATAAAACTAAGATTAATTCTAATAAATACTAAATAATAAAATAAAAATCTGAGAAAATTACTATAAATACTTTAATATAATAGGAATTTAAGAAAAATATAAAATAGCTAAGTTCTTAATAAAAATATAAAAATGAAAATTAAAATTAAATTACATTAAATAGAAACTATCACTTAATATTAAATTGGATTTTCTGGATTTTTCTTTTACAAACCTATTTAATACTTAAAAACAAACACTTTTTGTAAAAACAAACTTTTTGGAAATAAAAAATAAGCTGATTATGAAAGAAAAAGCCCAACAGTTAACTTTGTTTGACCAACAAGAGAAATAAGCTAAAACCAGCTTAGGTGGGACCCACAATGATTGAATCTGGTTTAAATGAGTTTAGGGGACTTGAAAGAGCCAGAAAAAACAAAAGTGGATCACACAATAAGCAATTAAGCTAACAATAAGCACATGGAAACTTGTATTAAACCAGAAAATGGGACAACTATTTGTGGTGATTTCAAGTGGGTCCCAGTGGTCTCATGGTCAAATGGTTGGTCAATGTCCCTAGCCTACCAGGAGGGGGGGTTGAGGGGAACCAAAATCAAGGGATGAGAACCACTATGGTGGCTGGAAACCACCACCAAATGGTGGTGCTTAGGTGCAGACCTGCTGATGCAGGGGCAAAGGGTGCCCTGCAGCTCACTTTGGAGGGCTGTGGGGCCCACCACAAAAATCTTAAAAATGAAAGGAGGGGGGAAATCAATAGTTGGGGTGGTAGATTACAATCTCTGAAAAGCACAAACTCTAATTCACACTACAAAATTCACCAATATTCCCACAACTTTTGGGAAAATCTGATAACTAGCAATTTGACTTTTTATAAAAACTTGCTAAGTTGACTATTTTGAGGTTTGATCACACTTAACTGATTAAAAATGAAGTTATGAGCTATTTTAAGACTAAATTACACTAGATTAACAAGCATAGTAGCCAAAGTAATGGATTTGAGATCCCAAAACCCTCACAGTTGACTGTGAGGGTACAAAACCTAAGATTTTGACTTTTACTCACATGAACACTGGATTTTAAGCTTAGAATGACCTAATGTGACCTAGTTGAGTATGCCTGAACCAAGAACCACTATACAAACAGACCTGAGCACATCAAAACAACTTGAACCAAACACTCCTTAAAACTAATTTGTTTTTGGATTTTCAAAGCAAATGAGTAAATTAGACTATGAAACTGATTCCTAACAATTAATTATGACTAAAGAAACTTAAATAAGCACATAAACTTAAGCTAAAACCTACAAGCACCTAGGATCTTACACTAAGCTAATTTGGCAGTTAACTAAGAAGTTTGGAGCACAAATGATTCTAATGAACAAGGACCAAGTTTTAAGCAATCATATGACTGAATAACACCCAGTAAACATAAAAGAACAGAAATGATCAAGCAATGAGTGTGTCTACAGTGAATTGCCAAAAAAAATTAGAATAAAACTCACAATGTGATTTTGTGTGATCCAAACCAAGAACCAAGAATACCACTGACCTAACACCTCCCTTGAGGTACTAAAACCATGAAATTCCAAAATGACCAGGCTTCTTTGCTTCTTCTATCTTCAATTGTAATTTTTGATTTTTCATTATATTTACTCCTATTTTTGAGATTTTTGAGAATTTAAAGCTGAAATGGATTTTAATGCTTAAAATACTTATGAAAGCTTGTATTTGACTTATGTGAGCTTAAAGAACCATTAATCAACAACTTTTAACACTTTAAAGCTAAATTGAGATTTTATCTAAAAATTTGGCACACACTGAATTTGTATTTAAAAACTGATATTGATACTTGAAACAAGTTTAAACTACATTACAATCACTAGAAATACATTTGGAAGTTAACAAGTAAACTTGGAATTCACTAACACGATTTGCTAATCTACACTATGACTACTGCTACACTACTGCTAATCTACACACACCATATTCTCTTCTTTTTCTTTATTTAAATGGTTCCTGGAGTCTCTCTCTTCTTTTCCCATCACTTTACAGCCGTTGGATGGCTTGAAATCATCATGGCCGTTCAAATATTGTTTTGGCGCCAAAAGGTCAAAAGTAGTTGTGGGGATTGCTTGGAGGATTACAAGGGCATTAAATGAGTTTTGTTTGGTTCTATTTGGAGGGGGGGACAAGTAGTGGAGAGATTGGCAGAGGTGATGGGGTGGTTTGGTTTTGCAGGTTCAAGTGGGAAGGGTGAGTGGTGGTCAAACAAAGGGGGTTGACTGGGTGGGTAAATAAAACGGACGGGGTGTTTTTTTTTTTATAAAAAAGGGGAGATGGGCTTATGGTGTTGGATTGGGCCTTGGGGTTTAATGTGTGGGCTGGAGGGTGTTGGTTTGTGGATTGGGTTTGGTTTCAAAATAATTAAAAGGGTCCGTTTGATTAATATGTAACACAAGGACCATTTTGTAATTTTCAGAAAATTAAAGGACCAAAGTTGTAATTATTCCAAAGTTATTAAAAAGGGTTTTTATGTCACATAGGAATAATACAAGGACCTATTTGATATTTTCCAAAAATTGAAATCCCGAGGTCCTTTTATGTCAATATTTGAAAGTTCAGGGACCAAAACCGTAATTTCTCCAAACATTTTACCCAAGGACTAAAAATGGCTTTTGTGACTTTCAAGGGACCAAAAGTGATTTTTCCTTCAAAAATATCCCACCAGGGGCCAAATCTGCCAATTTCTGAAACTCCAGGGACTAAACTGTAAATTTCCAAAACTTTCCAATTTTTCACCAAAGGACAAAATATGACAACTTATGATTGTAAAAGGACATTTGGTGATAATTTTCCATATTTTGAATATCCAGGGACTAGTTTTGTAATTTTATGAAAGTTGGGGGACTGAAACTGCCAATTTTGCAAACTTTGTACGTTTTTCGTCTGTTTTTGCTCATTTTGCATCTAAAGCATATAAAACACGATTTTGAAATATTTTTAGTATTTTGATGCATTTCTGAGTGTTTTTGTATGTTTTGCAGTTCAGATTAGACCAAAAATGATGAGTGTTTGAGCACTCATCAATCATAACTCGCTGGAAACTTTCAAACTCGAAAAATAATTTTCGAACTCGGTAAACAAATTTTCAAACTCGGTAAAAAAATTTCAAACTTGAAAAATTTTCAAACTCAGAAAACAAATTTTCAAACTCGGTAAAAAAAAAATTTCAAACTCGAAAAAATTTTTGCAAACTCGATAGAATTTTTCTCAAACTCGGAAAAATGTTTTCAAACTCGAAAAAACATTTCCAAACTCGAAAAAAGAAAAAAAAAATTCTAACTCGAAACAAATTTGTCAAACTCGCAGAAAAATTTTTCAAACTCGAAAAAATTTTCTTAACTCGAAAAAAAATGATGAACAGTAACGAGATCCGAGATTTTCACCCAAAAACACGATTTTTCACCCAAAAACAATCTAAAACAACCTAAAATTATCCTTAGGCTATTGATACCACTTGTAGGACCTTAGATCTAGCTTTATCACCTAAGAATATGATGTTAGAGAGAGATGGAAGATCTAGAGAGAGAAAGTAGAGAGAGAGAGGTGGAGAGCACTATGTGAAATTAAACCTTTGATTAGCATGAATTCCCACCACTCCTAACAAGCTTAGGAGGGTATGTATACCTTTTACATAAGCCACCATGGGCTTTCTCTTGGGCCTTCTTTTGGGCCAAGCCATTAAGGCTTTTACATAACCTTAATAAACTAGCATTTCACTAACTATTACATGAATATATTTAACTAACTATTAGACTCAATAATGATCGTTACTTTTAATCCTAACAGGTTCGATTGGGGTTAGGGTTTGGTTTAGGGTTAATTGTTAATGATAGGTAATTAATGAGGCTAGGGTTAGGGTTTTGTGGTGTAATTAAGGGTCCAAATGGTTTGTAGAAAAGTTATGGGTGTGTTTTGTAAATATTGAAACTTGAGGGTTAATTTTATATACTATAAATTATAAAGGGTAACTCATATAAAATATGTATAGGGGTATAAAATGCAATTTTGATATTTAAAAGGTTTTTTTGGTAAATTATATAATTAAGGAGTTCAAATTGTAATTTTGTAACTTAAAGGGTGTAAAGTGTAAATTACTAAAATATAAGGATTAATTCGTAAAAGGTGAAAGTTAAGGGATTAATTTGGAAAGCTGCTAAAATGGAAAGTTACTAGAAAGCAAGAAAATTTAATACGAAATATGAATAAGTAAATAATTGAACAAGTTATTAATGAATAACACATCGTATGTAGATTTCTGAAGAAGAGTACTATTCCGTTGTTTGATCTGTCAACTTTTGTCAGCTTTGCATTTGTTCAAGGTACGGATATTCTGACCTTATCCTTAAGGTTTCCTTTGTGATATGAACTTTCTATTTGAACCTTACCATGATAAACCTTTGCTATGAACCTTTGACATGAACCTTTGTTATCTGAACCATTTGTTTGACCCTTTTGTTACCTGAGCTTCACTAGGAATGGGGGTTCCATGTCCGTGTCATAGATGCACCTATGGCATGACTCTAGGGCAGTAGAGTGATGTTCTGCCACGTCCCTTCCGTTATATATGAATGTGCACTAATTTTCAGGGGCGTATGGATGCATCCTAGATCTGTTTTCTGTTATGATATGATATGATTCTGTTTAGTGACTGGTTGTACGTGCAATGTACCCCTTTCACTTCCAGTACAATAAAGCTAGCTACTTCTTGTACAACATATGTGATTATGATATGATTATGATATGTTTCTGAGCTCATGGTATATTCTGATTCTGTTTATACAGGTGACTGTATAGATTCCTTACTTAACCTACACATTATATTTCCGTACTATCTGTTATACCTAAATATGTTTCCCCAAATTATATCTTCTGTACTTCAGCATTTATTTCAGTTTTCTCTTGTTATATCCTTTCACTGAGCTTTTGTAGCTCTGCCGCATTTCTTTTCTCCGCGGCAGGTATTTAAGACAACTTTTGGGATAGCTTTCTGGGTTTGAGTGTAGAACTGAGTGAAGAATTTAACTATAGTTATTTGAAGTAAGTTTTTTATGTAAGTTTTCTGCTTTTGATCTGTCTGTTTGTTCTGATATAACACCATAATTTGTGACATTTTACCCTTGTCGGATTGGGGTGTTACATAATCGCTAGCTTGAGATAACCGCTAGTTGGAGCAAACCGCTATCTTCATGTAATCATTATTCTTAGGTAATCGCAAAGAGGAGTTAAACGCTAGACCTGGCAAGGTAAATGCTAGATGGAGCAAAATGCTATCTTCAGGTAAACGCAATCTGGAAGTAACCGCAATCAGAATAGCAAACCGCTAGATGTGGTAATCGCTAGGATTGGCAAATCGCTGAACAGATTTAAGCGCAGAAACTAACCGCTAACACTAACCGCTAGATCTAATCGCTAACCACAATAGTCCAAACCCGTCACTATCTAGCGTTTTGTCTGTATATCCCAACTTAGTAATTGCAACGAGCTAAACGCTAAATTAAGTAGCTAACCGCTACTAAGAAAACCAAAATAGAATGGGTAACCGCTACCAAGAATACGACCCAAAATCAATCACAACATCAAACCAACGAATGATATAGCTTATCCAACCGAAAAACTAAGTAGTTCTAACGCCACTAATCACAAAAGCACACCCTTAACACATCATATAACGCAAGAAAGATCAAACCAAGATGTTTTCAAAGAAATACTCTTCTAACTAACAAAAAACCACAAAAACCACACCAAATCCGAATATTCAAGGTCCTAAGATGAAACCTTGGCTCTTGATACCAATTGTAGGATACACACTAAGTCACAAACATGATGAACATGGTGGTTAAGTGGCGTTGTAATTAGAAGAGGAAGAAGAGAATGGGAACCTTTAGAGAGAATGAGAGAAAAAGGAATATTAGATTACTTGCAAATGAAAGGTCCAACCCTCTCCCTTGATGGGAGAGGGGTATTTATACTTACAACATAAACGCCCACTCCGGGGCTGTGGATCAGGTATACAGTGGGCAAAGACCCGTCCTTCCTCCACGATGTTACTTAATCTAAACTACTACTAACTAAATATTAAACTAACTACGAGCTATCATAATGCTATTACATCATTCGGGTGACCGAGTCTTCCATAGGAATATTTGTATTCCTAACAGAGGCTATGTTAGGATACTAAACGTGAGTCGATATAAAAAGAGATGGAAACTCACAGGGTTGGGGAAAGTTGTACACACCCCCACGAATGGTATTAAGGGATATAATCCTTTATCCAAACAATTGTGACAAATCAATGAATCAATAGGAGATAACTAGGGAGTAGTGAAGTCTAAGTAAACACGTTTTTCCTCTTATAAGTAGTTCACCAACTTTTATTTTCTTGTTATTTATTTATTTTTATTTTGTTTATTAGTAATTTTGGGTTAGTTGACTATCAACTAATTCCGCCCACTCTTCCAATACCCGATATTTTACTTGATTTCATAAAATATAAAAATACAAAAAGGATCATCCCTCACCTCTAGACCTAGTTGACATAGTTTTCAATCCTAACGACACTCTTCCCCTAGAGAACGATCAATCCCCCGGTACTTGCCACTCACTATACTACACCGGTCAGGTACACTGCCTGAAGGATTGTAAGCCTCTCAAGATCCCTTGAGAAGTAAAACTTTTGCGAGTTTTTTGATCCTGCATCAATAACATAATATATGAATCAAATTTGAATTGGGTTGCAAATAAATTAATAAGATAAACCATGTTTATACCTTTTGTCTGTCTAAGATAACGGTGTAGTTTGAATTGGGTTGCAAATCAAGATCATCTCCAAGATTGCTAAGGAACCATAACCATGAACTCTTGGACTCAGCTTCAACTACCGCATAAGCAAGTGGATAGAGGCCATTATTGCTATTGACACCAATAGCAGTTAAGACTTGACCAGTGTATTGTCCTTTGATAAAAGCCCCATCTAAACCTAGTATGTCCCTTCTTCCAGCTTTGTAACCTTTTTTCAAGGTACCAAGACAAACATAGGTCCATCTAAAAACCCTTAAAGCATCAGTTGAATCAGGGTTTGTTTCAACTTGAATCTTCACAGTTGTATCCTTGCTTTTATTTTTCAATTACAAAGCGTAATCCCTAAGATTGGCATACTGTTCTTCATGGTCACTCGAAATCTGTTTCATTGCAAAATCCCTTGCTCTGGATATCTTTGTCCTAAGGACTTCGATCTGAAATTTTTGATTTACTTCAATTGCTATCACAGAGGTTGGGGTTGTGAGGTCCCTAACAAGAATTTTAGCAACATTGAATGAAATGAATCTTGCAGTCAACAATATAATTTTTCTTGTTTGGAGGCATTTATGTTCATTGTTTAATGTTTTGACACTCCAACAACGTTCATCACCGACTTTTGACACATGTAGGGACCATGGGCACATGGGCTTGGCCTTTTTGTTGTAGGTTTTGGAAGTGGTAAACTTGCCCTTTGACCGTGAACAAGAAGCCGATGTTTGACAAGTTGCAGTATCATTTCTGGCATAACCCACAACAGTCCCTTTACAATACGCTCTAACCCTTTCTAGGTCACATTTTGCAATCCTAATATCTCTTCTACACTCCAATGCATACATTCTGATCTTCTGTTTGATTTCCTTGGGCGTCGAAAATGTTTCTGTTATAAAAAACTCACCCTTCTTAACATTTTCTCTACCCTCGTACTCCCTCCTGATTTCTTTCAACCTTTTCTTGCGTAAGTTCACAAGTCTGTGAGCATTGCCTTCTTCCTCACTATGAAACTCATCAAAGTCATAGGCAATATTCTGATCCACATCCTCTGCCATACTTTTAGCTAATTTTGAAACATGCTCAAAGTGGTCATCAATATCAATTATCAAACTTAAACCTACTCATGTCAACCGGTGGCTCACTAGGGGTTCCAACATCATCCTCTTCAAAATCAGACACTTCCAATTCATGTTCTCCCTCATTATCCTATTGTTTGGAGGTGCCTACATCATCCCTTTCAACTAGCTCTTCAAAATCAATATTTTTAATCTCTAAAACCACATCCTCACCCTAAAGTTCTTTGACCATGTCTGTATAGTCTTCTTCCACACCAACATATTCTGCACGAGGGGAAAACTGGAACAAGTCTTCATCCGTAATTTGGGATTGTTGCTCAGCTTGTTCTGGACCATCATGCAGAGTTACAGGTTGTTGAGTAGCAGGAGTGTCTATGTCAGTTACCAACCTGGTACCAATGATTCCATCAAGTTTGCTAGTTGAAGGCTCATCCAGTACTTCATCAATTACTTGTGATTGTTGCTCAGCTTCTTTTGGACCACCAACCAGACTCACAGGTCATTGAGCAGCAAGAGTGTCTGTGTCAGTTAACAACATTGTACTAATGGTTCCATCAGTTGAAGGCTCCTCCAGTACTTCATCAATTATTTTGGATTTTTTTGGCTCTTTTGGGTTTAGCCTCAACATAAACCTCTATCTCTCTATGTGTTGGAACCAAATCCAACATGTTCATGACATCGTCATCATTCTGCAACGGTAGCAACCCAACATCTAGTGTCTCACCTGGTATCCTATAATGAGACAAAACCCCACCTTTTTTTACACCTATGCCATCTAACAACGATTTAAAGGTGTAAAAAGTAAACATGTCATAATCAACACAATCATACCAATCTATAACTGGATCAAGATACACCCTTCCTAGTGGCGAGGTAAAGTTTCCATTGTGGGTGATTTTGAGAGTGAACAAGTTCTGGTTTGATTCTGTGTAGAAACAATAAACATCAACACATACACTAAAAACATAAAAAATCATCTTAATGTATAATCTTATGCCTATTCGTATGGTTCATGAGGTTAACATATCACGGTAGCTAAAAAAACGATCCAATTAACAATGTCCAAAACATACCGTATAGTTTATGAAGATCAAAGATCGGGGAAGATCTTGCGCAGTTTTTCCCAAATGTTAGAGCCATCTTCTTCAATTTTTAGTTGATCGGAATGCGTATTTGGAAAGTTTAGGGCATAAATTGCAATTGACTTTGAACAATTGGGTTTATTGGGTTTAGAGATAATCGGTGGGTGTTATATTGGTTTAGGTGGGAACCGTGAAATGACAATAATACCCTCAGTGACGTGGCACTTAACGAGGAAAGTAACGAGAGTTAGGTCTGGGTGGATTTTTTGCACTTATCCGTAACGTGAGCGGCCTTTTTTGCATTCCTTTATGACTCGGGGTTATTTTTGCACTTTCGCAGAAGGTGAGTGACTAAATTTGCAATTTACCCTTACATATAAGAGCACAATGATTCATAACTTGTGTCAACACCATTTTACCCGCCACGTCAGCGTCACATCATTTCAAAACCAAATAACATAACACAAAAAAACACCAGGTAATCATAACACCAAATAACATCACCTTTTGGGACCCACTTTTTTTAAAATTACAATTTAAAAATTCTACCATCAACAATTTTATTTATTAAACATTCAAACACTTTGATGTGCAGGATTATAGTCTACACAAAAGTTTTACTTCTCAAGGGATCTTGAGAAGCTTACAATCCCCACTAGGCAGTGTACCTGACCGATGTAGTATAGTGAAGTGGCAAGTACCGGGGGATTGATCGTTCTCCACGGGGAATAATGTTCGCTAGGATTGAAATTAATCTAACTAGGCATAGAGGTGAGGGATGATTCTTTTTGTATTTTTGTATTTTATGGAAAGTAAGTAAAATCTCGGGTATTTTGAAGGGTGGGCGGACTTAGTTGCTAGTCAACTAACCCAATTAACTACTTAGACAAATAAAATAAATAAGAAAATAAAATGTTGAGAGACTTCTAATATGAGAAAAACGTGTTTACTTAGATTTTACTACTCCCTAGTTATCTTTTATTGATTAACTAGTCATTCAGACCGGTGCGATGCACAGGGACTCGATCTAAATGTTCATAGCGTATTGTTCAGCACTAATTTTCATCATTTTGGTCATGGATGGATTTTGTTGGTCAATAAGTTTCTAAGTTGTATTTGTTAGCATGACATGAAAAATGTTGATGCCGTTATTTCGTTACTTTTAATTGAGGTCGAGTCAAACATTCAAAATACAATATATAACTCGGGCTGCCTCATGACCCGTGCGATGCACACAACTTTTTTATTTGTTATTAGAATTTAGAAATTACTGTGAGCCAAAATTATGTAATTTTTCCTTTCTATTCATTATTCAATGTGATATTTTTAATATGCCGTATTTTGTTATTTTAGTAAACTTTTTTTTTTTAATTTATCTGTTCAAATCGGATGTACTAAAACTCACTTACCCATGCGATGCATTGTTTTTATTTACCATTAGAAATTCTAACTCTTAGTATTGTCAAAAACTAATTTTTATCGTGCGATGCACATGGGCTGTATAGAAGTTTTCAAAGTTTAGTATCCGTCTTTTATTTTCGTCATTTTATATTCGAGACGTATTTTTGTCATTATATATATAAGTTGTGATGGTAGAATACATTTTGTAAGCATGATACATATTTAAAATAGTTTATTGACATGTAATCTTTTACGATGTATTTTTTACGTAATATTTTTTGTCTATTTATTTTGGTATTTACTCTTTCGTTTTTTATTGGAACTAACTAATATTAATACATCCGGCTAAGTTATAACTATTTCTTATGATAGTCAACAATGCCCGTGCGATGCATATGGGCTGTATAGAAGTTTTCATAGATTTAAAATACGTGCGATGCACATGGGCTGTATTGAAGTTTTCATAGTGTAACATTCGGCATTTATTTTCGTCATTTTATATTTAAGTTGTATGGTGTCACACATTTGCTAAGCTTTATACGTATTTAAAATACTTTATTGAGTTGCACATGGGCTGTATATAAGTTTTTATAGCGTAATCTTCGGCACTTGTTTTCGTCATTATATATCTAAGTTGTGATGGTATCACATTTTCAAGCATGACAAACATTTAAAATAGTTTATTGACATTAAAAGAGTATATGTGAAGAGATTTTTTTCAAGATGTTACATTGAAAAAAGTCTCTTCACATGTAATATTTTAATATGTATAAGTTATATAAAGTATTTTTAAATATGAAGCGATAACATTAATGTTGGAGACCTTTTATATTCATCCCCATGCGATGCACACAGATTTGAACTGCCTCAGGACCCATGCGATGCACACAGGTTGGATCTAATTGTTTTTTTCGTAATGTTCGGGAGTAATTTTTTGTTCATGTTTGAAACTCTCATTTTTTGTGAAAGACGGACTTCATTGTTCAAATAAATTACTTTATTAAAAACGAACTATAAAATAAATTTCCGTTTTAACAAAACTATAAAAACATAAAATATTAAAGTAATTAGTATATTCAAGAGTATAAATTATAATTCGTATAATAAATTATAATTCGTATAGTAAAATATTGCATGTTTAATTTGTAACGTACTATTAATATGAATGTTAAGTATTCATCTATATTGACACCTGTGGCCGCGGCGTTGTTCTTGTTGTTGTTGTCTTTTTCGTTGTTGTTTATTGGCATTTTGCATGTTTTGTTCTTGATATAATTTTCGTGACTTCTCGATCTCTTTCTTTAATGTGAAGTGGTTTTTTTTTTTTTTTTTTTTTTTTTTGCAAAATGTTATATTTAAATGATGTCACACCCCCAAAATACCTGAATGGCAGCGCAATGGAATATCTGGGGGCGAATGTCATAGCACCACAGTTACAGTTATATTGAATGACCTAAAGTGTCGTTTTGAAAATACATCGTTTGATTCATTTAAAATAATCAGAGTTATAAAACATAGGTCCCAAAAGTCTTGAAAGGTTTAAGGAAAATAAGTTTAGTACAATCAAACGATAATTCATAAGTGCATGAAAATCTAAAATGAGACGCGTCATCCTTGTTACTCAATGATATGACTCCATGCATGCCATGAAGAATATGTATTAGTTACCTGAAAATACATTGCGAAAACGGTCAACAATAATGTTGGTGAATAATCATAGGTTTGTAAGTTAAATCGTGTGTACACTAGCCACAAGTATAAAGTAAGTCGACAAAATGTCAAAAATGCTACGTTGGCTCTTAAGCTCATGACCCCGAAGCTAGACATAATATTGTATTGGCCCCAAAGGAGTGTTTACCAGGCACTCAAATAGATTAGACATGAAATGCATCCGTTTTCCCATTGGAGCAACCCAAAAATGGATGGAGGAGTCACCCTCAATATATCTATCCACTCACTCTCGCTTGGCAGTATAATTAACGGTCCATGGTAATAAAGGGGACTTAACTTGGTAGTAAGGCAACTTAAGCAATGTATGGAATTTAATACTTGGGCACGTACAAAAATAATTGATGCAATTTATTCTCCCCCGTGGGATTTGAAATCAAAATATTAAATTAAAACAGGGCTATGAAAACTCACCTGAAGTGATAGTACAATGTGGTGAAATGATCGGGACAACAAGGCGCGAACACTAGCCGCAACCTAAATGAATGAATATGATCTACTTTAGATCATGAAATGATGTAGTGAACGTTCATGCACATGATACCTATACCACTCGTAACTTGAAAACACTAGTTGTTGTCAAAGTAAAGTATTTTCCATACTTAGGAAAAATAAGTCTAACTAGACTTGTAAAAACTAGTCGTAATATATCGTATATAAATTGTTAGTGTTATATTCATCGTTTTGAAAACCTTAAAATAACGTCAATTAGTCGTATAAATAAGCTTTGAGTCATACGTACTTCGTCGGTTAAGAATATAGCTCTTTAACAAGATTTCTAGAAAATATAGTATTTAGTACGTAGTTTATTATTTCTATTAGTGACTACTAATATAAATATAGTTTTGACGATTTTGAAACGTGTATATCTTTGTCGTTTTAAGTTCATTTTCCTCGTTCTTTATATCCACGGAATCGTCTTAACATGTATTAATATATTTTTGATAGTTCGGCTCCTTTAGATTACGTCTAACGCCTCTCTTTGTCCGTCGAAAATCGTCCAACAGCACGTTATATTTTCCGAAAATAGTTTTTGTCGTTAAACTTGCAAAAATCATATCTCCTTCATTATAAGCTCGTTTTAATCCGTTCTTTCGCCCACGGCTTCGTTTTTGAAATTATTTTCTAAATATTTGATCAAAAATTACCCCTGAGTCCTTGAGTTTTCTGGGTTGGCGTTTTGGGACAGTAGGTATATATATATATGTTTAAAAATGAATTATAGGGTTTCAAACTAGTTTCAACTTCAACCAAATCACTTTCAATCACCACAAATCTAGTCTAATCTTACCATACACCTTCTTAGGGTGTCATGGATTCCTAAACATCATAAATCAAGTGGATCTAACAAGGGTTTCCATGTAACCATTTCTAGGGCTCAAAAGTTATATATATCTCTATATTATATATAACAGGAGGCGTTACACGTATATAAATCAACAAAACGCCACCTCATTGCCATGTAATTCATTATCTGCCATGTCATCACAATTAGATGCCACCTAAGCATATTTTTATTTTTATTAAAATTCGTATATGCCACCTAAGCAGTATTTTGATTAAAATTCGTATATTAAATTAAATCCGGATTTAATTAGTGTAAAAATTAATTGTAGTGTACAAGATTCGAACCTTGGATCTTTAGCTTAACATTCAAACGTTTCAACCAATGGAGCCAAGCCATTGATTGTGATCAAGGACCGAAAACAAAAATAATATACTAGACAAAAGAGCAATTTAAATTATCACACATATCTTTTCCTTAAATATTGTTTCTCAATATTAATTCGTTTTACGTTATCTCATTCATTCTCATAACCTAGAGATGGTTTTCTACGTGTTCTTTTCCAAAACCCTATTTTTTATGTAACCAGGATCGAAAACCAAGCTTTGAAAGAGAAGGTTTTTCATCGTTAGGCTTTTGGTTGATTGATATCTTAAAGTTGTCTCTTAGGTTTGAAGGTTCGTCTATATTTCGTTTAACCTTTATGGTAGCTTTTGAAATTAACTAACTGTTTTTTTATACAGTATATGATATTGAATATTGATGGTATGTGACGAGGAGGTTACTTTGATCGTTGTCGACAATTCTTTCATTATGTGGAGCACAGCATCTTTAGGAGGCTATTATAATCAACTTAAAGCTATTGAATTGTATTGTCATGCGAAACTTGAGGTCATTTAATTACTTTCCCTCTCTCAAATATATGTATGTGCCTGTCAATTAAGTTGTGAGTAAACAAAATCATAATAATAGTTGTATTTTTTTGTTTATAGTCTAATCCGAATTCGTGTGGCGGCCTGCCAACTACATACGAATGATAGCAGTTCAGTGACTACTGCCAAGTGTAGCTGCTGGTCTGAATTAGAATAGGCCAAACCCTATATATTGGAGTATGTCTGATAATCACTTTTGTGACTTTTGCAGGTATGATGTGGAGAAAGATGTTATTACAACTGTTTGTAAATCAGCAATGCGTTATGATCTGCAAAACGCACATCCAAATATCCACTTAGTTTTGCCACATTAATAATGTCCTGCTCACAATTAACACCAATCTCCAATTATTATTTGTATCTTCCTATTTTATCCTTCCTCTAATTTAAGATTTCTATTTTGAAGGATAAAATTCAAAGAGCAAGAATGGTAGAGATGCAAGAAATCCAAATCAACCAAAAGGTTGTTTTTGACTTTACTGGTGTTGCTTTCATATATCTCCTCTTTTTCTAACTATTTTGTGATATAATATATTCAGCTGAGAACTCTGGAGCAACTGCTAATTCTATATCTTAAAAAAATATCAGAAATGCAGTAAGCGCTTGATTTACTGCAGCTGCAACGAAAGCAAAGTTGTTTGCAGATCATGAAGAACGGGAAATTCAAAGGCTGTATGCTAATATCATTAATCATCAGGTATAGTTGAATGACCTATTTACCCGACGCTATCTCTAGAACATTTTAATGCTATTAATATTCGCCCAATAATTAAAAGATCCACACTTTTAAAGGCAATACCAAACAACATTTTTCCTAAGATAATTTATGGTAATAAACTTTGAATATGTTTCTATGATGCTGAGATGTCTCAGTTAGATGCAACACACATGATGTATTCACAGGTATGTGATTTGTGACTTATCGAATCCTACATTTAGCAAGTTTAAGCATATAAGTTTTTCCTAATAATATGATACCATTATCAAAAAAGATCAGTCACAAACCATCTCCACGATACGTTTTTATTGCATTAGGTAGGCTTGGTTTGTTCAACTTAAATGATATGGAGTAATAGGATTTATGTTGTTATTTCAGAAGAATTTACAACATTATGGATGACGGCCCTGCCCCAAAAACAGAAGTGTTTTCATACGCCCATAAGCTGTTTAGAGAGAAATGGCCATCCAAGATCAAGAAAGTGGCGTCTCCAGCTACAAATAAATTTTTTACTGTTGAGGGGAGTTTAAGTTTAAGGGGAGAAAAATGAGTGGTGAATGAGCATATGAAGAATGAACTTGGACTGAGGTTGCTTCATCCAAGTTATAGGTCTGGGTTACTGACCATTTTTTATCAGTTGCACACTATTTCAAGTCTCATAATCAACAGCCATGGAAAGGGAAATCATGCGGCACAACTGTGCAAGTTATCAAACGTACAATCTACTCCGTATTTAAGTTTGTTCATCACGCAATACTCAAGTTAACCTTTGCACCATCTCTCACAACTTCATGGTTCTTTTCTTTTTCAAAATGGTTGCTTATGTTTTCATTAATCTAAAATTTTTGTATATTATATTCTGTGCCCCATCTTTAGTTATGCCTTCTTATAAAATTTGTATCGCGTGCCTGCTGCAATGTATACACAACTACAAATTTACTGACTTTGTTCCGGTTCGACATTTAACTACTCATTTTCTTAAATTCATAGTCATGGAAAAGACCACCAAGAGGTAGGTCGGTTAGGTAACGGGTCACAGTGGGTTGAGCCCCTCTGAACGTTTATTTATTTATTTATTTTTATATAAAATTAGAATAACTACCAATACTATATTGTTACAAAAACTAATTGAACTTTCTGAGCAAATGCTAAATTTGGACACCGCAAGTGAAACGGAGAAGGGAAAGAATGCAGATAACGCATCTGATAGCGATGACGAAATCAAGAGCTTTCACAGTTCAAGTGTTACCAAGGCTACACAAATGGCTGCAGGGTAATCATTTTCTACTATCTCCATAATATATTCATAAAATCTTTAATGATATGATATTAATGGTTCAGTGATATTTTTCAGATTTGCAAATGCTTTAGCAGGTATGTCTGCAAGTGATATTGTTCAAAAAACTGGTGGAAGACTATATTCTCTTCACTCCGAGGGTGTTTATGTATGGATATACTGTTCTTTTTATCTCTTCTTATTTTAATATTGCAAAACATTAGTAGGTATAAAATACTGTTATCTGATTATTTTTATGTAGAAACTCTTAGAAATGTGCTGCATTGCAGTTTCTTAACTTCTGATTCTAGGGAAATAAGTTATAGAAAACGCAAACAAATCCCATGGCATTTGCTGTCATTACATTTTTCTTTAATTTCGTGTTTTATTACTACTGAGTTTACACGAAGTGTTTGCTACATGGTTTTGCAATGTGAGCAACTCTGTAAACCCTTTTGATGAAGATGATGCTTATGCACATGACGATGACTCAACTGATGAACATAATAATTCAGTGGTGGCACAAAATGCAACACACTACACTTATGGTACACACATGAGGAAAAGACAGACAATGAAATGGACAAAACAAGATGCAGAGCTCTTCTATGAGGTAAACTATTGATTGTCTATTTGCTTCAGTTATCATCAATAGAATCTATTCTATCCCAGCTGACTAGAGGTGGAAAATTGGGCAGGTTGGGTTCCATCCATTCACTAAATACACGTTTGGAATGCAACTTTGTATGATATTTAAGGCCTTTCATGTGGAAACTAAACATCTCGAGGATATTTAAGGCCTTTCATTTGACGGCATCAAAAATAGGTAATACGTGTTCTTTGATTCAGGTAACACTATGTGCATTGGTTTAACTACTGAAAGGTAGTCGCACTTAATTTATGTTTTAATAATAAATAAGATTTATGCACTTAATATCTGTTTCAAGTTGTGGATTTTAGTCTCGAGTATGGGATCAACATACTGCAAAGTACTAAAGGTAAGTCTACCAATCAGTTGTTATGTTGTTCGATTGCTACAGATACAATACAGTTGGTGCTTTCAGTTATACTAAATGTTTATGAACTATATCAAGATGGTGATGTTATTTTTTTGTTTTATTTCAAATATGTAGCGGATGATAAGTTTCCTCCTGCCTCAAGCACTGTGCCCGAGGATATCGAGCATTTGGTTATGGCCAGATTGAATGTTTTGAAATGTCGATGCGAGTCAGACTCGGTTAATTTGAGCACCAAGTCTTGGCAGATGGTGCTCATGCTGAAGCTTCAGATAATGAAAGTCAAAGCTGTGATTTAATGGCAGTACCATATTTCCAGCACCATGCTGGTAAAGGTAATTAATAATGACGCATATTTGATGGTCTACAGAAATAAACATCATGAAGCATAAGGGTAGATAAATCTCATGTCAGGGGGTTGGGTAATTGGTAAATACCAATGATTTGAAACCCAACCGGATACAAAACCGGTTGGATGGCTAATCATCACATGTTGTCTACGTACTTTAGCAGTCTAAATATAGTACTCATTATGCTTCACTCAGACAATTATCTTATGCAAAGTAGATGATAGCTGTTAACTGCCACAAGATTCTACATAGGTCAAGGATATGTTCCAAGACCAACGTGAAAAATACAACATGCTTCTTGATGTAATGAATGATTTTAAAGCACAAAGTTAAATAATTTTCTGTTCAAGGGATGCATATGTAAGTCGATTTGACCTGAACTGATAAGTTTTTAAATTCAGAGTTTCATACTACCGGTGTCATTGAAAGGGTTAAAGAACTATTTAGAGGTCACAATAATTTAATTTTTGGTTTCAACACTTTCTTGCCGAAGGGTTACGAAATCACTCTCATTGAGGATGAGGAAGAACTGGCGAAGAGAACAATGGAGTTTGAAGAGGCTGTAAGGTTTGTGAATAAAATAAATGTTTTACTTATTTTCTTATTTGGTGAATTAAGCAACTGTATCTATTCACTTGTGAATATAATTATGAACTATCTATGCCTGCACATATCAAATATACATCTGCAAACCGTAGTAACTGCACCTGTGTATAAACCAGGTATGATCATCTACAACATGAAAGGCCAAAGCACTTGATCCATTTAAGGAATAGTTATAGTTATTAAAAGACTACCTTTTTCACATATTTCCCTTAATTCCGTGTGACAATCAGATCCAACTTTAACCTCTGATCTCTTTTACTGAAATGAATAGTATAGATTGGTATGATTGAATAAATCCTTCGAGGTTACAAGATCATCTATTTCTTGATCTGACATGGCGCAATGTCTTACAAGATATTCATAAAATAGCTCTCCATGAACTATAAAACTACAAAGGCCAGCGAACCAAAATTGAAAATTCGACTATAGATGGGCTATATGTGATTTTATTTTGCACACTCATGCTTCATTTGGGTGCAAATGAGCCAAGATCAGTTGTACCTTGAATGGAATCATAATGCACCTGACTTTGTTAGTCTATACTCTAATCTTAAGATGTTTCGGTAGCTTAACGAGATTTTCAAATAATATATATTTAGTATCACCCATTGTAATGTTTAATTTCTCTCATGTAAACTTTAATGATTCCATCTTGGATTAGCATGTACTTGTCTGATACGCAATCCTTGGTTGTAGCGGAGTTGTGGCCTCTTTCGAGCAACCTATATATGTTGAGCAAGAATGAAGGTAATACTACCATTTATATTATGGTCCAAAATTTTATGATATTCATTTGATTTGATGATTAGGGAGGATAATATTTGGCGAGAGGAATGATCTGATGTTTATTTCTTTTCTTCTTTAAGGGTCTATTTGGCACAGAGCGGTGTGGATCTTTTTGGAGTGGTGAGCGGTGAGCAATGAACATTTTGATTTTTAGTCGTCGTTTGGCAAAGGAGCAGTGAGCTTTGCTATTTTTAAAATGCTCATTTTTCCAATGCCAGTGAGCTGTGGCGACATCCTTAAAAATAATTTTCCGTTAATTGAGACCATAAAAATTATAATTATAAGTCATGTTTTAAGGAATTTCACGTTATGTTTTAAATAAACCAATTTTTAAATTATTGTAATGAGATTGTGAGCAAAAGAGTTTCATTTGATGAATGAAATCTTTATCCCTTTTGATACTAAGATGGCATTAAACTTTCACCGTACCCAATTCCCTATTGTGATGTGTTTTTCAATGATATTAACGTAAGTAAACGTAAAACATTGTCGCAAGTACGACTGCTTCTTAAGTGGTTAGTGGCCCTCTCTAAAGTGAAGAGCATGAAGAGATTAAAAATTGTTTTATTTTGAATTTGAATCTAAATCATATATTGTCTTCTTAAGAATAAATTTATACCTTTTCGCTCTTCTATAATTGTAAACCCTCAATTATTTTTCATTGTTAATGCATTAAAAATACAAATTTTTATGTTTATATCTTATTTTTCGTTAAATAATACCTTCTAATGATAATTATAAGTCATGCCCGCCCATCGTAATATCTTATTCTTCTAATGATATTTATGTCTATAACGTACTAATTTTCCATTGTAACCTTAAACCAATAAAGGCGAAGGCCTATCAAATAACAGTCATGAGCTTTTGTGTACTATCCAAAGAATAATTAAAAGTAAAGTTAACTTCTACTATCCAAGAATAATTATAAGTCATGCCCACCAAATTAAATAAAATCAACGTCTTTTATAATTATCAACTTCTTTTGGGTGGCTTTTAACCCATTTGATTAATCCAGATAAATCACAACCGTTACCATTCATAAGAAAATTGAAATTGCCATCTCTACTTTCCCAATATTTGGTCTCTAAGATCTGACGTTAGTTTTCTACAGGTACTTTTTGACTACATCGCGACAGAACTTGCTAAAGTCATAAGTTCGTTCAAAGCACATGCAGACGGAGGATCAAAACTCAGAAGCATACTTTGTTTATCCCAACCTTAATAGCCAAATAATATGACCTCAAGTTGCAATAAACAGTTATAGGTGCGTGCAACAATCAAGGTGAAAGCATCCGTGACCATTTGTTTCACTTCATCTAGAAGAGCTATTAGGTGCATGGGATTATAAGTTAATATATTTATAATTCAAATACATTGATAAAATGTCACCTAAACTGAACTATTATCAAAATGTGCAGGTTGATTGCCAAGTACAAGCATATGCTCTCTATTGTGTTACCACTATACACGTCGTTGTTAGTCAACCACCTCAGGTAAAAAGGCCAACCTCATCTTCAAAAATTATAAAACTTGATATCCATCTTACACATACATTTTTTCATGGGAATCAGGGAATGTTGTTTGGTTATCTGTTAAATGTCTCATTGGTTATTATGAATTTGGTTGATGTCTAAGGGGGCGTTTGGCATTAGGTTATGATCAAAGTGATTATATATATATATAGGAGCATGGATTGATATATTTAACGGTAGAAAGGCAATGAGGACGGTCTATCATCCTTCAAGAGCAGTAGTTGGAAGTTCACATACAAGACCGAAGAGAGCGTTGTTGCTGACTAAATGTTTGTTTCTGTAAAACGACCAAACTTTATGTTAAGAGATGCTTAGGAGTGCTTCTTTTCAAATGCCTATCTGCTTGAACATCAAAGGTTTTACCCAAACTGCTTAGTTTCTTAGATGTGAGCAGATAAACACTATAATAAGCAATTTCAAATGTGCTTTTTAACAATTGCAATATTTAATCACGACTCACTGAATTACTTGATTAACGGGCATGTAAGATGAGAAAAAAGCTGATGTTGGGTCGTTTTACATAGTGTGTAGCAAACATATGACTAGAGTTGTATATTATTTAATATTTATTAGCAACAACTTAAGATGGGCACAATAAGGTAAGAGTTTACCAAATCATTGTAAACATCATTGTAGTGTATTGTATGCTATATTGTTTTCCACAACCACAGCAATCATAATTTTTTGCTGTTGTTTCTCACTTTGTTGGATGTTAAGTTTATATTACATGTTATACTTCCCTGTTCATTTAGTTCAGTGAGAGATTTTCAAAGTATGTCAACATCCTTTTGGTTATTACACAACATATATATTAATGATTAACACTATTAAATTATCCTATATGTTTGAATCATTAAAAATTTATAAAACTTTCACCTAAATTAAAGCTAAGGTTTGGCACAGTGATGTCCAACTTTTTTCAGTTTTTGACTTAAACTATACTGATTTTCTTGGTTACTTCTACCTTGATATTTATGCAGGGTTAGTGTTACGGAGTATATGTTAATAGTAGGTCATCACTTAAATAGTACAATATGATTCACTAAACAATGGTTCACGACAAGTAGCCATCTCTTTGTTGTATTTAACTTTTTACACTTTGACATTAGCATTCTTCCTTTTTTGCAATCAAATGTATCAGTTTTTGACTTGGATTATCACTTCCCCATATAACCGCATCAGTTTTACTTTAATGATCGTTATAAGCATTGTGTTATTCAATGTTATTGTATCATCCATGTTTTATCTTTTAACATTATATTAATGTTATTTAAAGATTTATATAAATGTTTAACTTTGTTGTTACTATTAGATTGATCGCAATGGAGGATCGACTTTATGGTCGGTTTCCTCAATTCATCCATTTACGGACGCGTCCCCCCATTATTGAGAGCGAATCATGCGGTCGGTCTCTCCTATATTTTCATTTGTTTGGTCGACTGATAAACCGAAGAAATGAAAGAATTTGTGTGTGTTTTTATTTTTTGTGGGGTTTCTTTTTGGTTGTTCGTGCGGTCTCCTTGCTATAGGTATTTGGTCTTTGTGGAGTTTAAGAGAGAAAGTTGAGTTGACGCTGAGATGACGGTCACTTGTGCGGTCACCACTACGCTTAGTCTTACTATTTATGAAATTTAAACATTTAACGTTTTTTTAGTTATTTAATCACTTTATATCACGTCATCTGAAAGTTTATTTATTATATTTGGTATTGAGGGTAAAACATGTTCTTTATTTTTTTTAATTAACTCGGCTAGCTCAGTTGGTCACCAAGGGTAACCTTAGGGTGTCTCGGGTTCGAGTCTCATCATTAACCAACAGGGGCCCGAAATAAAATAGAAGCAATATTTGGGTAAAGCAAAGGTTCGAGGTTTGCATAAGCACAATTAGGTGTCACTGTGGGCTCGAATCACAAACTACCAACTAACCATAAAAAATACGTTTTTATTTTAATGCAACATATACCGAATTTGTTATAAGATAATGTCCCTTTCTGTTACAGAGTATTTTATTTGTCGTATTTAGTATTATCAAATGTACATAACCTATAACATTCGTCTGATATTTAAATCAATTTATTAATCCTAAAACATTTAAAAGCAAGAAATGATTGAAGGTTCTTTGTTGCGGCAAACACGTAAACTATCCAAACTCATCAATAAACGTCGTTTACAAAGAAGTCATATTTCTTTTATCTCTCTTCATTCATTTTAAATTTCTTCATGACCAACCTTTTTTCGTTATAGAAAATTATTACATAAGGTTTACAAGGGATCAAATCCTGAAGATGGTGGCTGTAGACGAACACTCACTTGGTGACAAAGACGGTAACTACACAAATTGCACCACAAACATTGTTTACAAACAAGTTCTTCATATGCTATAATCAATCTAAGTCCAGTGTTTCATGTTTTACACAGACTGCAACTTAATTTGTATGTCATTATAATTAGTCATTGCTTATAATAATTAAACTAAACATGTGTTCTTAAATGTATATATACCTTCTTTTACTTTGCTTTAAATACGTATTCAAGTCATTTGTTTATTTATTATTTTGACTATGACAAACAAAACAATTTTAGTCTCTCAATTCTTAGCAAACTCATACACTAAATAATGAATGTTACGCACTTACCAATGATAAAGTGTATACGAATGCATGCCATTATACAGAAACTATTATGTACAAAAAATGGAAAGAAAGACTTAGGCATAACATTAATAATATGTTGCCAACCTTATGAGGCTAAAAAATAACCAATACCAATAATTCTCGATTCCACATGAAATTTTAAACCGTTACTTAATTTATTCCTTGAAAAATTACAAGACATAGTAAAATATGACAACGATAATTACAAGTCATGCCCGCCCATCGGGCGGGCTTCGAAATCTAGTATATATATATATATATATATATATATATATATATATATATATATATATATATATATATATATATATATATATATATATATATATATATAATTGAGTGTTATAAACTAACACATGCATGAGATCTTGTATGAAAATCATATAGTCATTGTAATAACTTGTAAAAATTATGAAAATGAGTTTTGTAAACTTACTTTGAAGGATTAGGGAGTTTGGATGGTGAAAACCTAATAATCCTTGAGTTTATATTTCAAAATCCTAACAAGGATAACAAAATGAACTAGTTTATATCTTGATCTTTAAAAATTGTTGATTCTTGCTTCTTGGTGTTGTTTGGCCGAGCACACAAGAGAGAAAAAGAAGAAAAATATTGCTAGTTTGTTTGAAAATGGTTAAGTGTTAAGAATGAGAAGTGAAAAAGATATTATCTAGTTTAGACAATAGTTAGGTGGCATTTATGGGGTGTTGGTAAACTAGCACATGAAAATCAAAGGGGGGGGGGGGGGGGGGCTTGGCCGGCGTGGAAAGGAGGGAAAGGGGGGGGGGGGATGTTGGGTGATTTATTTAGAAAGTTAGTGGAGTATTGTGTAGTGTTTACTTAATTTTAGTTTAATCGGGTACCGGGTTTGCTAGAAATAAATTTTAACGAAGTTATCCGGGACATAATAAGGTCGTAAAAGTTGTAAAAATATGTCGGGTACAAGTATGAAGAGTTTGGGTGATTATTGTTTAGTTTCCACGAAAACCTAAATAAATTTCCAAAATACCGGGTAATTGAATTTTATAATACTTATGACGTTGTAAGGAGTCTAAAAATATATCGGGATCATTGTAGGGAGTGTCGGATATGTTAGTCTCATTTATCGATCGCGTGTTAACGTTTATTTAAAACAAACATACGTAAAACGTTAAATATATCAAAAATATTATTTTGAATATCCTACGAGTGGAATAGTACGTAAATACTATAAATCTATAATGATGATATGCGGACTATTTCTAGCCCGTATGAAATGTCCCTAATGATAATGCATGAATTCGCAGCTAAATCATCCTGGTTACGTGAATTTAATTACTTGTAAACTAACATTACGATGAAATGCGTAATGCACATGAATAGTGGTTTCTCCCGGAAATGAATAGTGTCATGTGAATAGTGAAATTTTTGAATGCTTCTCGGAATATCAAACTGACCTCAAAAATGATAAATAGTAAAATGACGAATAGTGATCGATGAATAGTGAATGATGAATGGTAATTGGTGAATAGTAATATGTTGAGGTTTGGAAAAATGACCTGAAATTGTGGGGTGTGATAGTCGCCCACCCAAAAAGGAATTCAGTCCCTGAATTCAGCTAGTGTTGGTCTCGGAAGTTGTCTTGGTGAAAAGATGTAGATACTTGCGTTCATTTGGTCTTCCCTTTCCCAAGTAAACTCGGGTCCTCTTCGAGAATTCCAGCAAACTTTCACGATCGGAATTCGACTTTGCTTCAACTGTTTGACCTCGCGGTCCATAATTTTAACTGGTTCTTCCACAAAGTTAAGCTTGTCATCGAGTTGGATTTCTTCTAGTGGTATTACGGATGACTCGTCTGAAAGACATTTCTTGAGGTTCGAGACATGAAACGTATTATGTACGTTGCTGAGTTCTGACGGAAGTTCAAGTTTGTAAGCTACCGGACCAATCCTTTCCAGTATCTTAAATGGACCAATGTATTTCGGGTTCAACTTCCCGCGTTTCCCGAATCGTATCACGCCCTTCCAAGGCGAGACTTTCAACATGACTTTGTCTCCGACCTGAAATTCCAATGGTTTGCGTCGAACATCTGCGTAGCTTTTCTGTCTACTTCTAGCTGTTTCGAGTCTCTCTCGAATCTGGATTATCTTTTCTGTTGTTTCTTGAACCATCTCCGGGCCAGTACATTGCACATCACCGACTTCGGCCCAATAAACTGGAGATCGACACTTACGACCATAAAGTGCCTCGAATGGTGCTGCTTTTATGCTTGAATGGTAGCTGTTGTTATAAGAAAACTTGATCAACGGCAAATGGTTAGCCCAACCATTTCCAAAGTCAATCACACATGCCCTAAGCATGTCCTCAAGTGTTTGAATAGTTCTCTCGCTCTGACCATCGGTCTAAGGGTGGTAAGTAGTGCTCATGTCTAACTTGGATCCAAAAGAATCTTGTAATGACCGCCAAAAGTTTGAAGTAAAACGACTATCTCTATCGAAAATGATGGAAACTGGTGCACCGTGTCTTGAGACTATTTCCTTGACAAAAAGTCTGGCAAGTTGTTCCATGGAATAAGTCTCTCTAATGGGTATGAAGTGGGCTGATTTGGTAAGACAATCAACAATTACCCAAATAGCATCGAAACCTCCTGACGTCTTGGGAAGTTTAGTGACAAAGTCCATTGTAATACGCTCCCACTTCCATTGTGGAATCTTTGGTTGTTGAAGTAATCCTGACGGTTTCTGGTACTCGGCTTTCACTTTAGCACAAGTAAGGCATTTGCTGACGTACGTAGCTATTTCTGCTTTCATGTTCGGCCACCAATAAAGCTTTTTGAGATCCTGATACATCTTATCAGAACCTGGATGGATAGAGTACTTTGACTTGTGTGATTCATGCATAATCAATTCTCGTATCCCACCATAGAGTGGTATCCAACTTCGGTCCTTGAAGCATAACACTCCATCTGCTCTTTTTACAAAGCCATTTTTATTTTCTGGCATACCATAAAGTTTCTCATGTGGTCGATTTTCTTCCTTGAGAGCCTCAATCTGAGCTTCTAAAATTTTTGATGGTAATGGCGAAATGATTGTCATTCCCAATGACCTAACTCTCAAAGGTTTTAGTCGTTCTTTTTGGCTAAGTGCATCTGCTACAACATTCGCTTTTCCCGGGTGATATTGGATTTCACAATCGTAATCACTCAGCAATTCTAGCCAACGACGTTGTCTCATATTGAGTTCCTTCTGATCAAGTATATGCTGTAAGCTCTTGTGGTCGGTAAAAAATACGCACTTGGTACCATAAAGGTAGTGTCTCCAAATCTTGAGTGCAAAAACTACCGCACGCAACTCCAAATCATGTGTAGTGTAATTCTTCTCGTGTGTCTTAAGCTGTCTAGATGCATAATCTATCACCTTCTCGTTCTGCATTAGCACAGCTCCAAGTCCTTTATGCGAAGCATCGCAATATACGACAAAGTTCTCAATCCCTTCTGGTAGTGACAAAATCGGCGCGCTACAAAGCTTCTATTTCAGTAACTGAAATGCGGACTCTTGTTTCTCTCCTCACTCGTACTTTTGATTCTTTTGTGTCAGCTTAGTTAGCGACTTCGCTATCTTAGAAAACCCTTCAATGAACCTTCTGTAATATCCTGCAAGTCCTAGGAATTGACGAATTTCTGTAGGAGACTTGGGCGTAGCCCAATCTTCTACTGCCTCGATCTTTGCTGGGTCGACTTGTAATCCTTGGCTATTAATGACATGGCCAAGAAACTGAACTCTTCGTATCCAAAAATCACACTTAGAAAATTTGGCATACAATTGCTCCTCTTTGAGTAGTTCCAGGATTGTTCTGAGGTGCTCTTCGTGTTCTTTTCTACTCTTGGAATAAATCAAGATGTCGTCAATGAATACAATCATGAACTTATCAAGATACGGTTTGCACACCCTATTCATGAGGTCCATGAATACCACAGGTGCGTTGGTTAATCCGAAAGGCATTACTTGAAACTCATAATGACCATATCATGTTCTAAATGCCGTCTTCGGGATATCCTCTTCCTGAACTCTGAGTTGATGGTAACCGGATCTTAAATCAATCTTGGAATAAAAACTGGAACCTTGTAACTGGTTGAACAAGTCGTCGATTCTGGGGTGTGGATAATGGTTCTTCACCGTTAACTTATTCAACTCACGATAGTCGATGCACATTCTGAAAGATCCGTCCTTTTTCTTCACAAACAAAACCGGTGCTCCCCAAGGCGAGGAACTTGGTCTAATGAATCCTCTGTCCAAAAGTTCTTGTAATTGGTTTGATAATTCCTGCATTTCCGAAGGTGCAAGTCGATACGGTGCTCGCGCAACTGGTGCGGCTCCTGGCACTAAGTCGATTTGAAACTCAACTTGGCGTGTAGGCGGAAGTCCTGGCAATTCTTCCGGAAAAACTTCTGGAAATTCCTTAACAATTGGCACATCTTCAAGTCGTTTCTCATCCGACTTCTTTTCTGTGATGTGAGCCAAGAATGCATAACAACCCTTCTTTATGTATTTCTCGGTTTTAATGCATGATATGATACTGAGTCTAGTTCCATTTCGCTCTCCACGAACAACTAAAGTTTCACCATTATAAGGAAGATGAACAACTTTCTCATCACAAATAATTCTCGCTCGATGTCGGGATAACCAATCCATACCGATAACAACGTCGAAACTTCCAAGTTCTACGGGCATGAGGTCTATATTGAATGGATGGTTCAGGAAATTTATAGTGCAACCACGGACAATGGTGTTGGTGTTAACTAAAGACCCATCGGCTAGTTCAACGATATAGGGAATGTCTAAGGTGGTTGGTTCTATGTTAAGTAAAGGTGCAAATGCAATAGAAACAAAACTTCTATCCGCTCCTGAATCAAATAAAATGGATGCATAACGAATATTAACGAGGAACGTACCCGCAACAACATTCGGGTCCTCTTTGGCATCTTCTCCTCCCATAACATTAGCCCTTCCTCGAGCCATTCCAGCTTGGTTACCAGTTCCTTGATTCTTCTTCTTTGGGCACTCATTCCTAAAGTGTCCAATTTCTCCACAACCAAAACATGTTACTGGTGGTTTCTGATTGTCACCCAAGATTGGAAGCCTGCAATCTTTGGTGTGGTGACCAATATTCTTGCAGTTGCCACATTGATGAGGGCAACGTACTAGGTTATGATGTTCCTGACACTTTTCACACTTGGGTAGATTACCCGCATATCTTTTACCTTCAGTTAGCCCTGCAACATAGGCCCTTGCCACTTCTTGCTTCTTAGGTGGTGGCTGAATGGCATTTCCACCTTGGTTGTAGTCAAACCTCCTCTTGTTGTTGTTGTTGTTTCGGTTATTGGGATAGTTGCGGCTTCGATTGTTGTTATAGTTGTTGTTGTTTCGAGTGTTGTTGTAGTTGGTGTTGCTTGAACGGTTATTGTTGTTGTTGATAGCAGACTTTCCTTTTACCACTTGGACCATGAGTTTCTGAGTTATTCGGATAGCCTCTTCCATTGTTTGAGGATCAAAAGAAATCACATCTCCTCGAATACTTTCAGGTAGTCCACCAATGAAGTTTTCCATCTTTTTCTCATCATCGGGAACCATAGTTGGGCATAATGCAGCCAACTCTTGAAACCTCCTGATGTAGGTCTCGATGTCATCACCTTTTGTTACCAGCTCATAGAATTCTGTTTCCAACTTCTTCACCTCAGTACGAGGGCAAAACTTTTTAGTCATCAGTTTCTTGAATTGATCCCAGGTGAGCTTGTAGGCATTTTCCATACCAATTGGCTGAGCATAAGAATTCCACCATGACATAGCTTCATCCAGAAGCATACCAGTAGCAAGTTTTACCTTGCTGACATCCGGACAACTGCACATGAGGAACACATTCTCCGTCTTTTCAAACCAGCGGATCAAAGCAACTACTCCCTCAGTGCCCTTAAACTTGATGGGATCACTAATCTTGAAATCCTTCCAAGTGCATTCACGCCTATTATTGGATGGTTCAACCGCCCCTGTAGTAGAAGCAGTCTCAGCAGCCCTTACAGCAACCTCGGCTCTCTAAACCTCTAGAGCTTCTGCTATACTATCCCTGACCAACTTGCGGATAGCGGCTTGAGTCATAGCTGGTGTTTCTGGTGTAGCCTTACCTTTCCTTGGTGCCATATGATGAGGCAAAAAATGATCCGTTTTTAGGGGGTCATTTAAGCCCAAATCCGAATTTATTTGATCAAATATTGCCCTAAATCGTTCCTTTTGTGATTTTAGGTGTTTGGAGAGTGAATTCTGGAAAAGAAGCCATTTTGGACGTTTTTGGAGCATAAAAGTGAAGAAAACGGCAAAGTACCAAATTTCCATGCTGAAGATACAAGGTGACGGCGTCAAGAGTAATATCTTGACGGCGTCAGACATGCAGATTAAAATACCGAAGGTGGTGACGGCGTCAAACGCCTTCATGACGGCGTCAAAGTGGCAAGAATAAAATACCGTGGTCGGTGACGGCGTCACATAGGCCGTCATAAGTAGATCAAGGCCGTCCGAGGAAGTATATGGCGGCAAGGTGACGGCGTCACATGTAACTCTTGACGCCGTCAGCCTACTTTTCCTATATATAGTTTTCTAGTTTTTTCATTAAAGAGGAGAAGTTTTGGTGAAACCCTAAAGACGAATTTGGTGCCTCTTTTACAGGTTTTTCAAGGGTTCCAAACCCTTGATACCTTGCATTGTAATTGAGATAAGTGTTCTTCTAATTCAATCAATATGTCTATGTGTTGGTTGTTTATCTCTTGTTCTTGTCTCAATTCAATTATGCTAGGCTAGATCTCTCTTGTGTTTGCTTAGATCTAATGAAACCTAGATGTTGATTATGTGTTGATTACTTGTTTATTCTTGTTCTTGGATGAATGATTTATATGTTAGGCTTAAGAAAACTGGCAGATCTCCAAATGGTAACATGCTTGAACGTCTTAAGAAACATGAACCGAGGCGTACTAGGTCTTTATTGGTTGTATTTAATGCATGAGCCACTGTTTACAATCCCTATAGTTGTGCTGGGTCATGGTGTAGGAGGAGATAAGAGCTCATATAGTTGGGGAGTTATGTACGCCACCCCTCGAATGATATTAAGGAATACAATCCGTCATCCATACAAGTATAACAAGTAATTAACATGTAAAAGATATCTAGGGAGTAGTGAAGTCTAAGTAAACACAATTTCTCCAATTACTGCTCACAACCTTAGTATAATTAGTTTGTTTTTATTTTTATTATTTTATTTTGATTATATATTAGTTTTGGGTTAGTTGACTAGCAACTAATTCCGCCCACTCCTTCAAAAACTGAGATTTTAATTGCTTTCATAAAAATATAAAAATACAAAAATAATCATCTCTCACCTCTAGAACTATTAATTAGGTTTTCTAATCCTAGCGACACTATTCCTAAGCTGAACGATCAATCCCCTGGTACTTGTCACTATACTATACTACAACGATCAGGTACACTGCCTGGTGGGGGTTGTAAGCTTCTCGAGATTCCTCGAGAGGTAAAGCAAGGTGCGATTCCCACGCATCAAGTTTTTGGCGCCGCAGCCTGGGGAATAGTTATTGTTTAGGTTAGGATTTCTTTTTATTAGGTCTACTTGCTAGATTCCTTTCTAGTAAGATTTTATTTTTATTTTTTTTAGGATTTCTTTAGTCTATCTTTTTCTTTGTGTGTTTGTTCGTAATTTCCATTGATTATTCCGTTCACCATTATGGAGTACGCGAATCCACCATACCACCAACCAAAAAGGCCATTCTACCCTGTTGACATCTCGAATTTCAAACAATATCAAGATGAACCCCTATATGATGCATGGACTCGTTTTAAAATTTTACTTCGAAAATTCCCTCATCATAGTTTCTCTTTAGCATCCCTAACCGAAACCTTTTACTATCGTGTCAGCCAATGTGACCAAATGCGCATCGATGATTTTGCCAATGGGAGCCCTAGGGAATTAAATGATGAAGAAGCGTGGGATACCATAGAAAACTGTGCCCAATATTATTATAGAGTAGACAACCCAACAAACAACATCACAAATCAATCAAAAACAAGTTTGAAGGAGCAAACAGGAAGTTTGTCTGGGGATGAATATACTCATGTTGAGATACCTAGTTGGATGGCACCTAATATCATAGTACAAAACAAACATATAGGTAATCTAGGTACAATGGAGGATGAGGTGGATAATCCAAGCCCACATAGTACCCCACAAGTCCTACCATCATTTGAGGCACATACACCGCCCGTGACTTACCCGGAAGAAGTAGAAGAGACTATAGGAACCCCAATAGAGGTAGAACCCTTGGACCAAACACAACTAGAGGATATAGGTTTGAATGCTTATAATGATAACCTTACCCTTAGTTCTAGGGAAGTTCCTAGTTTTGATGAACCGGAGCCTCAACCAAAACCGTTACCTAATCTTCCATCCTTGGATGTGAATTTAGGAATTGAAATAGGTTCCGATCCACCCATCAAACCATATAGTCCAGGTAGTCTTAAGATAAAGGTAGTAGACTCTAAGCCTTGTAGAGAGGAAGTTGACATAGGAGTGAACCATGACCTTACATACTTACATCACCCATTCATGATTGATCGTAAGAAACATTATGGGTTTAAACCGGGTTTATTAGGTCAAGACGGATTCCCAACTAGGAGTCTCTTGAAGCTGATTGAAAATGATCCCTTCTTAGGAGAAAACTTCAACTCACCCATTGACCAAAGTGAACTAGGTGAGGTTATGATGATAGGAGCACACCCCTTTGAGCATATAATTCATCCACCACTCTTTCCTCACGTGGCACACTCCTACCAAGATGGTGTGTATCGCTACTATCACCCGCACTTAATCCTAAGTGTAGGGAAAACCTCACCTTTATCCGTTAAATAAGGGTAGAGTCAGGCTCGTGACTCGAACAAAAACAAGCGCTTCTTGGGAGGCAACCCATGTTTTGTGTGATTTTATTTGTTTGATTGTCATTTGCTTCCGTATGCATGTTTTATTTTTATTGTTGGTTGATCATGTTTCTCAATTAAAATGTGGAAATACTTTACTATGTTGTTTGGCCTAGTCTTAACTCCACCTAGAAGTATTTTTGCAAAAGATAAGTGTAAGTGGAAACCCCAAATATGTTTTTAAGAAACAAACCGATCATGATTCTGCACAATATTAAATGAAATTGTATATTCGTATTTGTTAGAGTCAAATGCTTGTATTGAGTCATAATGAAGTTTTGCAGGATTTTCCAGGAAGCAGGACGAAGTTTTTCCAGAAATTTTCCGGAAACTTAACATAAGAATTTCTGCAGGTCCATTCTGACGGTGTCAGAGTATTACTCTTGACGGCGTCCGGAGTTAAAAATCTGGAAATTTTACCGGTTTTGTTTTTCTAATGGAGTCTTATGGTTTTTGTGAATTATTAAGTTTTATAATCTCCAGGAAATCTGCAAACTTCATTCCACAAGCATTATATCTTACTTTGTTTTCTAGGATTAGTAACTTATATAGGATGCCGCCGATTTTACGCGAGGTTGCCTTGTCTATTGTTGTCAGGATTTACAGGTTATTTATGACAAGAAGATGATTTATACTCTGGAAGGGAAGCTTTGATTGTTCGTTTTCTTGGAAGAAGATTTAACCTGGTCAACCTAAAATCCATACCGAGCGAATCAGGGGAGTATTTGATTTCATTCTCTTTACTTTTTCACTTTTACATTCTTTACTTGAACATTGGGGACAATGTTCATCTTAAGTGTAAGGGGAGGGTAAAAAGATGATACCTTACATATGCACTTTCGCTTGAGTTTGTTTTGTTTGATAATAGATGTGTAATAAAACTACGAGAAATACTTGTTAGTGTAATTTTAGCGCCAAATTTAAAATTTTTTACAACATTTAGGAGTGAAACTTTAGCCATAGCAAGCGTCTCATGGATAGGAGGTTGTATGACTAGCACATAACCGTATATTCAGAAAAATTTTCCACCCAAAAATGTGAGGTTCGCCTTTAGATTTGATAGGAAAAGCATTTACTATTAGTGCTTATGAGTGTACCGGTAGCATTTAGATTCTAGAACTTGCGTTAGTGATGCATCCCGAGACCGCTAGTGAGACTACATTCGTGTGGTAGGATTTACTACATGATAAGAGGCATTAGGATCACCCTTGTGTTAAACCCGTATTACAATTACTTGACCATTTAAGTCATATTACTTGGCTAGTTAAGTCAACTAATTTTTCCCACACCCTTAGCGTTGTACTCATTTTTAGTACACGATACCCCTAGTACACCCCTCCGAGCCTATCTTTTCGTTTCTAACTTTAAGCATCTTACTTAAAGGAAGAATTTGTTACACCCCACTTAAATGTACACCCAAATCGCCTTAGCCTTCCGTGTATGCGCTCATTTTTAGTGCATTATTGTTATTTGTTAAACCCTAAGTTAACTTTCTAATTGATTACATGGTTGCTAAGTCGAGTCATATCATTGTACATATTATTTTGGGACTATTGGGACTCATGGGTAAGTACTTATTTTATGGAGTAATGGGGAAGAACATAATATATTACCCCCATATGTACGTTAATCTTAAAAGTGCTCCAAGTGTTTTGATTTTCTTAATTCGAGTCATTAGATTAGTTAAATGTAAAGTATGTAAAGATTCAAGTGTAAGGGGAATTCTCATCCCCAATGATGTATTATTTTGGATGGTAGGGTAAGAGTGTATGCAAAAAAAAAAAAAAAAAAAAAAAAAAAAAAAAAAAAAATCGAAAAAAATTAGAAAAAAACAAAAAAAAAGAAAAAAAAATAGAAAAAGGAAAAAAAAGAAAAAAAAAACATACGGACTACCATCCCGTTTTTATTCTATGTTTATTTTATGTTTTTGTTATTTTTCATTTATTAGCTTAAGTCGAGTCTAGTCTTGGCTTAGCAACGCCATATTGTACATGTAATTAACCAAGATTGTTAACTCGCCACCAGTAAAACTTCCTTTATCCAACAAAACCGTGTAATTCATATCCCTATACCTAACGTTACAACCCTTTAAAAGACCTCTTTGATAGTTTATCCTAGGTGCTTACGCCATGTGGTGGAGGTTTGATCCTTTCCCAAGCCTATGGTAATCTATTTTGCTATGACAGGTAGTGAGAGATATCTTCCATTTCCATAATGTTATATTACTTTATTACACCCGAGAGATGTGAGTATCTAAACACTATTTGTGAGGTGCTAGTGTATGACCTCCGTGCTTGTCTATAGGTCTTTAGTGGAACGATTAATTGTTGTAATTACTTTTATATTAGTGTTAAATGACCCCTGACTTGTCTTTCGAGTAGAATAAAAGCGCATTTGCTTGAGGACAAGCAAATCTCAAGTGTAAGGGTATATGATGAGGCGAAAAATGATCCGTTTTTAGGGGGTCATTTAAGCCCAAATCCGAATTTATTTGATCAAATATTGCCCTAAATCGTTCCTTTTGTGATTTTAGGTGTTTGGAGAGTGAATTCTGGAAAAGAAGCCATTTTTGACGTTTTTGGAGCATAAAAGTGAAGAAAACGGCAAAGTACCAAATTTCCATGCTGAAGATACAAGGTGACGGTGTCAAGAGTAATATCTTGACGGCGTCAGACATGCAGATTAAAATACTGAAGGTGGTGACGGCGTCAAACGCCTTCATGACGGCGTCAAAGTGGCAAGAATAAAATACCGTGGTCGGTGACGGCGTCACATAGGCCGTCATAAGTAGATCAAGGCCGTCCGAGGAAGTATATGGCGGCAAGGTGACGGCGTCACATGTAACTCTTGACGCCGTCAGCCTACTTTTCCTATATATAGTTTTCTAGTTTTTTCATTAAAGAGGAGAAGTTTTGGTGAAACCCTAAAGACGAATTTGGTGCCTCTTTTACAGGTTTTTCAAGGGTTCCAAACCCTTGATACCTTGCATTGTAATTGAGATAAGTGTTCTTCTAATTCAATCAATATGTCTATGTGTTGGTTGTTTATCTCTTGTTCTTGTCTCAATTCAATTATGCTAGGCTAGATCTCTCTTGTGTTTGCTTAGATCTAATGAAACCTAGATGTTGATTATGTGTTGA
Organism: Artemisia argyi; assembly: GCA_030686995.1. Taxonomy (NCBI): domain Eukaryota; kingdom Viridiplantae; phylum Streptophyta; class Magnoliopsida; order Asterales; family Asteraceae; genus Artemisia; species Artemisia argyi. Next base: position 69,059,505 of record CM060703.1, read on the forward strand.
TTACTTGTTTATTCTTGTTCTTGGATGAATGATTTATATGTTAGGCTTAAGAAAACTGGCAGATCTCCAACTGGTAACATGCTTGAACGTCTTAAGAAACATGAACCGAGGCGTACTAGGTCTTTATTGGTTGTATTTAATGCATGAGCCACTGTTTACAATCCCTATAGTTGTGCTGGGTCATGGTGTAGGAGGAGATAAGAGCTCATAGAGTTGGGGAGTTATGTACGCCACCCCACGAATGATATTAAGGAATACAATCCGTCATCCATACAAGTATAACAAGTAATTAACATGTAAAAGATATCTAGGGAGTAGTGAAGTCTAAGTAAACACAATTTCTCCAATTACTGCTCACAACTTTAGTATAATTAGTTTGTTTTCATTTTTACTATTTTATTTTGATTATATATTAGTTTTGGGTTAGTTGACTAGCAACTAATTCCGCCCACTCCTTCAAAAACCGAGATTTTAATTGCTTTCATAAAAATATAAAAATACAAAAATAATCATCTCTCACCTCTAGAACTATTAATTAGGTTTTCTAATCCTAGCGACACTATTCCTAAGCTGAACGATCAATCCCCCGGTACTTGTCACTATACTATACTACAACGATCAGGTACACTGCCTGGTGGGGGTTGTAAGCTTCTCGAGATTCCTCGAGAGGTAAAGCAAGGTGCGATTCCCACGCATCACCATACTTCTGATAAATCACAATGGACAACAACCATGAGAAAAATCATAATAGAAATAGTCATCGTACCAAAGGTATACACCCACAACATGTATATATACAACCACAACAAGTATAAATACAACCACGACATGTGCGAGTACAACCACAACCTGTATGAATATAACCACGACATGTATAGATACAACCACAACCTGTATCAATACAATAACAATAAGGAGCAACCACGAAACATCATAAATATAATCACAACACATGAATATAATACATGAAAAGATCACTACTCCATCATCACCCATTACCGAGACTTCCGACCTTCCACCACCACCATTATATCATATAGGTGAGAGTTCTAGAGCAGCGGTTGCTAGAGGACCTACAGCTTTGACTTTAGATGCCCAGTTAGGGGATCAACAGGAGCAGATTAATAGGTTGGGTTATAGGGTAGACGAGAACCTCACTAGTCGACTTGAGGAGGTCGAGGAGCAGGTTGAGGGATTACTCTTAGGCAGGGTTAGCATTGACGTGTCTTATCATGGACTAGAGGTACGGCAGATAGGGCACCAGGAGCAGATTGATCAGCTTAGGGATGAGCTGCCTGAGATACGAGACAGAGCCCAGATGACACAAGAGACGCAGGGAGAGCAGGCACATCAGTTGGCATTAGCTCAGGAGAGGATGACAGCTGCAGAGACCAGGGAGGCTGCCCTCCAGCTCCGAGTTAAGCACTTGGAGGAGATTGTTGTTGCGATGGATCGGGAGATTCGCCGCCTTAGGGGAGGACCTGGAGCATCTGGAGCACCCGGAGGAGCCTAGGCATAGACTTGTATTGTATTAGCTTTTACTATTTTCCTAGTCCCGAGGTGTGGGACATAGTTCAAGAACTTGTTTTCTTTTGGTTGTTGTACACGCTTCCTGAGCAGCAAGAGTGGAGTAGGTGTAGAAGTAGTAGTAGTAGTAGGTATAGCTGCTGGTGTGGGTAATGTAGGAACAGTAGGAATCATAAAAGTAGAGGTAACAGGGCGTACACTCTTTCTAGCACCTATGGTTATCTTACGACGAGGAAACATAAGTGTTGGTTCTGGGGAAATAGAAGTGGTAGGAGATGATATATCTGTAGGTGCACGTGTAACATCTAGTGGTGCAATGGGAGAAATATGAGGAGTAGGAGCAACCTCTTCCTCCTCGAAAGGCTCAGTGTCTTCACCCGATGCTAAGAGTGGCGACCCGGGTGCTGGATGAACGGGTGGTACAATAGCAGTGGAAGACATAGCGTCCTCAAAGTCAGAATCTGAGTAAAGTATGATAACGTTCGGATTTGAAGACATGTCTCTGTGATAATCAATGTGAAGTGAAAATAAATAACCCGTATAATGGAATCACCTAAAATAATAAATATGCACTTATGATGAAATGATGAGATGCTATGATGATGTGGTTATAGTATAGGGTCCATGATACATCCTAGTTCGCTATAACCTTAGCTCTGATGCCAATTTGTCACATCCCCAAAATACCTGAATGGCAGCGGAATGGAATACCTGGGGGTGACTGTCATAGCACCACAGTTACAGTTATATTTAACGACCTAAAGTGTCGTTTTGAAAATATATCGTTTGATTCATTTAAAATATTCAGAGTTATAAAACATAGATCCCAAAAGTCTTGAAAGGTTTAAAGAAAATAAGTTTAGTACAATCAAACGATAATTCATAAGTGAATGAAAATCCAAAATGAGACGCGTCATCCTTGTTACTCAATGATATGACTACATGCATGCCATGAAGAATATGTCTTAGTTACCTGAAAATACATTGCGAAAACGGTCAACAATAATGTTGGTGAATAATCATAGGTTTGTAAGTTAAATCGTGTGTACACTAGCCACAAGTATAAAGTAAACCGACAAAATGTCAAAAATGCTACATTGGCTCTTAAGCTCATGACCCCGAAGCTAGACATAGTATTATATTGGCCCCAAAGGAGTGTTTACCAGGCACTCAAATAGATTAGACATGAAATGCATCCGTTTTCCCGTTGGAGCAACCCAAACACGGATGGAGGAGTCACCCTCAATAGATCTATCCACTCACTCTCGCTTGGCAATATAATTAACGGTCCATGGTAATAAAGGGGACTTAACTTGGTAGTAAGGCAACTTAAGCAATGTATGAAATTTAATACTTTGGCATGTACAAAAATAATTGATGCAATGTATTCTCCCCCGTGGGATTTGAAATCAAAATATTGAATTAAAACGGGGCTATGAAAACTCACCTGAAGTGATAGTACAATGTGGTGAAATGATCGGGACAACAAGACGCGAACACTGGCCGCAACCTAAATGAATGAATATGATCTACTTTAGATCATGAAATGATGTAGTGAACGTTCATGCACATGATACCTATACCACTCGTAACTTGAAAACACTAGTTATTGTCAAAGTAAAGTATTTTCCATACTTAGGAAAAATAAGTCTAACTAGACTTGTAAAAACTAGTCGTAATATATCGTATATAAATTGTTAGTGTTATATTCATCGTTTTGAAAACCTTAAAATAACGTCAATTAGTCGTATAAATAAGCTTTGAGTCATACGTACTTCTTCGGTTAAGAACATAGCTCTTTAACAAGATTTATAGAAAATATAGTATTTAGTACGTAGTTTATTATTTCTATTAGTGACTACTAATATAAATATAGTTTTGACGATTTTGAAACGTGTATATCTTTGTCGTTTTAAGTTCATTTTCCTCGTTATTTATATCCACGGATTCGTCTTAACACGTATTAATATATTTTTGATAGTTCGGCTCCTTTAGGTTACGTCTAACGCCTCTCTTTGTCCATCGAAAATCATCCAACAGCACGTTATATTTTCAGAAAATAGTTTTTGTCGTTAAACTTGCAAAAATCATATCTCCTTCGTTATAAGCTCGTTTTAATCCGTTCTTTCGCCCACGGCTTCGTTTTTGAAAGTATTTTCTAAATCTTTGATCAAAAATTACCCCTGAGTCCCTGAGTTTTCTGGGTTTGGCGTTTTGGGACAGTAGGTATATATATATGTTTAAAAATGAATTATAGGGTTTCAAACTAGTTTCAACTTCAACCAAATCACTTTCAATCACCACAAATCTAGTCTAATCTTACCATACACCTTCTTAGGGTGTTATGGGTTCCTAAACATCATAAATCTAGTGGATCTAACAAGGGTTTCCATGTAACCATTTCTAGGGCTCAAAAGTTATATATATATATATATATATATATATATATATATATATATATATAAAATGGAGTGGTATAAACTAACACATGCATGAGATCTTGTATGAAAATCATATAGTCATTGTAATAACTTGTAAAAATTATGAAAATGAGTTTTGTAAACTTACTTTGAAGGATTAGGGAGTTTGGATGGTGAAAACCTAATAATCCTTGAGTTTATATTTCAAAACCCTAACAAGGATAACAAAATGAACTATTTTATATCTTGATCTTTAAAAATTGTTGATTCTTGCTTCTTGTTGTTGTTTGGCCGAGCACACAAGAGAGAAAAAGAAGAAAAATATTGCTAGTTTGTTTGAAAATGGTTAAGTGTTAAGAATGAGAAGTGAAAAAGATATTATCTAGTTTAAACAATAGTTAGGTGGCATTTATGGGGTGTTGGTAAACTAGCACATGAAAATCAAAGGGGGGGGGGGGGGGGGGCTTGGCCGGCGTGGAAAGGAGGGAAAGGGGGGGGGGGATGTTGGGTGATTTATTTAGAAAGTTAGTGGAGTATTGTGTAGTGTTTAGTTAATTTTGGTTTAATCGGGTACCGGGTTTGCTAGAAATAAATTTTAACGAAGTTATCCGGGACATAATAAAGTCGTAAAAGTTGTAAAAATATGTCGGGTACAAGTATGAAGAGTTTGGGTGATTATTGTTTAGTTTCCACCAAAACCGTCGTAATTAGATTAGACGTACGATACGATTTAAATAAATTTCCAAAATACCGGGTAATTAAATTTTATAATACTTATGACGTTGTAAGGAGTCTAAAAATATATCGGGATCATTGTAGGGAGTGTCGGATATGTTAGTCTCATTTATTGATCGCGTGTTAACATTTACTTAAAATAAACATACGTAAAACGTTAAATATATCAAAAATATTAATTTGAATATCTTACGAGTGGAATAGTACGTAAATGCTATAATGATGATATGCGGACTATTTCTAGCCCGTATGAAATGTCCCTAATGATAATGCATGAATTCGCAGCTAAACCATCCTGGTTACGCGAATTTAATTACTTGTAAACTAACATTACGAAGAAATGAGTAATGCACATGAATAGTGGTTTCTCCCGGAAATTAATAGTGTCATGTGAATAGTGAAATTTTTTAATGCTTCTCGGAATATCAAACTGACCTCAAAAATGATGAATAGTAAAATGACGAATAGTGATCGATGAATAGTGAATGATGAATAGTAATTGGTGAATAGTAATATGTTGAGGTTTAGAAAAATGATCTGAAATTGTGGGGTGTGATAAATGAGGCTTTTCATATGTAATCTTTTAATATGACTAAGTTACATAAATTATTTTTTAATTAATGCATTATTATAACATTTTTCCATAAACTATAATAACGAATTTGAAGCATTCATTAGTAACCCACTCTAAGTATTTACAGTATGACGACATGAATCACATTATCTCAAACTCAAATGAATAATGCTTACCTCATGATAGGTGTATGATAACATTTGAAATACAATTTCCTTCTCCTTTATATACTTCTTCGATTTAGAAGATTCTTATTGTTAAGATGATAATGTGAAAATATTTTTATTATATACTACCATTTTCAATATGTAACATAGACATAGTTTACACAGTCATATCAAATACCAAAGTCACGCGATATTCCGAGACCATTAATTAAGAAAGTGACATTAACACACCGCAAAACAAAAAACTACATTAAGAGCAAAAATATTAAAATGCACCAACAAAGTGTAGTAATAATTATTGACTAAAAATTGAATGCTGGTCACATTATTTCCAAAAAACTTAATTGCTAACGAATCAATAGTATTAGCCCATTTAGCGGTATTACATGAAGTAAAATATTGCATGTTTAATTTGTAACGTACTATTAATATGAATGCTAAGTATTCATCCCACTAGTGGCCATGACGTTGTTCTTGCTATTGTTGTTGTTCTTGTTGTTGTTGTCTTTGTCGTTGTTTTTCATTGGCCTTTTGCATGTTTTTTCTTAATACAATTTTTGTGACTTCTCGATCTCTTTCTTTAATGCTTCTTGACGCGCTACAAAAAATAATTAGATATAGTTGATCATTAGTAACTTAAATACAGTTAATCAATATATTTCATTTTCGATCAAAGTAAAAATGTTCGTGCATGTTTCACTTAATTGATAAGACAACGATGTGTAGGATCTCTTAAATCATTAGAGAATATGATGTTATTACCAAACCTCCTAAGCACCATCTTTATGTCCTACATTATTACACACACAAAACACACGTGAAATTTACATAAAATAATATAAATCAATATGCTAAATAAGTAAGATGATATGATGCTTACTTTACAACCATAATAAGTTGTAGCCCAATGTGCATGCGGTGTGGAGGAAGTTGTGGTTTGTTGTGTGTGATTTTTGACACATTATATAGTTGATAAAATATTTGTAACTCATGGACGGGAAGATAAAAAGACTAACCACTAATTGGTGTGTTTAATTTATGCATTCATGGCATTTTTGGTTTGTATTCTTTGAGGTTTAGAGATGGCTTGAAACATGTTGTACTGTACAAACTTTTGTGCACGATTCCTCATGCAAAACATATTGTACCGTACAAACTTTTATGCACAATGCCTCTTGCGCATTAAATTAAGCACTCCAATCTTTAGATAGTATAAAAGATATATTTTTCATGTTGCTTAAACTACCTTGTACTGTACTATAATTTGTGCACAAATCCTCTTGCACATTAAATTAAGTCATCTAATATTGTGTAATTGATATACTTTTGATGTTGCTTAAACTACCTTGTACCGTACAAATTTTTTCAATTACTTGAATCACTAATCTTATGTACTTACCCTTATGCATGACTATTAAATCAATGTACTAACACATAAAGCCTTCACATTTCACTTTTAATTCATGAAACATTTATTGTGAGCACTTTTCATTTATAAGACAACTTAAGTTTGATGTTTCTTAAACTACCTTGTACCGTACAAATTTTTTCAATTACTCGAATCACTAATCTTATGTACTTACCCTTATGCATGACTATTAAATCAATGTACTAACACATGAAGCCTCCACTCACTTTTAATTTATGAAAACATTTATTGTGAGCACTTTGCATTTATAAGACAACTTAAGTTTTTAGTATACGAGGCAGGCAGAACCCGTGCTACGCACGGGCTGAGAATCTAATTGTTAATCGTATATTCTTTCTGTATATTGGCGATTGTATACTTAAGTATTGTTTAGTATGTTGTATGAAATGTTTTAACTTTTGGGTATAAAAATTTAAAAATGTTTGACGTTGTTTTGGTTTTGCGCTGTTGTATTTTATAAATGGGCTTTTTATTATTAAGTTGTTATGGCTTTATTTCTTTTTGCCTATTACTTATTTGCATGATAAAAAAAATGGCTTTGTTTCTTTTGGTCTACTATTTGGCCCTACAATATTTGTCCATTAGATTGTTTTTGCATGGTAATATGAAACACACAGGGTCTATCTAATTGGTCATAGTTTAATGTACGTTAAATATTTTCTTTATTAAGTTTGTTAAAATTTGTGTAATAATGTATATATAATAATGCCACATAAACTGTATAAAAATCGTTACAAACCTTTTTAGCTTCATCTCATTTTATTGTACAACTAATTTCATTCAAAATTAATATTGAAGTCTAACTAATATTAATAAATTTTATCAATAAAATCAATTCTAAATAGCTAACCAAATGAATATTAATTAACACACTATTAATAATTTCTAAAACCTTTGGACTCCACTATTATGTCTTAAACTTAATTTTTTTAATTTACAAATGAGTTCGAGCAAAAATTATGTACTTTTTCTTTTATATTCATTATTCAAGTTGCATGCTTACATAAACTAATCACGCTAAAAAGTATCATTTAACCATTTAAATGTTGCTTTACATACATGCTCGTGCACATTTTCTTGAATCAATTCGCACATGTGAGCTACATCAATAGAAAACATACATAAATTACTTGTATATGAAAATGCATTAACATAATAGATATATCTATATATATATTGCATTAGGTTAAATCATCAATTATTCTTCCAACCCTTTTAACTTCATTTCAATCCATAACCGACTTTTAATTCTATACTAATTACTAAATATCATGTGATCAATTCTGGCAAGCCTTGCACTACCATCTCGATGTTGTATATATTTCACATTAAATGCACGGTTTTGTTTTTCGATAAAAGTTTGAACTTTTGCTTATGTTTAAAACTCAAATTATGTATTTTTTTTCCTTTTTATTCATTACTCAATGTGATATTTTTAATATGTCGTATTATGCTATTATGACAAACTCATTTAATTGGCGTAAATATTGGTTTCTCACTAATGATTCTACGTATAGAAAAAGAAAACATTTTGTGATGCGCGGATCTTCTTCTTTTCAATAATAATTTAATTGCACACGATAAATTCATTATAATATTTCATAAAGAGCATTCGAAAGCAACTACTTACATAAACTAATCACGTTAAAAAATATCATTTAACCATTTAAATGTTGCTTTACATACATGCTCGTCCACATTTTTTTGAATCAACTCGTACATGGTATCCCAGTCTTTGGTTCAATTTATCTGAGCATGCATTATCTTGTGTGATTTTCATTGTACCTGCGTATGATAACTAAATTAAGAAAAAAAAGACCGAGTTAATTACAAAGATCTAAAAGATGTATGAATTATCTCCAAAATGTTGCAAAAGATAACTTATATACCGCTACCAACAATTAAAGATCTAAAAGAGGTGTGAATAGTCTTCAAATGTACATACTAAATGTGATTTTAGCCAGTTTATATAGGTATGAATTAGGTTAAATCATTAATTATTCTTGTAACCTTTCGCAACCCTTGCACTTCATCTAACTGACTTTTAATTCTATACTAAATACCATGTGATCAATTCGGGCAACCCTTGCACTTCATCTCCTTTCATGATTGTATAGTTATTATGCGGTTGCATTGAATTCTGAGCATTAGCTAGCTTGTACCCTATGCAATCATGACGCCTCTGCATTAAATTTAGGGACTGAATCTTATAGTATTATAGATATTATACTTTACAAATGGCTCTAAGCCAAAATTATGTATTTTTTCCTTTCTATTCGTTACTCAATGTGATATTTTTAATATGTTGTATTTTGCTATTATGGCAAATTCATTTAATGGGCGTAAATATTGGTTTCTTACTAATGATTCTACATATAGAAAAAGAAAACACTTTGCAATGCGCGGGCCTTCTCCTTTTCAATAATAATTAAATTGCACACAATAAATTCATTCTAATATTTCTCAAAGAGCATTCGAAAGCAACTACTTACATAAACTAATCATGCTAAAAAGTATCATTTAACCATTTAAATGTTGCTTTACATACATGCTCGTGCACATTTTTTTGAATCAATTCGCGCATGTGAGCTACATCATTAGAAAAAGCACATAAATTACTTGTATATGAAAATGCATTAACATAATACATATATCTATATATATATGCTTATCTATAACAATCACCTAAATATGTATGAAACAAAGAAAATAGTTGGTATCCCAGTCTTTGGTTCCATTTATCTGAGCATTCATTATCTTGTATGAGTTTCATGGTACATGCGTATGATAACTAAATTAAGAAAAAAAGAAGGCCGAGTTAATTACAAAGATCTAAAAGATGTGTGAATCATCTCCAAAATGTTGCAAAAGAGAATTTACATATCGCTACCAACAATAAAAGATCTAAAAGATGTGTAAATCTGTACATACTAAATGTGATTTTGGCCGGTTTATATAGGCATGAATTAGGTTATATCATTAATTATTCTTGCAACCTTTCGCAACCCTTGCACTTCATCTAATCGACTTTAATTCTATACTAAATGCCATGTGATCAATTCGGGCAACCCTTGCACTTTATCTCCTTTCATGATTGTATAGTTATTATGAGGCTGCATTGAATTTCGAGCATTAGCTATATTGTACTATATGTAATGGGACTCCATCTTGAGTATCTTGATTACTCCACATTAAAATGAATTCGACACAAAAAATGGAGCCTAAGATTACCCCTTCCCACTAATTACGACACATTCTCACTTTCATGTTCCTACCAACATACCAAAACTCATATTTTCATGAATAACAACATCAAATTTTATACATATTTGTAAGATCGAAATTAAAACAAATAATTTGTGAACTTCAATTAATACCTTATAGTAACCATTGGTAAAGAGACCCTAAAATCCCTATCAAAAAACATAGATTAAAATAAATTCTCAAAATATTAATTTTGTCTAGTTATACTTTCCATCAATTCAACTTTGATTTTGTATTATTTCTAATGTCATGGGGTGGATACATTGCAACCTCTTAAACTGCTTAACTGGAAGGAAAAAAAATAAAAGCAAGATTCAAGCCACCATTAATATTCATCAAAGCTTTGTCACACTAATTATAAACCTTATTTACATATGATTTTCATTTTCTTGCATGCCTAATTTTTTGACAGTTCTTTCATAAATGTGGAGATATTATCCACTCCGTCTCCATCTTCCACTTTGTTTTGTTATCAACATCTTGATATACCCCGTTAGCGTCACTAACCACTTATTAATACCTGCAAGAATAACATTAATAAACTACTAACCAACCCAAAATTTTAAAATAGGTTAGCAGATCTAACCCTCGATTCCTTCTCAGGCAACAACACATCCATTTGTCTTCCATAAACTTCAAAGATGGACTATCAACCAACTTCACATGCAAGAAAGTTAACAATTTGCTTACCTTTGCATGTATACCCCCTTGCGTTAATCAAGTCAATATTTCTGCATGAACATTGCACGTAACATTAATATGCATAGTACACTTTCATTGGACAGAGAAATTTTACATTAACCAACTAAATTCAATTCCATAGGTGATAAGCTAGACCAAAAAGAACTTTATCACACTATAAGGAAAAATATGAAAAAACTATTTACTGAAAAAAACTGATCATGTCAATATCTATTTCAAAACTATTTATCTAATTAGCAATCTTGTTAATTCATAGATCTTGAGCCATAAAAACAGATGGGGTACATACCAAGGTTACGGTTATTGATGCCAATGAGTTCAATGCCATCAATTGCTAGCATGCAATCCATTTCATTCTCATCATGTGCCTAGAAATAAAAAGTAGAAATCAAAAGGAAATTGGTTAGTTGGTGTTGCACTGAATTTACACACAAACAATAATAAACTAACAGCAAACATGTGATTCATACAAAATCATCAAAATACACACAAATTAAAGTTTCACACACACACACACACACATCATTAACAAAGACCAAATGGTGTTATTTATATTATTCAATGATGGTGGTTGAAGGGTTTGTACATTTATTTGAAGGCAAATGAAAGGAGCAAATGATTAAATGAAAATAAAGGCTAGCAACACTTCATATGGTTTCAATAATTTACATTTGAAACACTAAATATAGCTCATATGTACTTACCACTTAAGCATGAACATTAAATTAAGGTACTTACACATGAAGCCTCCGCACAATGAAACTCTATTTTCTGCATTTAATTCCGAGCATTAGGTAACTTGTACTCTATGCAATCTTGACGCCTCCACATTAAATTTTAGGACTCAATCTTATATGTTTATAGGTAAGATTGTCACAATTGCATAGGTGAAGGGTTGCACTCCTTAATATCATTCGTGGGGCCGTGTACGATCTTCCCCAACTGTATAAGATTCTATCTCTTCCTATGACGACACATTTAGTATCCTATCATGGCTTCATTAATAGTTACTTACGCATTAAATACAACCAATAAAATTGTAGTACACATCCGATTACGTTTCTTAAGACGTTCAAGCAAGTTACCATATAGGAGATTAGCCAGTTTTCTTAAGCCTAATGCTAAAATCAATCACCCACAACAATCAATGACAAACCAACAACCTATAATCAATAACTAGGTTTCATTAGATCTAAGCAACCACAAACAAACCTAAGCTAGCATGTTAAAGAAAAGAAAATCATACGATATAATCAAACAACACATAGACATATTGAATGATTAAGGGATAACTTAACGTCAATTGAACATGGAAGAAAAGAGGGTTTGAAACCCCAAAATAGCTGCAAAAGTCGACTAGGGTTCATACCATGAAGTTCTCTACCAAAAGTTTTCTCTAATGAATGAAAACTTGAAAACTATATATGTTGATACAAAAGTTGGGCATTCCTTGTTTGGGTTCCTGTTCTTTTACCAATTAGATCTTAATGCTTGAGACTTGCGCACTAAGAAAGCAAACAAACACCGTTAGGCTTATCGTGGGATTGTCTCCCACGATTATCCTCCGGCGTGAGAGTAAGTAATCAGTTTTAGGGTTGTATTCAAGAGTTAGGGTTGTAGATCGTACCTTTAATTAGAATTATGATATTCTTTATATAGGCATGAAATCCTTATAGATGTCGTGTTCCTTACTCTTCAGCGTATCACGCCTATTCGGTCTATGGATCTTTATCTCATAAATAAGAGATCCTTATCTAGACCATAAATAATGTATTTGAGTTTGGGCTTTCGTGAGCCCAAACCGTTAGCATGGTAGCCTAAATCATTGTTATGATAGCCCACTCGTGGTGGGCTTGGGCATTAGTGATGTTCATTAATCGGGTTCGTGACCCGAATATAGACTATACGTCATCAAGTCCCCCCAATCTAGTGTGCGCGAGTTGTGGCTGCGTATACTAGACTAATAATGTCAGCGGTAAGCGTGGCGGGGAAAGATTTAAATATTTACCGCCAAAATCTTGGACCATGTATCTAGTCCAAAAAATTCTCAAAAATACCTCGGTAAATGGGGAGGTGGTCCACGTGTCCCTTGGAAAACGTGAATAGGTGCTTGTACCCCATGGTATTCTAGCCACATGATTAAGTTAGTGGGTGACACGTGTCAATCGTCTATGCACGTGGTAACCCTATATAAATCACCGCCTCTTTTTCACTGTGATTATCACAGTGAAAATTCTCAATTCCACCATTGTTAAACCTTTTTCATAGCTCTCCAGAAATCAACAACTTGTTAGGTAACAACGAGTGCGCCTTTTGTAACAATGGTTCTTCAATTATCCGAGATTGCTTCCGATATAACCGAGGATGAACTACGTCAGTTCACCTCGGATTATTATATCCCATTGACACTGCATCCAGAAGTTTTGGATGCGGATGCGTCTATAGCGGACTTCCCCGAAGGGAAGGCGGGGGTATACACACATTTCTTCGAATTCGCGAACCAACATGTGCCCATTTTGCTTTTTCTTTGCGATATTCTAAGTTTCTATCGTCTTCACATTTCTCAGCTGCACTGTATAGGTGCAGCAAAAATAACTAATTTTGAAGTGAATTGTCGCCTGTTGGCGATTAACCCCACCATTCACTTGTTCCGCGCCTTCTACCACACGTCGTGGTAAAACGGGTGGGTGTCCTTTTCCAAGCGCGCAGGGCGCTTGCAGTGCTACACGGAAAAGTTAGACGCCTTAAGGAATTGAAGGGAAAAGTTCTTTTGGGTTGATAAGGCCTTTTCCCGTGGGAATTTGAGTTCTATACTCAAGGGTCCTTACCAAAGGATGAGCGCCCACTCCCTGGTTTATATAATCCAGCGGATGCAGATACGATAAATACCAATCGTATCCCTATCAGTGTGTACCCTGAAGAGTTCCTGGTACATATGGGCATCAGTCGTAACTACTTCCAATCGAAGACAGAGGTGCCAACATTCTTGTATGAGGATGGTCGGGCTGGGTGCTTGTCCTTCATTCTGTTAGTTTTGATATTGTAAGCGCTCCTTCCTTCGTATTGCTTTTTTAATCCTTGTTTTTTGTGTATGTTTTGCTGCACAGAGATGGACCAGTTCACTGTAGTGCACTTGGAGAAGCCCAAATTGGTGACGGTAGGAGTGCGCCCTCTGAGTGAAGGCGAGACGCTAGTTATGGTCGCTACCGCAGGGCGCACTATAGAGCTTGACCAAGAGGAGCCTGAGGATTCTCCCCAGCCGGCTTTACAAGTTACTCTAGTGCAGAGTGTTCCCCAACCTAGGGAGCAGTCTCCAGTAGCAGCTAAATCGCACACCAATTCGTCAAATAGTGTGCAAATCCTTAAGCTAGATAGGACTAGCCAGGGCGTGAAGCATAAGGGAGCGTCTGGTGGTTATGGCGTTGGCACCTCCAAAAGGAGACGCCATCTTATTGCGGACGAAGAATCATCCGCAGGGGAGGATGCGTCCACCACTGGTGCGGACAAAGATATTCCCAAGTCTCGTCCCCTCATGTAAGTAATGTAGTTTATGTTGTTATTGCTTCAATTCCTTTACCATCTTTAACATTAGAGTATGACTTTGAAATGTTTGTTGTATGCGCGTAGTGTTGAAGATACTGCAGATGCTGCTGTTTTTGCGCAAAAGTCGCCACCCAGGGCGAGTTTTGTGCCTTCTGATGAGCTTTCGCAGAAGGGCGATGAGGCTGAGCCAAGGACGCTGGGTAGCGTGTCCATTGGTTCCTTGGTGGAGAAGCTAGACCTTGCCGCTATGCAGCAGGCCAAATTGGTCGCTCAGCTGAAGGCTAACTATTCTAGTGAGAGCAGCCGGCTTGCGTAGAAGAATGAAGAAATCGCACTGCTGAAGGCGCAGCTGGCTAGTGCACATACTGAGGTGAGGTCTACAAACTTTTATGCTCAGAAGCTAGCTGAAGAGAAGGTGTCCTTGCTTGCCCAAGTGAGCCGAGTGCGGTCTGCGTATAATGAGTACAAGAGCAATTGTCATTGGGCTTTGAAGTTCATGGAGCAAAACAAGAGCAATCACTTCGCTAAACTGGATGAGTTGATTAAGTTTGTGAATGAGGCGTTGGAGCGTCAAGAGGGTAAGCTGCGCAAGCTCAGCATAGAGTATGATGAGGAGCTGTACCCAGATTTGTTATCTACCATTGCTTGGCGCAGGTATTCTTTATTGCTTTGCTTCCTTTGAGTTTCTCAGACTTGCCGCCTTTTAATTTTTTGGAATTATCATCTAATGAGGATGTTGTGTTTGTAGGTGGTTAATCAGCCATGGTCTCCGATTGGCTGCTATGGGTACGCTAGAGTCCCAAGAGGTTGTGGAGGCCTTTGGGAAGGTTGTTGAGTGTGCCATGGTGCGTGGCAAGGATCAAGCTATGGAGGAGCTGTATGAGAGCCAGATGCTGACAGTGCCGCTCGTAGAAGTGCCCAGTTATAAGGATGATGCTTATGCGGAGCTTGTTGCTGCCATGGAGAAGATGAAGCTGTTTGAGCTTCCGTGGATCACGCAGCTGGAGCGCGACTAGGATCAACCCATTAAGGTAATTATGGAGGGGCTAATCCTAGGGAGGCATATCCTAGAGGATGCGGAGGCTCAACATGACTATTTTTTGAAGCCTGATGAGTCGCAGCTGCAAGTTCCTATGTTCGTACAACCGCGTGACATCCTTAACCCGTTCGCCCTTGAGAAGGAGATCCCTTTGAAGGAGTACTTAGAAGCCCATCTAGAGAGACTCGCAAGGAAGAAGGGTATGAAGGGGAAGGCAATCTTGTGCGGTGTTGGTGCATCACATCTTCCGAGGTCGGATGGGATTCCTGTCAGCGTGCCGACTGTGTCACAGGAAGATAGTAGCCTGTTGAAAAGGCTTGAGGAGGCTGGGCACGTGGCGTGTACAGCTAGTAGCTCAGGGCATAGGCGTACTCGTAGTGTGTAGACTTATAGATTCATCTTTTTGTTGTATATTTTGAATCTGTAACTCGTAGTTGGTGAATAATAATATTAACTTTTGTACGTCTTGTTTGTACTTAGATTGTTTGTCTTTTCATGAAAGACTTTCCAAGAATTAAGTTATGACCAAAACGCACTTTAAAGAGATTATAAAATCTGTGATCACTTATAACATAGTCGTGTATGAAATTAGTGAGTTTGTGCACAAATCACAAGGTTATGTGATGGTGTGCAGCGTACTGCAGATACCATATCAAGGAGTCAATTGTCTTGAATCCAAATTTGTTAAACTCGCACGGTATGCATTGTTGCGCATCCGTCGTAGGATGCACTTTGAACTTACTCCAACGTCTTGAGAGTAAGGTGTTTAACAAGGATGCGTGATCCGATGTTCATGGGTTTGCAACCCTCTTACTCAACAAGTTATTTAGTAGGTTTACTCATCCTTTCTGCCATCGTGGGTCTTAATAAATGCATGCACGCCATGTAGGCAAAAATATAAAATAACAATATTGAGACATAAGTAAGATGTAAGCAATAAAGTTAAATGTGTCGTGGAGTTAGCTAGAAACCACAACGCTTTATTAATTCTTGCAAGTCTTTGAAAATAAAAGACAATTCCCTAAAAAGAAAATGTAAATACATGGACATTTATTAGGCACTTACTAAAGTGCAGAGGTGTCTGTGTGTGGGCCGTAGCCTTTCCTAAAGATAGCATCTCTTGAGATTGCAAATATTTCAAGTGCGCGCTAGCTCATGGCCTTCCATATCACGCAGCTTGTGTGCGCCTCTGCCTAATGCTTCTGTGACCTCGTAGGGTCCTTCCCATTTTGGTCCAAGCTTTCCGTGTCTTCTGTGTGGCTTGCATCATTGGCACGGTACACAAAGTCTCCTGGCTTGAAAGAAGTGTTTCTGACTTTTGCATCATAATACTTCTTCATCTTTGACTTAGCTCTTGCCTCACGTATAGCTGCCCGTTCCTGCCTTTCTTCCAACAGATCCAAGTCTATGCGTTGCTAGTCGTCATTTGTTGTAACATTGATTTCCGATGTGCGAATAGTTGGCATTCCAATCTCGGCTGGTATGACAGCTTCTGTCCCATAGACAAGAGAGACTGGTGTATCTCCAGTGCCGACTTTGATTGTCGTGCGGTGCGCCCAAAAAACATGCGACAATTCATCCACCCATCTTCCTTTATGTTTGTCAAGACGCTCTTTAATTCCTTCGCCCAGACTACGATTCGCGCGTTCAACCAAACCATTGGTTTGTGGGTGCTTAACTGACGCGAAGTGTTGTGTAATATTTAATTGCGCGCACCAGTCTTTGAACGGGTTATCACATAATTGTTTTTCGTTGTTCGAAATAATTTCTCCAGGCAGGCCAAAGCGGCATACAATGTTGTCCCAAACGAAGCGTTTGACCTGGTTGCCTGTGATACTTGCCACTGCTTTTGCCTCAATCCATTTAGTGAAATAATCTATGGCCACTATGAGGAATTTTAGTCCCCCTGCTGCAACTGGAAAGGGGCCTGCAATATCAATGCCCCATTTATAGAATGGCCATGGTGAGGTGATAGGTGTCAGCTCTTGTTGTGGTTGGCGTAGGATGGGTCTGTGGACTTGGCAGTCGCTGCATCTCTTTATCATGTCCCGCGCATCGCGATGCATAGTAGGCCAATAGTATCCTGACCGCAATGCTCGTGCCACAACGGACCGTGGTCCTGAGTGCATGCTGCATGAACCAGCGTGGATCTCTCGGAGTACGTAGTCTGCCTGAAGAGGTCCAACACACCGAAGCCATGGTTGTAGGAATGAACGTCGATATAGGATACTATCTCGAAGTTCGAACCTCTGCGTTGTGCACCGTATCCGTCGAGCATCTTTCTATTCTTGGGGATATCCCCTTGCCTATGAATTCTATGATAGGTGTCATCAAAGTAGGATTATGTTCTTCTATCACCGTGGATATCTCCATCTCCGAGATAGATTTGTTCTTCAAGGTCTCTATCAATACCTATTTTGACGGGTGCACCAAGCTTGTAGATGCGATCTTACTCAGCGTATCTGCTTTTCTGTTTTCTCCTCTAGGAACTTGTTTGATGGTGAACCTGTCGAAATTCGAGGTATCGGATCATGTTATCCTCATTAGCCACATATTCGCCTAACACGTGATTGGCTACTAATCGGGAGTTGACATTTGCTTCTCGGTTGTGTACACCCATTTGAGTTGCAATGCGTAATCCAGTAAGTAGGGCCTCATATTCTGCCTCATTGTTTGTGGTTGTGAATTCAAAACGCAGTGCGTAAGTGAATTCCATTCCATCTGGGCTAGTGAGTATAAGGCCTGCGCCTGACCCGTCCACGCACGAAGATCTGTCCATAAATAGAACCCATGGTTCTTGTAGCGTTGCCTCGCTCTTTGAAGGTGGAGTAACAGTATCTGGCTTCTCAATGATGAAGTCTGCCAATATCTGTCCCTTAATCGCAGTGCGTGGTCTATAAGAGATGTTATGCTTGCTCAATAACACACTCCATTTTTGTAGTCGTCCCGATGCATCAGGTTTAGAGATAACTTGCTTGATAGGTTGGTCCGTAATTACAGCTATTGGGTGTGCTTGAAAGTATCTGCGCAGTCTTTTAGCTGCGAATACTAAAGCTAGGACCAGCTTTTCCATGGCAGTATAGTTAATCTCTGGCTTATTGAGTGCTTTGCTTACAAAGTATATTGGTGTTTGAACGGAGTTCCTATCTGTCAATAGCACCGCGTTGACTGCTCCATGAGTTGCAGACAAGTACATGATCAATTCTTCCCCTGGTCGGGGTGCGACAAGTTTGGGAAGTGCTGCTATATGTTGCTTAAGCTGTTGAAAAGCTTCTTTCGCTTCCGCAGTCCAACGAAAGTCTCCCTTTTTTGTGTACTTCGTGAGTGTCTTAAAGAGTGGGAGTGACTTATCTGCTGATTTGGACATGAATCGATTTAGCCCAGCTAATTTTCTGTTTAATGACCAGACTTCTTTCAGTGTGCGTGGTGAAGGGAGTTCGATGACAGCTTTTGTCTTCTCTGGGCAGGGCTTAATGTCATCAGGTTCTATCAAATACCCAAGAAACATGCCTTCTGTAGCGCCAAAAGTACACTTCTTGGGATTTAACTTCATGTTTATCCTTCCCAGTGTTTTAAATGTTTCCTCAATGTCGCGCACCAATTCTTCTTCGGTATGACTCTTTATGACAAGATCATCGACATAAACCTCTAGGTTGCGACCTACTTGTTTTTCAAACGCATTGTCCACCAACCGCTGGTATGTTGCTCCTGCATTCTTTAGGCCAAAGGGCATTTTTGTATAACAATAGACCCCTTGACTTGTGTGGAAGGCTGTTTTCTCTTCGTCTTCCTCAGCCATCTGAATTAGGTGGTACCCTTTATATGCGTCTAGGAAGCATTTAAAGGGGTTTCCACACAAAGATTCTCCCATCCAGTCTATCTCTGGTAGCGGATAACAGTCTTGTGGACATGCTTTGTTAAGATCAGTGAAGTCCACACACATTCTCCAGCTGCCATCGCTCTTCTTTACCATCACTGGATTGGAAAGCCAGTCATGGTAATAGACCTCCCGCATGATGCATGCGTCTACAAGCTTGTGTACTTCCTCTAGAATGGCTTTTGCATGATCTGGGGCCTGGCCGCGCTTTTTCTGCCGTATTGGAGGATATCCTTGTCAGATTTTTAGCTTGTGCTCTATGATAGATCGTGGCACTCCAGTCATGTGCTTTGGTTCCCATGCAAAGATATCTAGGTTCTTTTGCAAGAGTGCGAACACAACTGCTCTGCCTTTGTCAGACAACGACCCTCCAATTGATATCTCTTGATCTAGGTAGTCGGGGTGAATTGTGACTTTCAGGTTTGTCACTTTAGCTGTGTGCTGCTCTGGAGCACGCGGGGTCTCATTTGTCACTGTGTTGCATTCTTTAGGTAATACAGTGGCGTTGTAGAGGGTAACAATGCCTCCTTCTACTGGGAATTTGAGCATCCTGTGTGTTGTGGACGGTACCGTGCGCATGATTGATATTCCTGGTCTTCCAATAATGCCATTGTATGGTGAAGGAGACCTGATTACCATAAAGTTCATCCAGGCTGCTGTAGAATGTTGCTCATTACCAACGACCACAAGTAGGCTAATTGCCCCATGGGCCATATCTTCTCTCCTGTGAAGCAGTCAGCGACGTCGTGGCCAGAATTAACTGACTTCGTATCTCAGGTTGCAGCCTCTTGAAACAATGTTCGTACATAATATCTGCGGATGCTCCTCCATCAACATGCATGCGGTGGATATCGTGATCCCCCGTATGTATTTCAATGGTGAGCGGTTCCACTACTGCGTTGTCCGCAGCCAGAGTGAGGAAATAAATTTCATTCCCAAAGGAAAACTTTTGGCTGACTTTTTGCCTCATCTTTCGCTGTCATGATTGTATCATGTAGATGGTGTCGTCCTTGTATTTGGGTATCTCTTTTTTGCCCCCATTATTCTGTTTGTCATTCCCCTCTTTGATGTTTTTAACGAGGTGGTCCATTTTACCTTCCTTCACAAATTTGTCAATTAGCTGGCGCAATTGGACACACTTGTTGGTGTTGTGGCCCTTTTGTCCATGGTATTCGCAGTATCCATTCCCTATGCGCCGATCCTCTGGGGTGCGCATTGGTGGAGGTTTCGGGAAGTTTGCACCTTCTGTCACAAATATCTCCCTTGGGGTCTTCGTGAGTGGAGTGTATTTGTCGTTATCTCTTCCGCTCCCTTGACTGCGATAGTTCTTGCTGTAGTTGCTACTCTGGTCATTGGATTGTCTCCTGGGTTGTTCTTGTGACCTACAATTTGAGTAACCTTTTTTGCTATCCGCATCAGCTGCTTCTCCTTGGATAAAAGACCTGGTGCGCTTCATCAGTTCATCAAAGGTTTGGGGAACTTTATCGTTCAATCTCCTAATGAGCTCTAGATTGTTGATCCCATTCATGAACCCTGAGATCTTTAGCACTTCAGGACACGCCTTGACGTGTATACATTCATCCTTAAAGCGCTCCACATAAGCGCTTGTGGATTCCCCTTGGCGCTGTTTTACTCTGGACAGTTCAACATGGTTCTTGGCGCACTTCTTTCTTTGAGTAAAGTTTATGCTTCTTCGTGGAAGCTTGCTAAACTAGGTTCGCGCATTCCCTACCAAGGTGGAGTTAAACATATGGCACCACACAGGTTGTGGCTAATTTTCGATAGTAGCGGCTGATTCGAAAATATTTAGGTGATCATCAGGATCACCCGTCCTATCATATGTTTTAACATTGGCGGGCATGCGCCTTCTCTTATCATCCGAATAATCGCTGATGCGCCGCGTGAATGCGTAAACCTTTTGGTGGCGCCAAGGAAGGGATATATCTTCGTCTTCTTCATCACAATGTCTTCCCCTGGACTTCCAGTGTCCTGTTCCTTGTCCTCGTTGTCCGAGGAGTCGCTTGAGGGGGAGTTGCCCCTTTTACGGCACTTGCGCCATTTTTCCTTGGAGTCCGAGCTTGGGGGCTTTCACTTGGGGAAGTTCGTCTCCCAAGCCTATCATGAATTCTTCTACTACCAGACCTTGAAGAGCTCTCGCTTGGTGAGCGTTACCGTCCAAGTCTATCCTGCATCCTGCGATTACCAAGTCTAGCGTGGACATTGGTACACCTTCCATTATCTTCATGTTCCTCCGAGTATTGTGAATCAGATGCTTCATCATCTGCAGCCTTCCTTCCGATTCTAGTGAACACTGGAAGTCGGCGGGTATCCTTTTCGCACCTCTCCTTCTGGTAGCGCGATGGAGACGTTTCGTACTCAGGGCCAAAGTTGAGTCGGGCTTGTAGGCTCATACTTGACCTTCTTCTTGCTTCCTCTTGCATGAGGGCAGTTAGGGTTTCATAATTTTGGGATACAAAATTACTTAACGTGAACTCAGGAGCATCCCCCTCTACCGCGAGGACATCTGTTTCCACGTTAGGTCCCCTATCTCGATTAGGCACGCATGGCAGCACAGTGTTGTCCACAGTGGGTGCCGTTTGATGGGGAGTAGTGAAGAGAGTGTGTTGAAGATCTTCAGCGCTTGGGGCCACCGTAGTAACCTGGGTAGTCCCTGTGGGCAATTCTACCGTTGGGAGAATTAGAGTTGGGCCCGTTTCTTGGTGACCAAGCGCACTGGTTGTTCCAGAGGCCTGCCTAGAGGTCGAATCTTGATGTTTCCTCCTCTGGGGGTCACCATGTGTTTTTTTCAACTACGGTCCCACGGATGGCGCTACTTGTTGATACAAAATTTGGGAATTCCTTGTTTGGGTTCCTGTTCTCGTACCAATTAGATCTTAATGCTTGAGACCTACGCACTAAGAAAGCAAACAAACACCGTTAGGCTTATCGTGGGATTGTCTCCCAAGATTATCCTCTGGCGTGAGAGTAAGTAATCGGTTTTAGGGTTGTATTGAAGAGTTAGGGTTGTAGATCGTACCTTTAATGAGAATTATGATATTCTTTATATAGGCACGAAATCCTTTTAGATTTCGTGTTCCTTACTCTTCGACGTATCACACCTATCCGGTCTATGGATCTTTATCCCATAAATAAGAGATCCTTATCTAGACCATAAATAATGTATTTGGGTTTGGGCTTTCATGAGCCCAAACCGTTAGCATGGTAGCCTAAATTATTGTTATGATAGCCCACTCGTGGTGGGCTTGGGCATTAGTGATGTTCATTAATCGGGTTCGTGACCCGAATATAGACTATACGTCATCAATATATAGATTTACATAGGTGACAGCGTCACCTTTTGATGGCTGACGCCATCATCTCGCCGCGGCTAGGGTTTCTTGTCATCCAATCCAACTTCTTGACGCATCTCTCTCTATGTCTTCTGGGCCGTCACGCTTTAGTGTGATACGTGACGGCCTACCCCTGGTAGAACGTGACGCCGTCACGTGTTAAGTCATGATTTTTCTTCTGGCGCGCCAAGTGTAAATGTAATTTCCACATCTTGTCAAATAAGCTAACGCGTCTCCTTGAACTCCTGACGCTGTCAAGTGTAAATTCCAGCATGGATTCTTGACTTTGTCGTTTATTTCACTTTATGCTTCAAAAACATCCAAAGTGCTTCATTTTCCAGAATTCTCTTCAAAAGTACCTAAAATGATAAAATAAAGGATTTGTGGTAATAATTGATCATATTATCATGACTTAAAGCTTAAATGACCCCTTAAAAGCATAACAAATGTTGCCTCATCACACTTCATTAATAAAACTAAACATTACAATACGAAATAAAAAATATTACAATTAAAAAAAAATCCACTTGCTTGTTATCATATCTTTGTTACAAAATTGAAATTTTTTTCCGGTTGAACTCGTTCATAACCCGATACCAAAACGTGGTGGCCTTTTGAGAAACTCCAACATTCTTATCCTCGAAAACGGCTACGTAACACATGGAAATTAAACTTCCTCTTCCGGTGTCCAACGTAACGTAGTACCGCTCACATCGGAATTTTTTTCATCATACACCTGGGGTTCATTGGCTTTTTTACATACGTTTACCTCCACGTTTTTGTTTTCGTGGAGATGTAGCTTCGGGGTCCACAGACGCCGCTTGTGAGGATTGGGTTTGTGGTTTAGGTGGTGTTTGTTGCTCGGTTTGATTTTGTTGGAAATTTTGTTGCCACATTAACATCAATTGTTGTTATTCGGGTGTCAAATTAAGTGGGTTAGGATTTGAAGAAGATCCAGTGTTCGGGTTAGAAAAAACATTTCCAAAACCCATTAAGTTCAAAAAACATGGATCGTCACGTCCCGACATTGTTTTTTTCTTTTTGTGAGTGCAAATACGAGTATATGAGATTTTTCTTTTCTTTTTCTTTTTTTTTTGGGTGAGAATATTGTGGAAAACTAGAAGGGGGGGTTGAATAGTTTTGTGTCCTTTTCGTTTAGTAAAAGTTTGCTTTTAAAGAATTGATGCTAATTGTAAAAACCTTTGAAGCCAAAGTATATATACAAATTAATTCACATAGACACTACTTATTTAAAGTGTTGAATAGAAATTATAATTTCATATATCTCACTTAAATATACGTTTGTATTTATATATGTATATGTGTTTTAATAAATGTATATACTTATATTTTACTAATGTACAATTAATGTTGTAAATGGAACCTAGTTTGATCTTTATGTGAAATCAATATATGCACAACACACAATTATAACAATGTACGAAAAGCTAATAAGTAAGCAAGCAAAGAGTGAGAGATGGAAAGATCAAACCGAGATACAAAGGATTTATAGTGGTTCGGCTACAAGGACACCTTCCTTGCCCTACTCCACTCCCCGAGCACCGAACTCGAAAGTTTTCTTCACTAAGTAAATAATATGGCGGAGAAAAACGTACACATCAAAAGCTTACACCAATTTACGACACAAAGCAAAATGTCGAGTTCTAATCGTAGCTAGAACCAATCTCACAACAAATATCACACCACACCTTCTGCACACCTTTTCACTTCTTCTATACTTCTTCACACCACAAGTATCTTCACGCCTTCACAAATACTTTACAACTTCAATGTCTTGCAACTTAACAACTTCAAGGCACTAATGTCTTCACAACTTCAAGCCACTAATGTCTTCACAACTTCAAGCCACTAATGTCATCTAGTCTTCTCCACTTGGAAGCTTCAATTTCTTCACTACTAGTCACTATTGCTACTATCTCCTATCACCACTACTATCCAACACTACTTCTTCACTTCAAGTTCCACTTCACACTTACAACAATTCTAGATTTTATAATTAAATCTAGCTAACTAATACATACACCTTATTCACCAAAATATGAAGGATTTACAAGAAGAGATCAACAAGCAACTTAGATAGCAAGATGATACTATGTCGTAATACTTCTAATAGAAGTATTCTTCTCTTTGCACTTTGAGTGTTGAGGCTTGAATCACTTTAAAACAAAGATTAATGTATATATGATCAAAGGGTTTTTAGAGGATGGAGATGGATGTTTAGATCAGAAAGTTTTTAGTGCAAAAAGGTGAGAAAAATATGTGGAATGATCCAGTATTTAAAGGGCCAGAAAATACTGTTCTGGAGCGTGCCTGTCCCCTTAATTAGGGGGCGGTCCCCTTAATGATTAAGGGGGCCGCCTAGTAAAATTAAGGGGGCCGCCCTCCTGAACGTTGGATTTTCTTGTCCTTTTGTGAGGGAAATTTTTCTGGATTAGATTTGCCATTTTTGGTTGAAAATTTGAATTCATAAATTTGTAATGAATTAAACATATTCTTTTAATGCCAAAAATGTTTTATAAAAGATATAAAATGTTTTGTGACATTTTATAAATATCTAGTGATTAACAAAAGTGTTCCTTTGATCTTATAATACATTAGACACTTTGTTTATTCATACCTTAAGTGATTAGATGGTAAAGATGAGTATTTACTACTAAATACTTGTTTATATCATAATCTTTGGTTTGATGAGTTTTCGTTTTGTAATTATCAAAACATAGAGATATCGAAAGATATGAATAACGTTTTTAGTCATTTATTTATATCAACAATCTCCCCCTTTTTGATGATTACAAAACCTAAACTCATTAAATCCAAAAATTAATTTTTAGACAAGTATTTAGTGAGTTTATATTCACTTCTCCCCCTTTTTGTAAAATCAAAAAGGTTTAAGCCAATAAGAAGGAAGCTCCCCCTTGATGTATCCTCCCCCTCGTTTGAGGGCACCAAAGGTTCGAGTATTGGAATTCTTGCAAGAAAAATATTAGAAGCACAAGCATGGCACAAGCAAACACATATAGCATAATACCAACTAATAATAAGCATGGCAAAAGATAATTAGAAACGCATATGAAATCATTCATTAATAGAAAATGATTATGTTAACTCATAATCATTGTTACAAAAGCCATAAAGATAGAATACTAAACTAAGTAGAGCATCCTAATGTGCCAACAAGGAGTGTCACCAAACTTTCTTGAATCCTAAAATGGTTGAGGAGTTTTATTTGAAAATGAGAAACATAAGCATATAAAATGCTTGGTGGTTTAGTGGAGATAAACTTTTGGTTGCATGGATGTTGGTGAGTTTGGAGATGTGGAGCTTGTAGGTGGTGGATTTGAAGTTGGGTTTGTTGATTGAGGATTTTGATGTTGTTCAAGTGATGGTGTTTGTTGAGATCTAGTAAGAAGATACTCAATCCAAGTGAAGTGCTCATTCAATGCAATGGTTTGTTGTTGAAGGAAGATGCAACAAGGGCAATTGTTAACATGCTTCTCAATTTCGTTGATGTTGTGTGGTGATGATGGTGAGCTTGATTGGGGTGGATCCAAATTGCGTTGAGCAAGATGTAATGCTAAAAGTGCACTAAGCTCATGAGCCTCTTTTAGCTCCTCAACAAACTTCAAGTGTTCGGAGGAAGGTGTTGGTGGTGGAACATGATAGTTGTCTTGGGTGAAGGTTTGAACATGCAACATAGGAATGGCATGTGAAGTTGTAGGATGTGGTTGTGGTACTCTTGGTGGTGGAGACATGGTTGAGCTTGGGTAGTCATGAAAACATGAAATGGGTGGAAGAGGTTCTTCATGAGTGAGTGGTGTTTTTGTTGAATGAGCAACATGTGAAGTATTGATTGAGAGATTGGGATTGTTGTTTTGGGATTGAGCATGCTCATCATAAGAAGAAGCATTAATGAGGGCATGAGTGGATGATAGGTTGTGAGATGAGTCATTAGTGTGGGTTTGAGTTTTAGTTGTAGGTTGACTTGGAACAACATCACTTGAGTTATGACAAGAATCAAGTTTCCTCCTCCAAACGGGTTTGACGGAGATCCTTGCGGTTCTTGAAATCTTTGGTTTTTGGTTGTTGGGAGATGACATGTTTGGGTGTGATGGCATTAATGATGGGAAGAGGGTATTTATAGTGTATGAAAAATGTGGTTTAGGAAGGTAAATTTTGGGGGATAGTATGGGACAAAATATGTTTGTGAATTTTGGGAAGTATAGGGTGAAAATGGTCAAACAGTGATAAAGAAAACAGTAACCCCGACCATCAGATGGCTGGTCCCCTTAATTAGGGGCCGGTCCCCTTAATCATTAAGGGGGCCGCCTTATATAATTAAGGGGGCCGCCCATTTGGTGAATTCCAGAATGCCAGAATTGGGTTTTTGGCAGAAAATTTTCAGAAAGATTGTGTTTTTGGGTTTGGATTCAAGTAAGTTCAACTCTTTGAGGCAATATAGGATGTACTATTCATGAATGTAGAGAGTGAAAAGAAAAAAGAAATAAAGTAGGCAATTAATTTCAAATAATCTTGCAATCTACTAATTGATCAATTAAGATAGGCAACTAAGGAAGCAATAAAGCAAACTAGTTAAGTATGCAACTATGTGAAGATGATAATATGTAGGCTAGAGGAAACATATTAATGAGTGCTTACAAGTAACAAGTAGGAAGATATGATTATATGGACTTCAAATCTTGTTGCAAATAAGATCCATATAGGCAAACCATGATTCTCATGAAGTGATTTGATTAAATTGTGAATGTCATTTCCATAAAAGTGAATGACACATGTGAGATAATCAAATATGTTTTAAATGAAACGTTTTTAATTTTATTCAACAATGCTTTGAAATAAATTCAAGTGTGCATTAGAGTAAAGTAAGTTGAGTTTTGCTTCATAACATGTAAAAAGAAAATCCAATATTGATTTTGATTAAAATAAAGTTATGGTAGCTTATAGTTAAACACGTTGTTTGAAGAAGAGTGATATAAATATTTGAAAAATTATTATTCAAAGAGAGAGGTTTTAAACAATATGTTTTAATTTTGATAATCAAGAAATTGTAAGTGAATGATTTGAAATGGAAACTTATCATACTCAAGAGAATTAATTGAGCCCATTGTCACATATAATCATTTCTAATGGCAACTAAAGATATGGAAGAGAGATGATGGATTCTAATGATCTTAATGCAATATAATTAGAGAGGATAAAGTAAATCATCTAAACACACCAGATTAACACATGTGTGTGTGTGTGTGTGTATATATATATATATATATATATATATATATATATATATATATATATATATATATATATATATATATATACAAAGAACATCATAATATTAAGTTACTAACAGGTCTTAATTATAACACATCTATTAATGCAACTAGTAAGATCATATAGCTTAAAAGGTAAGTATTCTACTATAGATCATAGAAGATTTTCAATATAAATGAAGACTAAGAAAAATGGTAATAGACTTAACAACAAGAGGGTTAATTATCCTAATGTCATGTATACATATATTAGTATTAATGATTTAAAAGCATGGCAACTTATAAATTAAATCATATTAATATACTAATTAAAGCATACTTTAATATAATATAATATTGGCAAGTTTTTGAAAAGAAAACTTACCTCAGGTCCAGCTTTTCTATAAGAGTGGGCATGAGAGTAATGGAAGACATCTTAAAAGTTTTCCCAAAACATGTCGAAGTAGCAAAGTAAAATCCCAACGCAATAAAGATCAAGGAGGCTTGATCCGAAAAGCTTAATCGATCACAACAATCATCCCAAATCGTGAAGACCAAGAATAGTTGTGCTTTGAAACGTTCGTCTTGAAATAGTAACGGATACACCATAAAACCAATACTCCAAAAGTGAAGAACAAAACATCGAGACAATAACCGACCGCAACAACGTCATAGGCAAATCGTGTGCAGAATGTGAAACATAGTAATAGGAACCAATAGTCGTCAAAAGAAAGAGAGCAAGGTGAGCAATCCAAAACGTAATAGTCTCTTTATTCGATAATTACCTAAACATGATAGAGAGCTTGGTACCCAGATTCTCATGGGTCTGAGTTGGTTAGTTGAGAACATCCATTGCATTTAAATGCACATGATGAGGATGTCGTCGAGAAGTACAAGAATTCATCAATGGTTTGTTTTAATCAACAAACAATGACTTTCTTGACTAGAGAATAAATAATGGGTGTAAATAATATTAGTTCTAAATTTCTCCACTAGGTTTAACAAATTTTATTTGTTTTGATACATTTGTTAAAGGATCATTTCCGGTAAATCCTAAGCCGGTTTTATCATAAAATGACTTTTGAATGTTAAGTAAATATTTTAAAGATCTAGAGCTATTTTCAAATTTTGCTAATATTTTTGCTTTTTCATTTTCCATTTTAATTTCATGTTTATAGTCTTGACAATATTTACATTTAAGATCAATTTCAATATTGCTTTCAAGTCTAGACATTTTATCTTCTAAAATTATTTCCTTTTCAAAATTGTTTTCAATGAATATTGAAGATTTATTTTTAAGAATCATTTTTGAGTCAATGTTGCAAAAATGTTTGAAGTTGTTTTTCAATTTTGAAAATTCTAATATAAATTGATCATAGCAAAAATGTTCGGTTTCGGATTGTACCTTATTAGTAGTTGTATAATCTTCACATGCTATATGTTAATCAATTCCATCGTCCATGTCGCTTGTTTTATTTGTAGTTTCGCTTAGATCAAGAAGCATGTAGTCCTTGCCATCAATACTTGTATTCACATTTGTTTGAATATTCTCACAATCCATATTATCATCGTCTTCTTCGTACTTATTGCACCATGATTCATTAACACTCTTTCTTCAGATTTGACTCATGTATTCTTCGTTATTGATATCTTCAATGATCACATTTGAACTAGTAGTACATGTGTTTATTTCAACTAAATATTTATCTATTAAATTTTCTAGAGTAACTATTTCTTGTGCAATATCAAGTTTATCATCTTTGGTTTTACATTTCTCTTGGTGAAACTTTAAAAGACATTTCCAAATATCATTTGCCGTTTTACAAAGAAATAATTTTTCATATTCTAACTCTTAGTAGAGTTTCGAAAATGAGTAATTTGGCTTTAGTATTTTTATCAATCTTGGTTTGAAGATTATTTTATTGATTTTCAAAATTCATTTTGGTTAGTTTAAGATCACCAATTGAAATGATGTGCCAAAGATCAAGATCTATTGATTTCACATAATTTTCAAATTTATTTTTCCATTTAAGAAAATGATCATTTTCAAATAATTGTGGTTTTTGCGTAAATTCCCCTTCTAGATATTTTTTGAATTCCATATATCGTTACAAGTTTTAAAATACAATATATTTTAAAAATCTTGCTAGACGTGGCTTCTGATACCAATTGTGGAAAACTAGAAGGGGGGGTTGAATAGTTTTGCGTCCTTTTCGTTTAGTAAAAGTTTTCTTTTAAAGAATTGATGCCAATTGTAAAAACTTTTGAAGCCAAAGTATAGATACAAATAAATTCACATACATCACATAGACACTACTTATTTAAAGTGTTGAATAGAAATTATAATTTCATATATCTCACTTAAATATAAGTTTGTATTTATATATGTATATGTGTTTTAATAATTGTATATACTTATATTTTACTAATGTACAATTAATGTTGTAAATGGAACCTAGTTTGATCTTTATGTGAAATCAATATATGCACAACACACAATTATAACAATGTACAAAAAGCTAATAAGTAAGCAAGCAAAGAGTGAGAGATGGAAAGATCAAACCGAGAGACAAAGGATTTATAGTGGTTCGGCTACAAGGACACCTTCCTTGCCCTACTCCACTCCCCGAGCACCGAACTCGAGAGTTTTCTTCACTAAGTAAATAACCTCCCTTATGGCGGAGAAAACCGTACACACCAAAAGCTTACACCAATTTATGACACAAAGGAAAATGTCGAGTTCTAATCGTAGCTAGAACCAATCTCACAACAAATATCACACCACACCTTCTTTACACCTTTTCACTTCTTCTATACTTCTTCACACCACAAGTATCTTCACGCCTTCACAAATACTTCACAACTTCAATGTCTTGCAACTTAACAACTTCAAGGCACTAATGTCTTCACAACTTCAAGCCACTAATGTCTTCACAACTTCAAGCCGCTAATGTCTTCTAGTCTTCTCCACTTGGAAGCTTCAATTTCTTCACTACTAGTCACTATTGCTACTATCTCCTATCACCACTACTATCCAACACTACTTCTTCACTTCAAGTTCCACTTCACACTTACAACAATTCTAGATTTTATAATTAAATCTAGCTAACTAATACATACACCTTATTCACTAAAATATGAAGGATTTACAAGAAGAGATAAACAAGCAACTTAGATAGCAAGATGATACTAAGTTGTAATACTTCTAATAGAAGTATTCTTCTCTTTGCACTTTGAGTGTTGAGGCTTGAATCACTTTGAAACAAAGATTAACGTATATATGATCAAAGGATTTTTAGAGGATGGAGATGGATGTTTAGATCCGAAAGTTTTTAGCGTAAAAAGGTGAGAAAAATATGTGGAATGATCCAGTATTTAAAGGGCCAGAAAATACTGTTCTGTAGCGTGCCGGTTCCCTTAATTAGGGGCGGTCCCCTTAATGATTAAGGGGGCCGCCTAGTAAAATTAAGGGGGCCGCCCTTCTGAACGTTGGATTTTCTTGTCTTTTTGTGAGTGAAATTTTTCTGAATTAGATTTGCCATTTTTGGTTGAAAATTTGAATTCATAAATTTGTAATGAATTAAACATATTCTTTTAATGCCAAAAATATTTTATAAAAGATATAAAATGTTTTGTGACATTTTATAAATATCTAGTGATTAACAAAAGTGTTCCTTTGATCTTATAATACATTAGACACTTTGTTTATTCATACCTTAAGTGATTAGATGGTAAAGATGAGTATTTACTACTAAATACTTGTTTATGTCACAATCTTTGGTTTGATGAGTTTTCGTTTTGAGATTATCAAAACATAGAGATATCGAAATATATGAATAACGTTTTTAGTCATTTATTTATATCAACAAATATGTTGTATGTATATGAGTATATGTTGTTGGGTATTTATAAGGGTTTATTTATTTATAAAAACTATCCGTTTGTTTTGCAAACGGTAACTTCATTTATTTATTTATTTTAAATCTAAAATGTAGCCGTTGGCCAAACGGTAACTTCAAAAGGTTTGTTTTGCAAATTCGTCCTTGGCCTACCATGTGTTACAACGCAGGTTGATTCACCAACGTAAACCAAAACGCTGGTCCAACGCAAAAGGGGTGGGAATGGTTTTAACGCCGTTATGGCGTTGGTTTGCTTCCACGTCAGCACAGATTACGTTGGGGCGTTATTGCTCCATGCCCTCTAAGGCTAGCGGTAAATAGTAAAAACTAATAGATTCTTTAATGTAAAATCTTTGATTGAGTAGAAAAATTATGAGTTTTGCATATTATCTTCTTTTTAATCAACAAATGAGCTAGTGTTTATTTAAATTTTATTTATTTGTGATATTTGGTTCTTTTTTAAATTTTGGATCTCTATCAGTTTGTATTGATGGAAAGCTAATTGAGTGATAAAAGAACACATTTTGAAAATAGAAGAAAAAAAAAAAAAACACCCTAGGGGGTGTTTGGGAACAAAAGACCTAAAGATGTTGAGACTTTTTATCTAATTAAATATTGAATTTGGATTTTTAGAAATTTTAAAACTTGAATAGAAAAGACTCCAAAATCTCGATAAGCTACACGCTTAAGCAAATTAGGGCCATTCAAAAAATCGTGGCGCTAGATATGATGGCCAAAACTGGTGCGACTGACTCTATATATATACAAGACTTTTGTAAAACAAGGGTCTTAAAAAAATTGGGGCCCTAAAGCCCTAGTTTAGTTGCTATATGCTTTAGTCACTCCTATATTCAGCACAATAAACCCATAACACACTCATGGCGATATAAGAATGGCATGTCATCCTTATATAGTGGTTTTGTTTGTTACATTATGTATGCATGTAAGTGTCATAAGGGACTGAGATGAGGGAAGTCACCCTTATCCGTTGTCCTTCAATGTCTTTTGGTGTAATGAATTTTACCAGGGTGAAAAATCTCTTTTACCCAAAAAAAAATAAAAAAATAAATAAAAAAAAAAAAAAAAAAAAAAAAAAAAAAAAAAAAACTTGCCGCATAACAGAATAGGTATGAAAGCATGGAAGGTGATGCAAACGTAGCAGCCAGTCACACGTAACAAACCAAACACCACTCATGCACCTTTACGATTGACATCCCCAAAACCACCAGACTAGATGCCACCTGCTTGGCTCAAAGGCCAAGCAAGCAACCAAAAGACTAAACAACCACACAAAGCTATGAACAATGAGAGAATTATGAATATAACCCGACATAGGCAAGCATGCATCATCTCTTGCCCATGTATCCGTGTAGAAGGAACAAGTCACTAAACATACTTAGGCAACAACGTCCATAACAACTCCGTAACTATGACATAAATAAGTCGAGAATAGTCGTTGTATCAAGTCACCAAAAGAAACAAGTCTCTTCATCATAACAACCGCATATGAATGAGTCACAAGCCAAGCTCGAGCAACAAGTCTAAAATCGTGGTCACAAAGTGATTGAGTCAACCTATCATTCAATTGTCTAATAGACTTGAACACATAATTTTTAAGTTTGTATGCAACTTATATACTACTAAAATAAATGTCTTGGTTGTTGCTTAATTTGTCTCACCTTGACCTATATTTTGATCGAAAAGTCTTCTTTTTCCTACTTAACTCTTATAATTATGTTAGTCACATTAATTGCTTAGGAGTTCGTCTAAGGGGGTGTTTCTTTTTTCTTTTAATGAGTATTAATATGAAGATAGTGGTGGGGCTACACATATAATATGTTTCTTTTTTTGTTAAACGGTCTATATGAGGAGAGAAATCAAATGATGCTCTTCCCCATTAAGACACATTAAGATAAAGGGGCCCACCCACTTAATCTAGAAAGAAATAGAAACAAGTCGTAAGCCAATGTGTGCTCCAACTCATCTCTACGCGCTCATTTAATAAACAAGATCAAGCACGAATTTTATCTTAAGATTGATTAGGCTTATGAGTTTGACAGGTGATAATTTTTTTTATTCTTTTTCTTATTTATTTATTTATTTTTTAATATAATGCGTATTTCTAGATGTTAAAACTAAAGTGTCAGAAATATATGCCTAATTATAGATGTTAAACTAACAAGCCTGAACTTCTACTTTAAAATGGATTAGGTATTTAGGTTCAATTTTTTATGTTTTAACTTTAGAAAACTAAAAGGTTTGTATAAATGAATTAAATATTTGTAGGGTCTTTAATTTGGTCACTATAGTTTCATGTTCATAAAAATTAGGTAGTATTATACTCTGGAAATTAGCTACTTAAGTCGTTGCACTATGTGTTTACGTGCAATTTAATAATTGTACCCCACTATTTTATTTTCACTAAAATCATTATACTCACAACCCATGTATGTGAGTCACTCTACTTTTAGAAAATATTTTGTTTAGTAACTCTGTGAACCAAAATTATCTTTCTGACAAATTAATCTCTTGAAACTGTTAACTCATTGCCATGTTAGCTTCACGTGAAATAAAAAAATAATGTCGCATGGATAACAAGACAATTAGTTAGACACTTTTAAAAGATTAACCGGTTGGAAAATTATTTTTGGTCACTGAAGTTACCCGATTGATATTTTCTAAAATTTGAGTGACTAAAATATACCCAGTTCGTTAGCATAATGATTTTTGTGAGTATAAAACAGTAGAATGACCAAGGGTGCGTTTGGTATACTACTTTAGAAGGTGTTTTGATTTAATTTAACACTTAGGGCCCGTTTGGTTGTGGGAGTTGGATTGGGTTTTGGGGGACCCATGAATGAAAACATTGTTTGGTTTGTTTTGCTCATTACGATCAATGAATCTATACCCACATATCCATTTCACTATAACTTGATGACTTTGGTTACACTTTCCTGACAAGTCAGAGCAATACTCTCTCTCTCTCTCTCTCTCTCTCTCTCTCTCTCTCTCTCTCTCTCATTTTCTTTTATTTTATAATATTCAATAACTTATATTTAAACAAGTAAATACCATACATATATTTTATCAAAACAAATCAATATTTCAAATTGTAATTTCTTTTTTCTATACCCACTTTTAATCAAACCAATATTAAATTCAAATCTGATTTTAAACCTTTTTACGAACAAAACGCATCCTTCATAATTGATTGGTTCAAATCTAGGGATTATGATTTGGGAGTCAAGACTATATGAGCATTGGGTATATAGTGAGGAGCTTCCCCTACTCATTTGGCCCCCACGGGGTCCACATCACTTTAACAAAGCTCCACAACTACCTCCTCTCAATAACAACTACTATTAACATCAACTTACTTATTAAATAAACTAAATTAATTTCACTAAACATAAAAATACTACAACATACTAATATCATTTCATTAAATAAAAAACATAAGATATGAAAATAAAAACATAAGATACGAAAATAAAAAAATACAACACATACTAATAATATAAAAAGTTAAACATTTTAGTCGCTATCGTCATCGATATTTTGGAATTTCTTCATTATTTTTGATTGTCTATTGCGAATGATAGTGGTTTTTCCCCGGTCAGTAGTCAAGCTGGCATCTATCATGAGAAACTTCATTTCCTCCATCTCCAATGTCTTTTCTTCCTTCTTCATCCCCGCCTCGTAACAAACCATTTGAACGTCGGCTTTTTGCGAATATTTTTCAGATAATTGTCCCGAAAAAGTACTCGTTTGACTCCCACTGGAGCTCGCCACGGTCGACGTTGAAGTTGAATTTTGTTTCTTTGCAGCTCGACTATTGTTTCTTTCGAGACGAGCTCGTTTGTCAGGGCCAAATATATCCTCGAGACATGTAATGTCTATCGGTTCCTCGGCATCCCATTTTGGGTAATTTTTCAACACCTCCCAAATGTGACCAAACATGAAACCCCTTGAACCAAAGTGTTCTTCGAAGTTCGCCTTCTCATTTTCGAGATGATCGTGCTCATTTTCACCACTTCGACGCTGCAAATGTTTATAAGCAGCGTTGAATTTTTGGCAGTCGCCCTTAAGCCTCGTCCATTTACCGGTGGGCATATTTTTTGGACGAGGGTCACCGATAGTTTGAGCGTCGAACATCTCATTAATTTCGTTCCAAAAGTAATCTTCGGAATGGTCATTTCCCATATCTTTGTGTTGGAAAATTTCTATCCAAATTTTGGCAAGTAACTTTTCTATGGCCTTGGTCCATTTCCGATTCACACACGTACCTACTGCTTCCACGTCATCGTCATCGTCATCTTCAGCGCCTAAATCCATGATTTTTTTTGCCATTGCTTTTTTTCCTCTACCTTTGGCCGGTTTACGTGGTTGTGGTACTTTAAATTGTGAACCGGATGGTTGTGATTGGAATGGTGGTTGTGGTTGAGATAGAGGAAACGTGGATGGTTGAGACGGGTTAAAAAATTGTGGTGACGAAAATCGTTGAGGTTGATTTGCGAATCCTTATTGAAACGCATATTGTTGGTTAAGATAAATTGTCTCCTGATTGAATTCTTGCGAACCATATGGTGACGAAGAGTTTGAATTTTACGATGAGGGGGTAGACGAGTTTGACGATCCCCGTATTGTTGTGGGTTTTAATTGAGGAGTTTGTGAAATATCCGCTTTCATTTGGGTTTTGAGACTTTTTTTTAGTTGAGATATGGAGAAAAATATATGTATTGGTTGAATTGTAGTGCAAATATATGTTTTGGTTGAATGTTATTTATAGGGTATGTTGAGTTTGTTTAAAAAAAAAAAAAAAAAAAAAAAAAAAAAAAAAAAAAAAGGTATCCATTTGAAATAAACGGTAATATTAATGTTGCTAGGCTCCACTTCAACGTTCCATTGTTAGTAAAATTACTCGTCATGCAGACGACGAACCACCAAGTGGCGAGGGAAAAAGAGGCAGGGCCGTGTAGTGGCGAGGGCTCCACGTTGGCACGGTGATGAACGACGAGTACTACACGAGTGCTCTAATAGTGGGGTTGTGTAAATGTGAGAGAGTATGGTAGGTTTTCAAAAAACTGGTGGGACCTAGTTTCATTTTGTTTGTCTCATTTTATATTTTCTATTTTTTTGTATTATACAAATGTAGTTTTAAATTAAAATTCATTAAAATTTTTAGAAATTAATTAGTAGTAATTAAATAAAGGGATTTGCTAAACACAACCTTTTTGGTTTTGTTTAAGCAGTTCAAATTTACAAAAATCACAATTAATAAAATCATATATTCCATAATTATATACTTTTTGTCATTTTAAAAATGGTAAGTGATTTTAACTATCGAATGTTTTGTGTTTATTAAATGTTAATTTTTTAATTATGGAAGGCATAAACAAAACCCATAGGGTTGTGTTTAGCAAATCACTTAAATAAATTATTTTCTCTTTTATGCATCAAATTTAAATTTAAATCATAAACCAAATTTAAATCCAAATCTTAATTCTAAACTCTTCTACAAACCAAACAGATCATAAGTTTTTCTAAAAATAAACGCATAGTACAATCTGTTAGAATGATATTTTCTCATAAGCTAAAGTGACAATATAAATACACAATAATAATAAACGGACTAAGCCCGATATAAATAAGGCCTCTCAATATAATAACACGCTAACACAATCACCTTGATAACATTAACCCTAATAAAACAGTGTAGTTTATTAACGAACATTTGAATAACTATCCGAGTCATGTTTGAGTTTGATCAAATAAGTCTCAAAATGAGAAGCTCGGATTCAGTTTCACTCTTGCTTTGCTCCTTTTAGTGAAAAGTACATAATATGAAAAACGATGAAAACCCCGTGATATCATTTAGCATTGTGACAATTTATATTGTTATGATGTGAAAAGGCATAACTAGATACAATATTTATGCCACTACTTTATGGTGAAAGTGGTTTCTAAAATGAAAAATGGTTATAAAGTAATTGTTCGTATGGGGTTGTCACATAATGAGTATTGTATCTATAGAATATGATACAGAACAAAAATTATGGCATCGTAGGTAGCTGCAGAAACAAGCACCAATTATGTTTTAATACGTGCTACGTAGTTACCAAAGATTGCCGGCAAAATCTAAATGCAACCAGAATAATCGAGTGGGTATCTGTCTTGCTGCCGACCAACATATTCTTAACAATCTTCTTTTATCATGAGTTTAATAGTGACATAGATGATATTTTAATCATGCTCTAAATTAATTAATAAACAAAAACTTATCGTCATCATCCTAGTTATTATATAAAAATGAGTTGCTTTGTACGACTATATTCGGACAAGTTAATATAACTACATACTAGTAACATAAAACAAACCAATACACCTTAACTGGGGTTTGTT
Organism: Artemisia argyi; assembly: GCA_030686995.1. Taxonomy (NCBI): domain Eukaryota; kingdom Viridiplantae; phylum Streptophyta; class Magnoliopsida; order Asterales; family Asteraceae; genus Artemisia; species Artemisia argyi. The sequence goes on from CM060703.1 coordinate 69,097,721, forward strand.
ATACGCGCGACTATATATATTACACACATGTTTATGTGGTTGTAATAAACCAGCTAGCTAGGATGACGAGTAGCCGAGAGCAACGATGGTCTCTCAAGGGCATGACGGCTCTTGTCACCGGTGGTACTAGAGGCATCGGGTTAGTTGTTGGCCATTTACTTATATCTTCTAGCTATTTATGATATGTTTTGTAACGTATGTACTCATGGTTTAAATATTGCCGTTCGTATGAAGTTATGCAATAGTGGAAGAACTAGCAGGATTTGGTGCAAGTATACATACATGTTCGAGAAATGAAAAAGAGATTAATGAAAGGCTTGAAGAATGGAAAGGCAAAGGATATAATGTTACTGCTTCGGTTTGTGACTTGTCTTCTAAGGAGCAAAGGAAGGAGCTTATCGACACAGTCTCTTCTGTTTACGATGGCAAACTGAACATCCTAGTAAGTCATTACCTCCAAAAGTTGGTGTCTAAGTGTATCTTTTGATTAAGAATATGGCTGAAATTTTAACTGTTTCAACGTGTTCGTATTACACAAATTCCATTAGTCAGATTCAAAATTTTACGCAAACTCAACAAATTTCAAATCTAACAAACTTGACTTGAGTTTGAGCCATATTTGCTCTTAATAAAAGCTCTAGCTAGCTAGTACTTTGCAACTTCTGAATTTACTTTCAATAGTATTAACCTAAAAATGAATTTGAGTAAATTAATTAAACGTTTGTGATATTTTCACTTGATATTAAGTATCAAAAAAGGGGGATGTGGTTTCTACACCATCGAAGGGGTCGATGTCAAATGGTGTGTGAATCCTAAAAATCTAAAATAATGGTGTCCGAACCCAAAGAGCCTTAACAAATTGTGACAACAAATGTGCATAAGTATGTTATTCGTTGTAGTGTTCAGTTGTTCAGAATCTTAGTTAAAACAGAAAAAAATATGATCTGGAGAATTATTTTTTTGTGGTTTTTAGATAAACAATGCTGGAACGGTGTTACTTAAGGATGCCACCGAGCATACAGCCGACGATTATGCATATATAATGGGGCTTAACGTTGAATCCCCCTATCATTTGACTCAACTCGCACACCCATTGCTTAAGTCATCAGGCAATGCTAGCATCGTATTCATCTCCTCTGTTGCTGGTGTCATGGCTCTTCCTTCCATCTCTGTATACGCAGCCTCTAAAGGTCAGTAACCTAACTATTTGATTTTTTTTTTATATATTATTATTTTTTAATCATAAGCTATGAAATTTATATTCTCAGTTATTGCTCGGTTTATGCAGGTGCTATCAATCAGTTGACCAAGAACTTGGCTTGTGAGTGGGCAAAAGACAATATTCGCACCAACACTGTTGCACCATGGGGCGTCAAAACCACCATTCAGAAATCCGTAAGATTCTTAAAAAGCAATGAACAGCTCTTTGATTAATAAAACGTCAACTTATACGGGTAAAAGTTTAGGAGATTTGTTAATTGATGCATTTTTATACCGGAATGTAAGCAAGCGCTAACAAACACGTAGATTAATGTGTTATTAAAAAGATTAGATCATGCCTTGCTGCTTGTCCCATTATAGAAACTACATAAATTGGACACATGTGTTGGCGTCTTCTTTGATTCTTACCTTTATTTGGGATTTATATATAGTTTGATCACTTCACTTGACGTTATTTATACTAGACGAGTACCCGTGCATAGCAACGAGATATTATAGCGATAAATAGTTTATTGATAAAAAAAAGTTTATAGGTTATAAATGAAAAATAATAAAAGTTTGAAGATTTGGGAATTAAACATAATGTTTTTGAAACCCGGTTCGACCCGGGTGGTTCAACCGGTTGAACCGTTCCGGTCGAAAAATTGGTCGATTTAAACCGGGTCAACTTGCTAGGTTGGGTCGAAAACGGGTTAAATTAAACCGGTTCAACCCTTCGGGTTTGAAGCGTCCCGGTAAAAAATTTGGTCGATTTAAACCGGGTCAACTTGCTAGGTTGGGTCGAAAACGGGTCAAATTAAACTGGTTCAACCCGTTGGGTTTGAAGCGTCCTGGGTTAACCCGGTTTGTGATTTGTATTAATTGTTTTAATTGGTTGTACAATGTGTATAAATCATTGTACTTTTAAGTAATGGGGTGTTTTAATAAGAGTATTAATTACATTTCATAATTTCCTTATATACATTTTTCAACATTTCACATTTCACTTTTTTTTACTTTTCCACTTTCACATTTGACCATTTTTGCTTTATAGGTAGTATAGATAAGAGTTGAGATCAATGTAGACCCTAATTCTTTAAATACCCACTAAACTTGTCCCCTCATTTTTATATCATAAAGAAAGCCACTTTTCACCTTTTTTCGAAAATAAAATATCTTGCAAATGGTAAGTCGTTGAGCGACAAAAGATACATCATAGCGACAACAATTTTTTTATCTTTTAGTAAACGGGAACTTTGATATACTTTCGACTAACTTTTTTTTTCGAGTTTTGTTTTAGTGTTAAAATTTACATATAAAAAATCACATATGATTCGTATGTTAGAAATACGTGTGATTTCACAAATCACATGTGATTTTAATATAACAAATCACATGTAATTTTTTTCAAACGTAAATTTCTAACACTTACAAAAACAAGTCAAAAAAATGTTTGTCGAAAGTATATAGATGTGCCCCTTTATCGAAACATTATTAATTCTCGTCTTGATAGTAAACGGTTCGTATGATATTTAATTTAAAAAAAAAAGATAAAAGTGAGTTATTTATTTATTTATTTAATTGAATGGTTCATTAGGTCTTTAAAGAATTTAGGGTCTACATTAAACTTATCTCGTTTACATCATGCAGCAAGAGAATATCGATCCTAAAATTGTGGAAGCATGTGGAGCACTAATGGCTCGCACTCCACTTCGGCCAATAGCAGAAGCTGACGAAATATCTCCTTTGGTTGCATTCCTATGCCTTCCTTCAGCATCTTACATTACTGGGCAAATTATTGTTGTTGATGCTGGATATACGGCTGGTGGATTCAAATCCTAGAGCCATAAGGCTAGCTAATGTAGCTTTTCAAAATATAATGGTTCTCGAATTTGATTTGTGCAACTCCCCTTGTTGATGTAGAAATCATAGAGGAATACTGAAAGCACTATATTAATTAGATTCAATGAATTACAGAGATTACATGACATTAAATAGAAAAGTAATTAACCTAAACCTCGCAACTAACAGGCTAAACCCAACGGGCTTGCGTGCCTTTATTATCTATCACCCCCTCTCAAACTCGCAATGCTGCGGTAAACATTGAGAGCTTGCCAAACATAAAATAAATTAAAACTAAAAAAACAAACAAAAGCAGAGTGTCCCATAGTGCAAATAGACGAACAGATTCAGGCGGACTGATGCAAATTCAGATTCAGACAAATTCAGATTCAAACAGAACAGCTTGTGACCAAAACAAGTTGTTGATGTCGAGATGCCACACATAACTACTCAAGACATAGTCAGATTAGTTAAGACTATAACATCACCTTTACCAACACCAATACCAATACCAATACCGAACAAATCAACTATTACAAAACCAATTTCCAGTACCAATGCCACATTAACCGATCCAAAAAATCAACTTAATCAAACTAATTACCAAGTGTTCAATCATAATCTCCAAAATCAAAACAACCCACCATTACCTTTCGAACTGATTGAATAAAGGGAAAATACCATCAAAATGCACTAAACTTGACACCTTTTGTATTTCTGTGTAGTGATCTTTTTTTTCTTCTAATATTGTAATAAACTTTCGACCGTCTACTATTCTGTGTACCTGGTGACTAACGACCGTTTACTTTTTTCATTGTTAGTCCTTTATACTAAAAGTGTTTGCACCGTTAGTCCTTTATACAAAAAGTATTTGCACCGTTAGTCCTTTACCGGAAATTCGAAATTAGAAAGTTTTTTTTTTCTTTTTTTTTTCCGTTTTCATTCGTTTTTCTTCCGTTTTCGTCCGCTTTTATCATTGTTCGTCCGATTTACACGTTTTCGTCTGCATTTACACATTTTCATCCAATTTTTTCACGTTTTCATACTTTTTTATCCGCTTTCCTACATTTTATCCGTTTTTAAACATTTTCGTCCGTTTTTCTCACGTTTTATCCATTTTCATGGCTTTTCACAGGTTTTCGTCCGTTTTTTTCACGTTTTTATCCGTTTTCCTACGTTTTTATGCGTTTTTAAACGTTTTTAAATATTCTCATATGTCTTCACATGTTTTTATCCATTTTTGTCCATTTTTACATATTTTCGTCCATTTTTCGCATGTTTTCATACGTTTTTATCTGTTTTCATACACTTTTATTCATTTTCATCTATTATTCTACGTTTTTCTTGTGTTTTCTTAGGTTATAAAAATTTCTTTGTGAAAGACTTAGATTCGATTGTAGGTAAAGTCAAACGACACCAATATGAACACAACACTATACTAATACTAATATGCAATAAGTAAATAAAGAGAAGAGATGGAAAGATCAAACCAAGATAAAGGGATTTCTAGTGGTTCGGTCACGAAACTCTTATTCGCCCTACTCCACTCTTCAAGTACATTACTCGAGAGTTCTAAGCACAATGTCAACAAAGCTCCCTTCAGGCGGAGAACACCGTACAACATCGCTTACGTTATTTTCCGACACTAAGCTAAATGTCGAGTACTAATATTAGCTAGTACCAATCTACCACGATCTACACGATCCTTACTTTACTCACGATCCCTCACACAATCTACACGATTAACACGATCCTAACACAATCTACACGATCTTCACGATCCTCACACAATCCTCACAAACTACTCTTGATCCACTTGATCAATACTATATCACTCAATACTCAAGAGATCTCCAAGATCTCAACAAGATCAAAATGATCAACACAATGACTAAGAAACACTAATACTCTTGATGTATGTCAAGATACAATCAAGTAGACAACTTGTAATGCAAGTGCACTACACACAGACTCTAACACTTTGTATCTTCTTAATACTTTGTGTTCTTCTCTTGACTAGTAGAGGAATGTAGATGATTCTTGGTTGGATGAAAGAATCACTCTTTAAACAAAAGAAAACTAACTAATGATCTAAGAAGTGTAAAGAGAAAAGGAGGATGGAAACCAGAATGTTATGTGTGTGAAAGGATAGCCAAAATCTGGGAAATGAAGTGGTATTTATAGACTCTGGAAATTTGACCATTTTAAGGGGGACGGCACTACTAAATGTCACACGGTACCACTGAATTTAGTGGTACCGTGCCACACAAAAACGCTCTATTGTTTGTCTTTAGTGGTGAAATTTTATTTGGGGGAGTTTGGAGCTGGTTTGGGTAAAAAAAACTAGCTGTTGGGGAATATTTTTGAAATGATTTTCCTAAATAGAACATTTCTTTATAATTCAAAAATAATTTGTAAAATGCATTTTTGAAAAGAAAGTTTTGTCAAGATAAAAATGTGAAGTTTAAAACACAAATTCACTTATTTGATCATTTGTCAAGTTGTAAATTTGTTTGTTCATACCTAGAGTGATTGAAGTAGAAATCGGATATTTTGACTAAAAACTTGTTTACGTTAATTTTGACGTAAGATGTTTTCACATTTTGTTATCATCAGAACATAGAGATATCGAAAGACGAGAATAATGTTTTTAGACATTATTTGCATAAACTATCTCCCCCTTTTTGATGATGAGAAAACATAAACTCATTTTATGTGAAAAACTAGTTTCGACAAGTTTTTAGTGTGAGTTTATATCCCACTTCTCCCCTTTTTTGTCGAAGCAAAAAGACTAGTAAGGCTCCCCCTTGATGTATACTCCCCCTAGTTTGGAGAACACCAAGTAATCGAGCAATGGTTCTTGCTATAAAACAAAGTTAGATGACACGAGAAACATATCCAACACGTAGCAACTAAGACAAATATCCAACCATGAAGGAACAACTAAGATAAGATAATAAGCCCATGCATTGAAAGGAAATCCACATATAGAGTGTGATTACATTAGAGACATAACAAAAGCTACAACTACAAGAAGCGCATATTAATCTCTAGTGACTTGAGAGGTCCTAAGATTTGCTTCTAGTCCAAGATGAAGTTCTAAGAGTTATTCATGATAACTAAACATAAGCATGTTTAGTTGAATGGGCTAAGACATGGTGATGGTGACATGATTGGTGGTTGTGGTGGTGTCAAGAGTTGTTCCACATAAGAGAACATGTAGTAGAGTTCATTTCTTAAAGAGGAAATGAGGTTATGGTTGTGAAGACAACATAGGCAATTAGCACAATGTATATCAACCGGATTGAGTTGAATAGGAGGGCCCATGATTGGTGATGGAGGTGGTGGTGACTATGTTGGTGATGGAGTAGGCATAACATAGTCCAATGGTGTGATAGGTGAGAGTGTGTAATCCATGGATGATGGCATGGTGTTGAAAGAAGAGGATGATGAAGATGTCCTAGTAGATGATGATTTGGAAGGAGCATTAGGTAGAGGTGGTGATTTTTGATTGCTTTAGGAAGGTGGTGTTGTGACTTCATCATCTTTGGTGAGATCAACAAAGAGAGGTTTGGACAAAGGCTTAATGGTGATTCTAGGTTTCTTGGAGATGTGAGATGTGGATCCTTGTGTGGAAGCCATGGTGAATGAAGGGTTTAAGGATGATGATGAGTTGTAAGAAATGCATGCAAGAGTGAAGCCTTATATAGGCAAGAGTGGTGTAATTTGAATTAAAGGTGATAAGGATGTCCTATGGGGGTCTAGAGGAATCTTAAGGTGCATGAGAGTGTATAAAATTTTGCAGGTTTGGAGGATAGGGATGCAGAATTCTAGAGGAAACAGTAAATTTCATCTTAGCATAGGACGGTACCATTAAATAGTTAATATGGTACCACTAATTTTAGCAGTTCCGTGGCATGTTTAGTGGTGCCGTGTCCTGGAAGAGTGAAATTTTTCTGTTATACCTATGTTTTAGCAGCTAGAGGGAATTTCCTAGGTGGACCATTTGCAGGAAATAATGGTTCCTCAAGTCACTAAGGATTAAGTTACCAAATAAGTCCAATAATACTCTACATCTAGCAATCTAAGAGTGTCAAACATGTATCTATAAGTAACTAAGCATGCACCCAAATGGACAAAATAATCTATCATCCATCATGATATAAGAATTAAAAAATCCTAAGGAGTTAGGGAGATAGTTAAGCATGCAAATAATTTAGGTCAAATATTATTAGTTCCTAAAGGAGAGATAAAGCTACTAATCTCTTTCAAACTACTCAAGTCCATGCTTCTCAAGGATCATTTCAACTTCATTAAGTTCCATCATATTCTCGAGTTGAGCTCGCACCACTCCCACATCCGTAGGGTCGTCATAGATGTCGTAGTCGACAAAGGAGGCAGAAATGAAAATAGAAGAGATATGAAACTCATTAATGGGTTCCATGATGGGTTTGACAAGTGAGTATTATGGACCGCGAAGGTATGGGTGGAAGTTCATGATGAAGTGATAAAGACGAGTTAGGAACATCCCATAAGGTATCAAATTAGTTTTGTTACCTTTGAGATGTACAATTCTCTTTGCGAAGAAGTAGGCAAGGTTGTATGGTTGATGAGTGAGGACACAAAACAAGATATGAGCACAACACGCGGGAAGTTGCTCACGAACACCTTGTAGACTAAGAACATTTTCCTTAAGGATGATTGCTCGAGAGAGTAATTCTTGACGAATCTCTGCCAAACGAATTTTCATTTGATCGAGAAAAGGAATGTACTTGTGAGTACGAAGGAGTTTAGTGAGTTCGCTTGGAGTGGGTATATAGGAACAATAAGGATTATTCTCTTCTTTATAGTTGAAGAGTGACTCAAGACACCAATCTTCGGTGTAGGCACATTGCCCATGATTGGGAATTTGAAGAATTTGAGCAAATTGCTCTAGAATAAGGACAAAATTGAAGTTACGAATCCAAAACCAAAGTGACAAAGACTGATCCTCGTTACGTACGAGTTCAACTTGTCGAAAGAATTCCACCACAAAGTGAGGACAAATGTACTTGTAAATGTGTAGCAGACAATCGAGACCTATAGCTCTAAATGACATGTTGATATCTCTATCATAGATTAGGGAGGGATCAATGACACGACCTTCATGAAATCTACGGGTTTCAAGATTTATATAAGGACGAATGTGATTTCCGGGTGTTGTAGGTTCGTGAGAGATGTCGGGCATGTAGTTGTCGGTTGAGAGGTGATCAAAATCATAGAGGTGAGACATGGTTGGAATCTATAAAAGATAAGTTGTATTTAATCATAAAGGATGTCTATCATGAAGATATGTGCCTACTGTGTGCCTATATGCAAACTATGTGGAGATGCAATAATCTCGACTCTAAAATAAACTTAATAAGATTATCCAAACACTCCTAATTTTGCTTTTACTCAATTGAATATTTCAAAGAGTCCATATTAGTTATGTAATTCGATTGATATTCATGAGATCATGTATGCATGGGAAAACGTTTTGAATTTGGGTCAACAATGCACAAAAATAATATTTCATGATCCTAGATTTGTGAGGTTTTGGAAATTATGAAATTGGGTTTTAAGTTTGAAAGATTTATGTGTAATTTGCTAATCTAATCTCTTAAATGGGATTCTATGTTGGGATTCTATGTTAGGATTCTATGTTGGGAGAATTTAAAATTAAACTTATTAAGAGATCCCCAATTTCAATTCTTTGTGTAAAAATAACCCTAGACTCAAGATTAAAGAAAGATTAGAATGAAATAACTTACAATTGATGATAAGAGATTAGTAATGATTGATTTTCTTGAAGAATAATGCCTCCAATATGATTTTGAGATGGTGTAATTGAGATTTGGGTTGTGAGGTTCGACTTTGACAACAATGGAGGAAATTGGGAAAGTTCAAATGTGAATTGTGAGGGAAAAGAGACTGATATACGACAACGTCAGACCTACGGTACTGCGGTACTACTAAAGTTAGTGGTTTCGTGCCCACTTTAGTGGAGCCGTGGTCTGCTGGAACAAATTTTTGTGCCTTTTTGATTTTTGACGAACTAGTCTCGCTGACTTAGTGAGACTCTTTGACACAAGGAAAGAATTTATACCTAATAAATTCTTCTAACGAGAGATAGACCGAGCTAAACTAGACAATACGGGATGACTTCAATAGTCATTAGAGAGATGCGAGGGATGACCTTAATATTTCAAGTGAAATATTCAAATAGTCATAAGAAGGGGTTTATGGGATGTGTTCCATCATTCTAGACCTAGACGGAGATAGTTAAAGGATTCGCGTTTGAGATTTTTCATTAGGATGTTGGCGATATTGTCTTGAGAGGGAACTTCCTCAATTGAGATGTTTCCTTTTTGGACATTATCGCGAAGGAAGTGGTGGCGAATCTCAATGTGTTTACTACGAGAATGTTGGACGGGATTCTTGCTCAAGTCGATTGCGCCTTTGTTGTCGTACATAATCGGTATGTCGTATAGATGGATGTCGTAGTCGATAAGAGCTTGCTTCATCCATAGTGCTTGTTGACATGCCTTTCCGGCGCTTACGTATTCGGCTTCGGTCGTGGAGATAGCAAGAGCCGTTTGTTTCTTGGAGAACCAAGAAGTTAGATAACAACCCATGAAGGTACAAACGCCACTCGTACTTTTTCGATCCACATAATCTCCCGCATGATCAGAGTGGGCATAGGCAATAGTTTCTACGCTGGTTCCCTTGGGATAATATAATCCCAAGTATGTAGTGCCTTTAACGTATCGGAAGATACGTTTAACCGCTTCAAGATGAGAGGTTTTGGGATCCTCTTGGAAGCGTGCACAAAGGCAGACATTAAACATGATATCGGGTCTTGTTAGCATTAAAAATATATATATAGAAGTGATGGTCATTCTCATATTGTAACTTTGTGTCGTTTGTTAAGTTTAGTAATTGGGCCTTGGACTTGGCAAGCTAATATGCTATGTGCTATGTTTCATAAGCCTAGTTATCCAACTATGTAACCAAGTCCAAGCCCAAGCCCAAGCCCAAGCCCATAGAAAGCCCATAGGGCATCTCATGTAACTTACTATTTAAACACCTCAAAGGCTCATTTGAGGTGTGTGCTTGTGTGTGTATTTGTGTGTGTTTTCTTGAATAAAAGCTCTCATTTCCATCTCTCTCTCTCAATACATACGAATCACATATATATCATACAAGTCACCATCTTTCCTTCTTATTGTGCTTATATTGTGTGTGATAAAGTTGATATATCTAAGGTCTTACAAGTGGTATCAATCGCCTAACAATGATTTAGGAGGGTTGAGGGGTTGTTTGTTTCGTATTTTTTAAGCTTTATTCACGTTTTTTTTTTTCAAAAAAATCATTACTTTTCTTGTTTGTTTTGTGTTTTTAACACTTTTTTGATTACAAACTAGTTTTATAAACCTTTCCCAACAAGAAAGTTTTAATCTTTTTGAAAATTTCTAGCTTAAAAATTCGAATTTGGTTATTGTACTTGTTTTCGAGATCTCTAAAAAGTTTTATAAAAATCACCAAGTTTGGAACTTTCTTCAAGTTTTGGTGTTGTTAAGCCTAGAAGTACAAGAATCTTGGATTACAAACTTCATTTGGGTGAGATTTAAGCATAATCAAAAAACTGTCAAAGTTTCGAAATCACCTCTCCAATTTCGAAATCACCTTTGACTGTTTTTCGAGAACACTAGAAAAGGTTTTGTTCGAGCTCACAGTTGGATACTCGGTATTTTCTCTCTTGTATAAGAAAGAAAAGTACGTCGACTTTTGGATAACTTTCGAAATTGGATAATTTCGAAAGTGTGTTACTGACTTTGTGTTTTCGAAAATATCCTAATTTTCGAAATCACATCTTTTCGCAAACTCTCTTAGTTTCGAAAACTCACAAACACTCACTTCGTTTCGCGAAAACTTGAACCCACAACGTTTGCAACTAAAAGTTTCGAGATCCTTAATTTCGAAATTTTCGCAATCCCAAAGTTTCGAAATCTCTGTTTCGCAATCACTACTTTTGAGAATACTCAAAAGTTTCGCAAACACAGAAGTTTCGCAAACCTCAGTCTCGATAACAAAGTTTGGCAATCTATCAAATTTTCGAGAACACAGAATTTCGCAATCTTGAAGTCTCGCAATCCAGAAGTTTCGCAATCAGAAGTTTCGCAATCCCAAAGTTTCGAGAATTTTGACAAAAGTGAGGTTTTTGACGACCAAACTTCAAACGGCCATAACTTTTGAACCGTAACTCCGTTTTCGACAAATCAGCTGTCAAAACGACCGTCAGACAGAGGAGAACGACACGCTAAATGATTTATCGATTTAGGCAAAGTTTCGAGGTCTAAAAACGCTCCGAGAAGAAGTTATTGAGGTTTTAAAGTTCTAAGTCAAAATTTTCACCATAAAAACTTGCATCAACTCACTCTAAACTCAACTCCTATTTCGTTGGAACGATCCAAGAATCAACTTTATCCATCTACACTTCATCAATGGCAACTCAGCAAGACATTCATGCAGCCGGTGCGGAAAACCGACCTCCAATGCTTGAGAAGAGTGGATATCTCCCATGGACAAGCCGCATGCTTCGTTACATCAAAACAAAGCCTGATGGTAAATTAATGATCAACTCCATTACAAATGGTCCATTCAAGCCACGACAAGTTCAAATTGAAGGCAATCCAAATACAACACCTCCTACTCAACCATTCGTGCGTGAACAAACAGAAGCAGATTACACAGAGGAAGACAAGAAGCAGATCGCCGCTGATGATATGGCAATGCATTTAATCCAACTTGGATTACCACGGGAGATCTTTGCTGCGGTCGACAGTTGTGAAACTGCTTATGCTATGTGGGAACGTGTTAGAAGGATATGTCATGGAACAGAGATTGGACAACAAGACGTTGAGAACAAACTTCTTACCGAATGGGAGAATTTCACATCCACTAAAGGTGAACAGATTGAATCCTACTACACAAGGTTTTGCACTTTGATGAATGAGTTAATCAGAAATAAGTTGACACCTCGAACAATTGCAACAAACATCAAATTCATCAACAACCTTCCAGAAGAATGGGGTCGTTATGTTACAATTGTCAATCAAACAAAGGATTTACATAAGGTGGATTATGATCAACTCTATGACTTTTTGAAGCAAAACCAAGCTGAGGCTAATGAAGTAAGGAAAGAAAGATTGGCAAAGAATCATGATCCTCTCGCATTAATTGCTACTACACCAACACCGCTACCAGTGAACACACAACAACCATCATCATCTTCCACTCACAACTACATGCAACCATCATACATTCAACAACCAACACCGGTCTACCAACAACGGTTCTACCCACAGCAACAACAACATGTTATTCCACAACAGCAATACCAACAATTCCAAGAACCAGAATTCACTGAAAATGATGAAGCTACTGCAGCATTGACCCAAGCGTTTGCTTTTCTGTCAAAGGCATTCCAAGGACGCTATTCTACACCAACAAACAACAACCAAAGGATTTCATCGAACACTCGCAATAAGCAGATTGCTCAGCCGAGTTTCAATATGGGCAACGAAGGCCAAATGGTTGGAGTTTATGGGAATCAGCAAGGATATGCTACTGGAATTAACATGGGGAATCAGAATATGCTGAATACAGGGATTCAGAATGCAGGAAATCAGTATGGTCAATATGCAGGGAATCAGTTGGGTTAGTTTGTTGGAAATCAGAGGGGTCAGAATGTTGGTAATCAGGCAATGGGTAATCAGAATAGAAATGTTGCAGCTCCAGTAGTTGGGAATTTGGGAAATGTGAATCAAGCTAATCTGGTAAAGTGTTTCAACTGTCAGGGTGTAGGTCATATGGAAAGGAACTGTCCTACTAAGCCGAACAAGAAAGACACAGCATACTTGCAGAAAGCATTACTGTTGGCACAAAAGAATGAGGCAGGGTTTCAGTTGAACGCAGAGGAGAATGATTTTATGGCTCTTATGGATGACATGGAAGATAGAGAGGATATCGATGCGAACTGCATATTCATGGCGAATCTCTAGGAAGCTAAGTATGACACGGATTCTGATACACTTCCTGTTTATGACACCAATGCACCATCTGAGGTATCCAACTTCAACACATGTCACAATAATGATATATTTGATATATCTCCTCATGAGGAACAACATTCTGAGAAGCTAGCACTCACTTATGATACATACCTGGACACGCCAAGTAGTAGCAATACTCATTCAGCAACTCCAGATGTGAATCATAATGGAGGCTTCGTTTCACAACATGCTGAGAATGATGAGGAAACACGTACTTTGTTTGAATCATTATTGAATAATTGTCGTATTGAAATTGAGAATGTGAAAAAGGTCAATCGCGATGTTAAGGCCGCGAATGTTCAATTGACCGCTGAGCTTGAGAGTTACAAAGAAAACGGTAAAGCTTTTGAATTTCATAACAAAAGATTGTCTGAATTAGAAACTGGTTATCAAAATTCCGTTTCAAGGGAAAAACAATTGCAACTCAAGTTTGATACACTTGATGTTAATTCTTTCAAGAAGATAAAAGCTTTAAACGCGGAAATTTCAGATTTGCAAAACCAACTTTCTAAACAAAAAACAGCTTATACCAATCTTGAAAAAGAAAGGGATGAGTTGAAAAAGGACTTTGCGAAGAAAGAAGACAAACTTTTGGCCGAAATCATAGAGTCAGAACACATGATTGCTCATTTAGAAGAATTAGTGGTTAAGTCGGGTCAGTCAAGTCAATCAATGAAAATGATTTCAAATCAAACTAATCCGGTTTACCATACGAAACATAAAGTGGCTCTCGGTAACAACAACCCCAGTAATATCAAGAAAGCTCAGCAAGAACAGAATGTTTTGTATAATGGTAATGTGATTTACACCAAACATGATCCTCCCGTCGTTCGGGATTCTGTGCAAATGATAGAACATGTCGAAGAGAGCATAAATAAAATGAAACAAAAGAATTTGAAACCCATAGATTACAACAAATTGAACAAACTTTCGGGAATTACTTTTGTTCCACAAAAAGAACCATCTGTGTTTTAAATAAAACGACCATTCTCAAAAATGTTCTCTAAGAAAGTACTTGCTTCCAAATCTCTTTCAAAAATGGAACAAATATCCTCTAACAACACTTTTAATACAAGTGAGGCTAGAGAAATTTTGGATGACGTTAAAAAGAGAATTCAAGAACTTCAAAATCTTGTTGCTTCTAAAACTACAATCAATATTAACAACTGGCATTCCAGTTTTCATATTGAGCAGAAAAAAGTTTTTGAAAACGAAATTACTATCCCACTGAATAACATCAGTGCGAGGGTAATCCATTTTGAACAAGCTTTCTTAGAAGAAACGGCCGACTTTGTCAAGGACCACAAAGCCCTGGTAAACGAAGCTAATGATACTCGTGAAAACATGAATGTTTTGGAAAACCTAAATGATTCTCTCTTCGAAGCTGTTATGACCACTGACATTATGTCCATCATTTTACAAACATATTCTGTTCAAGACGATGAAAGACTGAGAGCTAAGACCTCCGAAATTGTTTCAAAATATGAAAATGCTCTTATAAAGCTTGAAAAAGAAAATGTGTCATATTTTAAACAACTTGATCGAAAAAAGGAAGAATGCAAGTATGACAAATTGTCGTATGAGCGTGCCTTAAAGAACATGAAAGAGCAAAATGATCTTTTGAGGGCTCAACTTGAAAGTCAAAAAGGAAAGGGTAAGGAAACTAAGTTTGCAAAACCGTCAACTTCGGAGAAACCAAATGTTTCAAACACGGTTCAAAAACCAAAGATGTCAATTTCAAGGTTTGCTCCAAAAGTCGATGAGAAAAAGAATTTGACAAAACCAGTCACTCCAACACCCTTGCCCAAGAAAAGTGAAAATGAAAAGATTGTTGATAAAGGAAAAGCAGTTGTCGAAACACCAAAAGTGATAGCACCTGGCCTTTTTAGGATTAGTCCCACTAGTGCGTCTGCCTCAACATCTAAGACAAATGACAAGTGCATAAAGGCTAATTCTAAAGAATCTAGGGATGCTAAAAAGGACAACAATATAAATCCTAATGTGTGTGCCTTACCTTCTACAGGATTAGAAAGCACCTCTAGGAGCAGCAAACTAAAGCCTAGGAGCAATACAAGGAACAATAGAGTCTCACATGTTTCTAAGAGTAGTTGCAAGAATAAAGCTGAAGAAGTAGAAGAACACCCTAGGAATTTATCGCTTTGTAATAAGAGACATGTTTCATCTGAATGTAATGTTGAAAGTACTGGTTCTAATGCATGTAATGACTCCGTTTGTTTAATATGCAAGAAATGTTTAATTAATGATGTTCATGATGAATGTGTTTCTAAGAATGTAAATGTTACGCTGAACAGAAGAATGTTCCAAAAAGACCTAGTGCTAGCTCCAGATCTATAGAACGATTAGTTGCACGATTTAGGACTACCACTATTAGTCGAATGCCTAGGAACTATCTTAAGTTTTGTATGTGGATTCCGACGGGTAGAGAGTTCACTCTTAAGGACGGCAAATTAGAAATAACTCAAGCTAAACAAGTAGCAACTGTCTATGAGTGTGATTCTGCTTTTACTCCTAACCCCATGGAACCAAATTCAACACGGTTTCCAAATACAAACTCTTCTGTTCTTGGCAGGTTATCGAAATATGTCTTTGGATCGTCGACTCGGGTTGCTCCAAGCACATGAACGGGGATTTAAAGCTGCTGATCAATTTTGTCTGGAAATTCATGGGAACTGTACGATTTGGAAATGATCATGTAGCAGCTATTCAGGGTTATGGAGATCTTCGGTTTGAGAATTTTTTAATCACTCGAGTTTACTACGTCGAAGGGTTGGGACACAACTTGTTTTCAGTTGGGCAGTTTTGTGATGCAGATTTAGAAGTGGCATTCAGAAGAAACACGGTTTTTATAAGAAATTTGGTTGGTGATGATCTCTTAACTGGTAATCGTGGTACAAACTTGTATGCTATCGACATCAACCAAATGGCTTCTACATCACCAATTTGTCTTATGACAAGGGCAACCGAAACTAAGTCCTGGCTGTGGCATAGACGTTTATCCCATCTCAATTTCGACACAATCAACAAGTTAGCCAAAGACAACATCGTCACCGGACTTCCTAAGTTCAAATACACCAAGGAACACTTATGTCCATCATGCGAACAAGGAAAAAGTAAAAGAGCATCATATAAACCCAAAACTGTACCTAGTTCGGAAGCAAGGTTACATATGTTGCACATGGACTTATGTGGCCCAATGAGAGTTGAAAGTATTAATGGGAAGAAGTATATTCTTGTTATTGTTGATGATTATTCAAGATATACTTGGGTAAAGTTTTTGAGATCAAAAGACGAAGCACCAGGCATCATCATCACCTTTCTGAAGCGGATTCAAGTTCTACTTCAAGCTCCAGTAAGGATTATAAGAACAGACAATGGCACAGAATTTACAAACCAGGAGTTAAGAACTTACCTTGCAGATGTTGGAATCACACACCAAACATCAGTTGTTAGAACTCCACAGCAGAATGGGGTAGTTGAAAGAAGAAACCGAACTCTTGTGGAAGCTGCTCGCACAATGCTAATTTTTTCTAGTGCACCACTATTCTTATGGGCTGATGCTGTAGCCACTGCTTGTTTTACTCAAAACCGATCCCTAGTCCATCCGAGATTCAATAAAACCCCATATGAGCTAGTGAACAACCGTAAACCTGACATCTCTTACCTTCACGTGTTTGGCGCTTTGTGCTATCCGACGAATGATAGAGAAGATCTAGGGAAGTTAAAAGCTAAGGGTGATATTGGAATCTTCATTGGATATTCAGAAAACTCGAGGGCATTCAGGGTGTATAATAGAAGAACGAAAAAGATAATGGAGACGATGAATGTGAAGTTTGACGAGATTTCACAAATGGCTTCTGAGAGATACGCTCTAGAACCCGCGCTTAATCCGATGGCTTCTAATCAAAATGGATTAGGACCCGCACCAAACCAGCAGACTTTTGGACACATCAGTTCAGGACTCGTACCTCAAGGAGCTCAGTCAACAAACATGGACAAACCTTCAGAACAAGAACTGGAAAATTTCTTTGAGTTAATGTTTGATGAATATTATGGTGGAACTTCGACAAATGCATCTCAACAACATTCCGCTGCACCCGCTCAAAACCATCAACCACCACCATCACCACAGGATGCATCTACCACAATCGAAGCTGAAGCACCAACTACATCAACATCATCTACATCTACTCAAGAAACTCCAGTACTAGAAACTGATCTACCAAGAGTTGATGAGCAAAACCAAAACATAAATTTTCAAGAAGAACCAACAAATAATTCAAACGATGTTACGTTAGAAGAAGAAGAAGAAGTATTTGAAAACCCGTTTGCAACATACTCTGCTGAATCTTCTTCAAGGTTACAAGAACCATCTAACACACATTCGTTACACCCAAGGTACCCTTCTACGTTTCAATGGACAAAAGACCATCCAATAGAACATGTTATTGGTGAACCTTCAAAGCCAGTTCAGACAAGGAGACAACTTGCCACCGATCTCGAATTGTGCATCTACGTTTGCTCAATCAGCCTCAAAGAACCAAAGAACATTCGGGAAGCAATGGCCAAAAACCCTTGGATTGAAGCGATGCAGGAGGAATTTCTTCAATACCTGTTACATGATAGTTGGGAACTTGTTGAATGACCACTTGATAAAAGAGTTCTTGATCTCAAGTGGTTGTGGAAGAACAAACTGGATGAGTAAATGACTGTTATTCGCAACAAAGCTCGTCTCGTGGCTAAAGGTTATCCACAAGAAGAAGGGATAGATTTCGAGGAATCATTCGCGCTTGTAGCTAGACTTGAAGCAGTCCGGATTTTCTTAGCCTATGCAGCTCACAAAAACATCACAGTCTATCAGATGGATATTAAGACTGCTTTCTTGAATGGAACTCTGAAAGAAGAAGTGTATGTGAGTCAGCCAGAGGGATTCATCGACAGAGATCATCCAGACTACGTCTACAAGCTTAAGAAAGCAATGTATGGTTTAAAACAAGCTCCAAGAGCATGGTATGACGAACTATCATCTTTCTTGCTCAAAAACAATTTCACAAAAGGAACGGTTGATGACACTTTGTTTATCAAAAAATTCAAAGATGACATTTTGATCGTTCAAATTTACGTGGACGACATTATTTTTGGATCAACCAATCCTAACCATTCAAAACATTTTGAAAATCTCATGAAAAGTAAATTTGAAATGTCCATGATGGGGGGAACTAAAATTCTTTCTTGGTTTACAAATCCATCAATCCCCTCGTGGTATTTTTATCAATCAAGCTAAATATACGATAGAGATTTTGAAAAAACATGGAATGGAAAATTGTGATTCTGTTGGTACACCAATGGTCACTTCACCAAAAATAGGTGCTGATTTGTTTGGGAAACCTATCGATCCGAAGAAATATCGGAGCATGATCGGTTCTCTCATGTACCTGACTGCTAGTCGTCCAGATATTCAATTTGTTGTATGTTTATTAGCACGGTTTCAGGCAAAGCCTACCGAACTTCACCTCAAAGAGGTTAAACGGATCTTTCGGTACCTACGAAGCACCATTAACATGGGACTTTGGTATCCGAAGGATTCGGGGTTTAATCTAACAGCCTTTTCAGATGCTGACCATGCAGGAGATCAAGTTACAGCAAAAAGTACATCAGGTGGAGCACAATTTTTGGGTGAAAAGCTAGTTAGCTGGTCGTCAAAGAAACAGGATTGTACTGCGCTATCAACCGCCGAAGCCAAGTATGTGTCTCTATCTGCGTGTTGTGCCCAAGTTCTTTGGATGCGGACACAGCTCACAGATTATGGCTTTACTTTTGATAGAATACCTATGTATTGTGACTCAAAAAGTGCCATAGCCATCTCGTGCAATCCCGTACATCACTCTAAGACGAAGCATATCAAAGTCCGCTACCATTTCATCAAAGAACACGTGGAAGAGGGTACTGTTGAATTATTTTTCGTTAAGACAGATTACCAACTCGCCGATCTTTTTACTAAAGCCCTTCCAAAAGAAAGGTTTGACTATTTAGTTCGACGAATTGGCATGCGAAGCCTAACTCCTGAGGAGCTAGAACGTCTTCTCGAATCTTCTTGAAAAAAGTTTTCAAAATCGCTTCGCTGTAAATATTTTTGAAAAAGCAAAATACAAAATTTGTAAAACCAACAAAAACAAAATACAAAAATATAAAATTTCAAAAAATTCAAAAACAATATAAAATCAAAAAATCCAAAAATATTCTTCTCACGACATGTCTCTCGTATAAATCAATATTCTGTACGTTTCTAGAAATGTCATTCAACAATGATACGGACATGTACAGATGCTTGAGCGGGAGTTCTTTTTAAATGTTTTTCTAAAACATGTCGTTTCTCAAAAGTTTCTTCACAATGGCTTTCGTATACTTCAGTACGAAACCCGTGCTTAAATGATGACTTCTGATTATTTTCAAATCAAGGACTCGTACATTCAAAGATGAAATCATTTTCAAATGTTCGAGTATAAACAAACGAAAAGGATTTCAAACATAAACTCGTTTTTCAAAACAAAATTCTTGAGCACCTTTTCAAGATTGTTCAAAAGATTTCTCAAAATCTCTCAAAATTAGTGCTCAAGATAACTCCATAAAAACCCTTAATTAATTTTAAATATGCTATCATTAAGGGGGAGTACAAAAAGAAAAAATGTTCCGATTTCATGCAAAATCAAATCTGTCTCTCTCTCCAAAAGCTTTTTCTTAATCAGTTGATATAAAAAATATCACGATATGGTATTTTTGAGGGGGAGAAGACATGATTAAAATGTGATCAAAGATGTTTAAAGATTGTCACTGAATCTCAAAAGAGCTCGACTCAGTAAGTACCAATGAATTGACGAAGCTTAATATGTCAGTAATCGAAAAGACTTGTCCTGGACGGGTAATAATTTCAAGCTAGTCTAACTAGTGATGTAAGCGTGTCTCGAATAGGACTTGTCTAAGTAGAATGTACCGTATCGAGATACTTTCTTTGGACTTGACCAGGACGGGTAATAACTTCAAGCTAGTCTAACTAGTGATGTAAGCGTGTCTCGAATCGGTCATGTTCACTGAAAGTGGATCAATTCTAAAAAGTGCAAACTCCTCACGCATGTGCAAATTTCTTAAAAATTCATGAGCACATGTGAAGGGGGAGTCCTTCAAAAGTGGTAACAACAATGTGTTTTATTATCATAAACACTTTGAGAGATTTTCGAATAAATGGTTTATGGCAACAATTATAGGATAGTCATGGAGTTATAAGGTGACTATGGTTAGGAAAAACCGTCCTATGATCCGCCAGAGCCGGAGGGATCTACCCAAGGACAAATCCAATAGAGTAGAATTAGAAGTCCTTAGGTATGATTGAAAAAAAGGAGAAAATGAGAAAGGAGAAAGAAGGGGTTGAAGAATTAAAAAGAAAAGTTATGATAAAGGGTGAAAAGAAATAGCCCTCCAAATGTTCAACCTTAGGGCAGACACCGGGTACAATTCGTATGCTACTGGTTGTTACTAAGGTGACACCGGTATTGAAGACAAAGACGTCATGGACCCAGTGACGCACTGCACTAAACCTTCTTAACCACTCAAGTTCTCTTAAAAGAGCTTGTTTCATTCTCACGGGGAACCGGTGTAATCTATCGACCTGTCTCTTAGAGATGGTTGATATTGAAGCAGGAGACCTCTCCCTAATCTCCGCATAGGAAACCAAATGTGCACTTATCGAGTCTAGAGGCTCGAGATTCATCAAAAGATCTCATAGGAACACATGATATTTCTACACTGGTTGTTCATCATTAAGGACGCCAGATGTAAACTTTAGAGTCCTACGCAGATCTTAGCAATCTGCCAGAACATTTATGAGAGGATTCACTTTTGTGATTCTCAATGATTGAATGGAAATTCCTGCCAGGGTAAACATCAAGCAGCCCTGACAGCAGGTCACTTCGGTAATTCTTTATGGGTTACGCTTAGTGTTCATGGTGGTTTCAAACGGTCTACAGTCGTGGAGTGATCCCCAACGACTCACCCAGTCATTGAGCTACTAAGTAGGTCTTGTAAGCTCTCTCGAGAGTATCTGACATGGGAACGGCCTTGGTAAGGGTTAGAAGGAGTCTTCACACTATGCTGTTGACGATCTCTAATTCTTATCTGTAAGTACCGGATGTTTTATTGCTAACTGTTTATATGCAGGGACACTTCATCTCCATGGCGACAGATTCCACATGCTCATACATACATCTGGAAGTTAAAGAAAGCTCCCTCAAAGATCTATACAACACAAAGTTCAAAGAAAGATTCTACGCCAAAAAGAAGAATCTACAAAGTATGAAGACTAAAGATCAAAGTGAAAGAAAGGGAACTACGTGCATATGAATATCAAAGTCCAAAGATGTATGAGCATGTTGGAATGGCGAACAACCACCACAGACGCAGAAGTGATGAAAGGCAGATAACTCCACATCACTAAGGAACAAAGAACGATGAAAAATCAGTTATCGAAGATCACAAAGCATGAAGGAACAAAGACTAAAGACTATTCTACAACGACACACAAAGTTGAAGACAAAGAACACGGAAGACCCACTCACGTGGAGCATCATTCGAATGACCACCCCTTAGGGGGAGATTGTTAGCATTAAAAATATATATATAGAAGTGATGGTCATTCTCATATTGTAACTTTGTGTCGTTTGTTAAGTTTAGTAATTGGGCCTTGGACTTGGCAAGCTAATATGTTATGTGCTATGTTTCATAAGCCTAGTTATCCAACCATGTAACCAAGTCCAAGCCCAAGCCCATAGGGCATCTCATGTAACTTACTATTTAAACACCTCAAAGGCTCATTTGAGGTGTGTGCTTGTGTGTGTATTTGTGTGTGTTTTCTTGAATAAAAGCTCTCATTTCCATCTCTCTCTCTCAATACATACGAATCACATATATATCATACAAGTCACCATCTTTCCATCTTTCCTTCTTATTGTGCTTATATTGTGTGTGATAAAGTTGATATATCTAAGGTCTTACAGGTCTACTTGCTGTTAAATATAATAGTCTACCTATCATGCCCCTATACTTAGTGTTTTCTACAGAATCACTGATGAGTGTCTAAATACTCATCATTTTATACTAATCTGAGCTGCCAAAACACCCAAAAACACTCAAATATGCATCATAATACTTAAAATATCTTAGAAGTATGTTTTATATGTTTCAAATGCAAAATAATCAAAAACAGATGAAAAACGTACAAAGTTTGCATAATTGGCAGTTTCAGTCCCTGAAGTTTCACAGTTTGGCAAAATAGGTCCCTCAAAGTTTCAAACTTGACAGTTTTAGTCCCCGGGTGTTCAAAATGGGAAAATTATCATTAAGGGTCCTAGGGAATTCATAATTGTCACTATTAGTCCCTGGATGAAAGTTTTGAAGAAATTACACATTTAGTCCCTAAAGTTTCCAAATTGGCAAAAATAGTCCTTGGGTATTCAAACATGGAAATTTACCTTTATTGCCCTTGTACTATTCACTAGTGACAAAATACACCCCTTGGATAACTTTGGAAATCTTACATTTTCAGTCCTTCAAATTTTCAGAAATTACATTTTTGGTCCTTGTGAAATTATAAAGCCAAATGGACCTTAGTGTTATTTGTTCCAACCAACAAATCCACCCAAACTTAAACCTAATCCATAATATTACCCAAGCCCAATCAAAAGCCCACTCCCACCTTTTACAAATAAAACCAGGGAATGGGCATTGACTTGCGTTGACCCGTTCCCTCCTTCAACCTCCACTCCACCTTCACCTGCTACTCTCCTACCTTCACCACCTCAACCCTTCCCTGTCACTCCCACAACAAAACCCACATCCCTAGGTTTGCCCAGAAGTTACCACGTGGCAATTCTACATCCACCCTCACCCCCTACAACCTGCAAACCCTGCAAACTACATCCACCACACCCCTAGCCTTCCCAAATTGTCCCTTATACCTCCACAACAATACAAGTATCAATTAATTGCCTTGAAACAGTCCAATTCAACCCCTAGGACTTTTGGCGCCGAAAGTTGTTTAAATGATTCAGATGAATTGAAAGGATTCAATGGCTATAAAATGGTGGGATTCAATCAAGAGGACACCTGGATTATTTTGGGACTCTATAAAATCAGGGAGAAGCAGAAGAGTTCAAGTAGTAGATTAATTAGAGTAAAATAGTGTAGTCATAGTGTAATTTAATTATTTGTTGTAATCCTTAGTTAAAATCAGCTGTACTCAATTTATTTAATGTTATGTTAACTGTTTTAAACCTTTAATTACAGTATTGTTCATTAAATTCATGTTTAGCTTTTTTTGAGTGAAATTGACAATTTCACTCATCATTGTTAAATATTGTTGTTTCCTGTTCCATTAGGCTTAATTTTTAATTATCTACAAGCTTTTATAAGCTTACAAAGCTTATAAACCAGTCTTAGTTTAAATATAGAAAATACAAGAAAATACAAAAAAAATTAGAAAATAAATCAAAAATCAGTTTTTCAAGAAGGAAGAAGCAAAAGGGCACTGTATAACTTGGATGGCAGTGGTTTTAGAACCTCATGGGAGGTCTTAGGATTGTGACTTTGGCCCTGGTATTTCAATTGTGAGCCTATCTCATCAGCTTGTAGCCATTTCCATTTTAATCAAAATTTTCAAGTAAGTCTTCTCATCTCTAGTTTTCTGGATATCTACTTTTAATAGCTTATTGTTGTAGTAGTTAGCTTATTTAGGCTTAGTTCTAGTTATTTAAATACCTTTGTTTGGTTTATGTGTGTATTAGCTTAGCATCACATTCCTACTGCTCCTATCT
This sequence comes from Artemisia argyi, assembly GCA_030686995.1. Classification (NCBI taxonomy): domain Eukaryota; kingdom Viridiplantae; phylum Streptophyta; class Magnoliopsida; order Asterales; family Asteraceae; genus Artemisia; species Artemisia argyi. The sequence goes on from CM060703.1 coordinate 69,121,779, forward strand.
AGTTTAAACTGCAATTGCTTATTCTTAATGTTCTTTGTGATTAATCTTTGTTCCATTAGCTTTAATTTGGTTTAGTTAAATTGTTTCAAGCATAAAATAAGTTGGTCATAAGCTAAAAATAAAAAAGATAGTGTAAACTAGCAGTTATAGGGGTGTTTGGTTCAGTGAATATCACTGAGTAACTGTGAGTTTCTTGGGGTGTTTTTACTTGGTACAGGTTACTTTAGGTAAATATAGCCTAAGTAAACTTTCAAAACTCAGGTTCTTCAACAAATAGTCAAAATCACCAATCCAAATCCCCAACAGTTAACTGTTGGGATTTTTGGATTCCATCATCATTCATATTAGCTTGTTAGTGGTTATATTAGCTTAATTCCATCTCATGATAGTTTATTATTTCATTTTCAGTAGCTAGGATTAGATCAAACCTCAATAAATTCAAACCAATGTTCTAAATCAAAAAGTCAAATTGCATACATGTGAGAAAAGTCAAAACTTGAGAGAATTCTTTTGATTTTTGTACTTGGTATTAGGACTTGAATCTTTCACAAGTTATAATCCCCCACCTTAGCTTTAGAATCCAACAATTAGTATATTTTTGTGAATTTTCTAGTGGGTCCCACACACCCCCAAACACAACTGCAGGGAGAACACCTCCCCTGTGCAGCAGATATCACACCCACACCACCACCTTTGGTGGTTGTTGTAGGTCACCATAGTGGGTCCCACACCCTAGCTTTGGGTTCTCCCAACCCCCTCCTACCAGGCTCTTAGTTTTGACCCTTTGTTTGACCTGAAACTCAGTGGACCCCACTTGATATAAGCTCTTAAGTCTGTCCCATTTTCAATTGAGTAACAAGTAACCAAGTGCTTATTAACTGCTTATTAGCTTATTCCAAGGGCTTATCTGGCCAAATCTAGCTCAAACTTGTTTACTTAACTTATTGGAACCAGATTCAACCATAGTGGGTCTCACTCAAGCTCATTTGAGCTTATTTGCTTTGTTGGTCAACAAAAGTCAACTGTGAAGCTATTAAGCTTCCACAGTGCTTAATTTTAAGTTATAAAATAGTTGTTTTTATAAAAGTTAGTTATTTTTAGATATAAAATAGATTTTTAAAAGAAAATTCAAGAAAAACTAATATAATAATAAGTGATAGTTTCTATTTAATATAATTTAAATTTTAATTTTCATTTTTATATTTTTATTAAGAAATTTGTATTTTTATATTTTTATTAATTTCCTTTTATATTAAAGTATTTTTAGTAATTTTATTAGATTTTTATATTGTCATTTGGTATTTATTTGAATTAAAATTAGTTTTATTAATAATTAATCAATAATTAAGTTTTAAATAGCATAATTAGTTTTTATAAAGCAACACCTAGTTTTTATATTTTTCCTAGCTTTTAAATACTATAAAATAATTTTAGGAATTTTTCCATAATTTTCTAAGTTAATTTAGTATTATTTGTAATTTAAATTAGTTTAAATAGTTTAATTAAGATAAATAGTTTTTAATTAATAAAAAACTCATAAAAAGACAAAAATATTTATTTTTATTTTTCATACTTTCTTCAAGTTCATTTTAAGTTTTAGAAATTATTTTTGTAAGTTTTTAGTTTAATTTGTAGTGTTTATCATTTTTAGTTTGATTTAAATTAGGTTTAATTTACTTTTTTTAATAGTTTTAATTAATTAAATAGTATTTAAATATTACAATAATCATTTTTATAATTTCATTTTTATTTTAAATTTTCTTTCTTTTATTTTAAGTTTGTAAAAGTTTCATTTTCACCCCCTGTAGTTTATTTTCCTTAAAACTCACCTTTTTCTCAGCACGCAATCGTGTCTTATTTTAATTTGGTTCACGCTTATACGTTTCTGTTTCCCGTGATTGTTAATACTGTTATTTCTAATCATTCCAGTAGTGTAAACAAACCCAAATCATTATCTGGTTACTTCCTATTCAATTCACCCGATCATAAACCCATTTTGATACCATCTACACCTCGTCAGGACATAACGACCCGGGGAAACCACTGTATTCCACGGAAGCATTAGCCTAAGCTGTTTGACTATTATAGTTGACCATTCACAAGTGGTTGACCAATAATTATCTGACCGTTTAACACCAATCAATCACCTTCTTCATCTTTTGTGAGTTTCACTTCCGTAGACATGGGAGTTTTCATGGGCTTAGACTCTTCTAGACCGAATTTCTTAAGCATCTCTTTAATATACTTAGATTGATTAAAGAAGATACCATCTTCCATTTGTTTTATTTGTAGACCAAGGAAGAATTTCAATTCATCCATCATGCTTATCTCAAACTCGTCATGCATGATTTTAGAGAAATCATCACACAACTTAGGACAAGTTGAGCCGAATATAATGTCGTCGACATATATTTGAACAATAATGAGGTGTGAATCGCGTTTCTTCATGAAGAGTGTGTTGTCAACCATTCCCATGGTATATTCATGTTTAATCAAAAATGCCTTTAGTCTATCATACCAAGCTTTAGGAGCTTGTTTAAGACTGTAGAGGGCTTTCTTGAGTCTATAAACATGATTCAGTTTTTTGAAATCAACGAATCCCGGAGGTTGTGCAACGTATACCTCCTCGTTGATAATACCATTTAGGAATGCACTTTTCATGTCCATTTGATATAGTTTAAAATCTAAGGCACAAGCATAGGCAAGGAGTATTCTAATAGATTCTAATCTAGCTATGGGTGCATAAGTTTCATCGTAATCAATTCCCTCTTGTTGATTGTAGCCTTGTGCTACTAATCTATCCTTGTTCTTACTTACGTCGCCATTTTCGTCGAGCTTATTTCTAAACACCCACTTAGTTCCTATGATGGTTTGATTCTGAGGAGGGGGTACTGAATCCCATACTTCATTTGCGGTGAATTGGTTTAACTCTTCTTGCATAGCAACTATCCAGCTCTCATCCTTAATTGCTTCACAGACATTCTTAGGTTCTACGGTAGATATGAAACAAAAGAGTTCTTTGGTTAAGATTACCTATGACATTTTCTATTGGATGATTTTTGGATTCCTTAATGTTAACGACTTCGTCAACTTCGACTATTTCATCCTCAATGTCATTTTCTAGAACTTTCTTGCTATTAACCTTAGAGGCTTCTTCCTCACCTAGATCATCATCCACCAAGGGTGATGTTTTCGAGGGAGGAGGACTTTCATCGAATGTCACGTTAAGTGATTCTTCGACTTTTATAGTTTCCTTGTTTAGAACTACATAGGCTTTACTATTTTGGGAGTAACCTAGGATAACACCTTCGTAAGACTTAGGGTTAAACTTGGTGAGGTAGTATTTAGCGTTTAGAATGAAGCACTTGCTTCCAAATACTCTAAAGTAGTCTAATGTAGGTTTTCTTCCTTTCAAGATTTCGTATGGTGTTTTTACTAATATTGGTCTAATCAATATCCTATTAATTATATAAGTTGAAGTGTCTACGGCATTACACCAAAACTTTTGCGGAATGGATTGCTCATTGAGCATTGTTCTACTCATCTCTTGTAGAGTACGATTTTTCCGCTCAACTACCCCATTTGATTGTGGAGTGCGTGGAGCTAAGAAACTATGAGTAATACCATTATCATCACAATAGACTCCAAATTTCACTTCATTATCAAACTCCCGACCATGATCCGTCCTAATAGATACTATCTTACAATCTAATTGATTTTGGACCTTTTTACTGACGATTTCAAATTCTTCGAAAGCTTGTGTCTTATTCTTAAGAAACCTAGTTCAAGTGTACCTAGAGTAATCATATACTATTACTAATGTGTAGTAGTTTCCTTCGTAGCTCCGTACGACGGATGGACCGAATAGGTCCATGTGAAGGAGTTCTAGGCATCTAGTGGTGGAAACCATGTTCTTGGCTTTGTGACTAGAATGAGCTTGTTTACCAACTTTACAAGCATCACAAAGGTGTTATCGAACTTAAGCTTAGGAAGATTTCTAATTAAATCCTTTGATGCCAATGATTATATTAAACGCATATTGGCATGACCTAGTCTCCTATGCCATAATGTGGAATTGTCATCTATAGTAGCTAGGCAAATATTATCCTGAGGTGTATTTCCTATCTTCATGACGAATAGGCCATTTTTCCTAACTCCTTTGCCTATGGTCTTGCCATACTTAGTTATCTCACTACCTTCTTCCGAGAAGATAACTCAGCAAATTAAATCCTAGGTTGTCTACGTGCTCAACATTTCTAATAGTATGTGAGTCTTGAGTAATCGTACCTTTGCCAATAATGTTGCCCTTAAGTTTGCTACCGTATGTAACATTACCTCCATTGTATGCTTTGTATGAAGATAATAGACTTCGGTTGCCCGTCATGTGATTAGTGCATCCACTATCTTTGACCCATTCATCCGGCTCTTAGTTGATTCCCAAGCATATCTCATTTGAAGCTTGAGCCATAAGGCATGTTTCGTCATTGGGCTTCTTCTCCTCATTATCGTTACTATCACTCCAAGATCCTCCTACTAAGGCTCTTTGGTAGTTGTTTCTTGGTGGCTTAGGACAATCTCCAATGAGGTGATTTGGGTTTCCACATCAGAAGCATTTTCTATCATTCTTTTCTTTCTTATCGTCTCGGTTCTTTGAGAATGACTTCTTCTCGTCATGAGGTTGTCTAATGAATCTACCCTTTCTTCTAAAGAACTTTTTAAAGTCTCTAACCGCTAGTGCATACTCTTCATCTTCACTATCGGAATTCGAGCTTTCCTCATTACTAGACTCTTTAAGACTAGTAATAATAGTATTAAATCTACCAAAAGCACTATATATGGTTTCATCTTCCAGAATGGAAAATTGTTCATATTGTTGAACAAGAAGATCAATTTCGTTCTCTTTGACTTGATTATTACCTTGATGGGTGACTAACAAAGTTTTCCAAATTTCCTTTGCCATATTGCACATAAAAATTCTTTCAAATTCCTTTTTCGGCAAAGCATTGTAAATTACCATTTTAACCTCATCATTTTTGGCTAGCTTTCTTTTAAGACTATCACTTTGTTGATCATAGGGAATAATTTGACCATTTCAATAGGTTTGAAGTCACCATCGGTAATAACATGCCAAAGATCAATGTCTTTTGATTTCACATACGTTTCGAATCTTGTTTTCCAATAAATAAAACAATCGGTTTCAAAAAGTGGTGGTCTTTCCATAGATTTCCCTTCTTGATATTTGTCGAAATCCATTGATCGATTCAAGTTTTAAAATACAGTTTACTTTAAAAACTTGCCTAACGTGGCTCTGGTTCCAATTGTGGGAAACTAGAAGGGGGGTTGAATAGTTTACCGACTTGTTTTCTTAGGTTATAAAAATTTCTTTATAAAAGACTTAGATTCAATTGTAGGTAAAGTCAAACGACACCAATATGAACACATCAACATACTAATACTAATATGTAATAAGTAAATAAAGAGAAGAGATGGAAAGATCAAACCAAGACAAAGGGATTTATAGTGGTTCGGTCACGAAGCTCTTCTTTGCCCTACTCCACTTCTCGAGAGTTCTAAGCACTATTGATACATGGGAATTGCTCCCTCGCAACAGGTTTTACCTATCAAGAAGCTTACAACCCCCACCAGGCAGTGTACCTAATCGTTGTAGTAGAGTATAGTGACAAGTACCGGGGGATTGATCGTTCAACTCAGGAATAGTGTCGCTAGGATTAGAAAGCCTATTAAACTAGGTCTAGAGGTGAGGGATGATTCTTTTTGTATTTTTATATTTTATGAAAGCAAGTAAAAATCTCGGGTTTTGAAGGAATGGGCGGAATTAGTTGCTAGCCAACTAACCCCATTAATCTGAAGATGCAATCATAATAAAATAAAAGAAATGAAAATAAAACTATTATACTAATGTGGTGGAAACAATAATGAGGAAAGTTGTGTTTACTTAGATTTCATTACTCCCTGGATATATTTTACAGGTTGATTAGCTTGTTACAATTGCATGGATGAAGGGTCATATTCCTTAATACTAGTAGTAGGGCCGTGTACAATATTCCCTAACTCTATAAGATCCTACTTCACTCCTATGTCGATCCGTTATAAGCTCCTAACATGGGATCATTAGAATTCTCGTACGCATTAAATACAACCAAAAATCAACCTCCGATCATGTTTCTTAAGATGTTCAAGCAAGTTACCAATGGAAGTCTGCCAGTTTTCTTAAGCCTAACATCAAATACAATCATCCGTAACAATTACAAACAAACGATCAACCCATAATCAACATCTAGGTTTCACTACATCTAAGCAAATACAATGAAAATCTAGCCTAGCATATGAAAGAGAAGACAAGCGTAAGATATAATCACACAACACATAGACATATTGAATGATTTGAATAACTACTTATCTTCAATTGAACATGGAAGAATCAAGGGGTTGAAAACCTTGAAAAGTTGATAAAATTCATCTAGGGTTTATTCCCTCAAAGTTGCACACTAATGAATGAAAATTGGAAAACTATATATAGAGTTTACATCTTGACGGCGTCATGTATTAACTTGTGACGCCGTCAACTCGCCACCATGATAAAAATCGTATTGCCTAGATCCATGGGTGACGCCGTCATGTAGGAAATTACTCTGGGCCGTCACTAGTATTTGGACCCTGACGGCCTGGGTGACGCCGTCAGGCTATAAGCTTGAAAACTTTCTGGGCTATCACGTTATAAGTTCCACATCTACCTCTTTTGTAACTCTTGACGCCGTCATGAGTAGAGGCTTGACGCCGTCATGAGTAGAGGCTTGACGCCTACTGTTCCCAGCAAGGAAATTTGAGACTTTGCCGTTTTCTTCACTTTTATGCTCCAAAAACGTCCAAAATGCTTCCTTTTCCAGATTCTTCCTCAAAAGTACCTAAAATGATAAAAGGAACGATTTAGGGCAATATTTGATCAAATAATCTCGAATTCGGGCTTAAATGACCCCTTAAAAGCGGTACACTTTTCTCCTTATCAACTATGTCAACAAAGCTCCCTTCAGGCGGAGAAAACCGTACAACGTCGCTTACGTTATTTTTCGACACTAAGCTAGATGTCGAGTACTAATCTTAGCTAGTACCAATCTACCATGATCCACACGATCCTTACTTCACTCACGATCCTCACACTCTACACTTGATCCACACGATCCTCACACAATCTACACGATCAACACGATCCTAACACAATCTTCACGATCCTCATACAATCCTCACAAACTACTCTTGATCCACTTGATCAATACTATATCACTCAACAATCAAGAGATCTCCAAGATCTCAATAAGATCACAATGATCAACACAATGACTAAGAAACACTAATAATCTTGATGTATGTCAAGATAAAATCAAGTAGAAAACTTGTAATGCAAGTGCACTACACAAAGACTAACACTTTGTATCTTCTTGATACTCTGTGTTCTTCTCTTGACTAGTAGAGGAATGTAGATGATTCTTGGTTGGATGAAATAATCACTCTTTAAACAAAAGAAAACTAACTAATGATCTAAGAAGTGTGAAGAGAAAAGGAGGATGGAAACTAGAAAGTTATGTGTGTGAAAGGATAGCCAAAATCTGAGAAATGAAGTGGTATTTATAGACTTTGGAAATTTGACCATTTGAAGGGGGACGACACCACTAAATGTCACATGGTACCACTAAATTTAGTGGTACCGTGCCAGACAAAGACGCTCCATTTTTTGTCTTTAGTGGTGAAATTTTATTTGGGAGAGTTTGGAGCTGGTTTGGGTAAAAAAAATTAGCTGTTGGGGAATATTTTTGAAATGATTTTCCTAAATAATACATTTCTTTATAATTCAAAAATAATTTGTAAAATGTATTTTTGAAAAGAAAGTTTTGTCAAGCTAAAAATGTGAAGTTTTAAACACAAATTCACTTCTTTGATCATTTGTCAAGTTGTAAATTTGTTTGTTCATACCTAGAGTGATTGACGTAGAAATCGGATATTTCGAGTAAAAACTTGTTTACGCTAATTTTGACGTAAGATGTTTTCACATTTTGTTATCATCAAAACATAGAGATATCGAAATATGAGAATAACGTTTTTAAACATTATTTGCATCAACAGTTTTCATCCATTTTTATACATATACTATGTATGCAAACAAATAAAATGTATTAAAATGGGTAAAAACATATAAAAACTGTAACAATTCATATTTTCATGCTACTATTCATCCTCGTATTTTTACTTTTCACTTCTACTATTCATTCCCGTACATATATATATTTTTTTGTGATCAGGTAAGTATATTAAAAGAAAACTTGACATTTGATAAAAATGTTTCTGTATCAATTTTAAATCACGATTTTGACCATTTTCTCGTCCGAATCATCAAAAGTGTAAAACAAGAAAGTTGTCGACAATGATGTTTTACATCAAGACTCGCAAGATTTTAACCTGAAAATGCAAAACAAGGGTTGTTTACTACCAAAACTTAAGTGGTTTTTGACTAAATTCATAACTTATAAACTTATAAACTCTTGTAAATTTTATAACTTGTGTAAATCATCAAGTTTAAAAACGTGTGAAAAAAACTGACAAAAACATGTGAAAAGGGACGAAAACAGATAAAAACGTGAGAAAAAAGGACGAAAATGTTTAAAAACGGATAAAAACGTAGGAAAGCGGATAAAAACTTACGAAAACGTGAAAAAAATGGACGAAAACATGTGAAAACGGACAAAAACTGATAAAAACGTGAGAAAAACGGACGAAAATATTTAAAAACGTTTAAAAATGGATAAAAACGTAGGAAAGCAGATAAAAACATATGAAAACATGAAAAAACGGACGAAAATGTGTAAATGTGGACGAAAACGTGTAAAATCCGACGAAAACGAATAAAAGCGGACGAAACGTAAGAAAAACGGACGAAACGGATAAAAAACGGACGAAAATGGGAAAAAAACTTTCTAATTTCGAATTTCCATTAAAGGACTAACGGTCGTTAGTATAAAGAACTAACGGTGCAAATACTTTTAGTATAAAGGACTAACAGTGAAAATAGTAAACGGTCGTTAGTCATCAGATACACAGAATAGTAGATGGTCGAAAGTTTATTACTTTATTAAAAAATAAAAAAAAAATCATTACACAAAACTACAAAAGGTGTCAAGTTCAATGTATTTCGGTAATATTTTTCCCTGAATAAATCCAATCCTCCAATTAAATGCATACTTCAAACAACCAAGTCTCCAGTAATTACTTTTCATCAAAAATATTACAACCAATTTAAACTGTCATGACCCTCCAATTTGGAATAAAATAATCACCTTTTCCAACAATCCTTTCTTCAATCAAAAGCAAATTTTATACACAAAGTAGAACACTTACTTCCATCAGGTCTCCATACACGAGCAAACAAGCAAAACAAATGTAAACCGTATGACCATATTTTATACTAATTCAAATGACTCATCAGAGATCCATCAACCAATCATATAATAACAATAAGTATTGATCTTTTATTTTAATCACCACCGACGAACATCATGTCTTTACGAATTCTTTGTTTTTCTTTTTCTTCATCTTCGACCTAACTCTTGATGCCATGTAGAAATCAAAGAGGGAATACTGAAAAGGCTGTGAGATTTATGCAAAACAAGTATTACTTAAAAAACAAATAAGCCAATCTCAACCATCCATCCACATTTAGAGCTGGCATAACAGGTCCGACACGACACGACACGACACGAACACGATAAGACACGGATCTGTTAAGCCCTCACACGAACACGACACGATAAGCTAATCGTGTCAGATCTTAAAACATGAACACGAACACGAAAATTAACAGGTCACACGAACACGACACGATAAGACACGATAAGAGGTCTTAACAGGTCTTGACACGCTAAAACACGAAATCTTAACAGGTCTTATCGTGTCTTAACAGGTCTTTAACAGGTCTTAACAGGTCTTTAACAGGTCTTAACAGGTCTTAACAGGTTTTAACAGGTCTTAACAGGTCTTATCGTGTCTTAACAGGTTACACGAGGTCAAAACACGAACACGACATGTTATCTTATCGTGTCATCTTACACGAACACGAACACGACACGAAACACGATAAGCCAAACACGAAACCTATTAACTTCGTGTCGTGTCGTGTCGTGTTTTCGTGTTTCGTGTCGAAATTGCCAGCTCTATCCACATTTCATCTAATGGCTAAGATCAAATCAAAAAATAACAAAAGGAGGGCAAAATTGGCATTTTAGCTCATTTATATAAAGACCCATTTTCCACCTTTTTTTTTAAAAAATAACATATCTTGCAAACGGTAAATCTTCAAGCTACGAAAAAAATACCATCGCGACGAGAAAAAAATTATCTTTCTATAGATATGCATTGTTATATACTTTCGACGAATTTTTTTTTTTTTTTTTTTTTTTCTTTTTTTTTTTCAAAATTCTGCCCAGAAAAATCCCCGGGATTCGTAAAAAAACGATTTTTTTTTCAAAATTTCCGTCCAGAAAAATCCCACGGGATTCATAAAAATCCCATGGGATTCGTAAAAAGACGATTTTTTTTTTCAAAATTTCCGTCCAGAAAAATCCCACGGGATTCGTAAAGAAATCCCACAAGATTCGTAAAAAGAAGATTTTTTTTTTCAAAATTTCCGTCCGTAAAAATCCCATGGGATTCGTAAAAAGACTATTTTTTTTTTCAAAATTTTTGTCCAGAAAAATCCCACAGGATTCGTAGAGAAATCCTACGGAATTCGTAAAAAGACGATAAATCACAAATGATTTAGTATGAATCCCATGGGAGTCTTTGGTGCATCCATGGGATTCATTGTGAATCCCATGGGATTCTTTGGTGCATCCCATGGGATTCATTGTGAATCTCATGGGATTCTTTATAAAATCACAAGGGATTCATTGTGAATCCCATGGGATTCATTGTGAATCCCATGAGATTCTGTATGAAATCACAAGGGATTCATTGTGAATCACATGGAATTCATTGTGAATCCCATAGGATTCTGTATGAAATCACAAGGGATTCGTTGTGAATCCCATGGGATTCGTTGTGAATCCCATGGAATTCTGTATGAAATCACAATAGATTCATTGTGAATCACATGGGATTCAGTATGAATCCCATGGGATTCGTTGTGAATCCCATGGAATTCTGTATGAAATCACAATAGATTCATTGTGAATCACATGGGATTCAGTATGAATCTCAAGGGATTCATTGTGAATCCCATAGGATTCTTTGGTGCATCACATGAGATTTTTTTAGTATTTTAGTATATGAGAATTGCAAGTGTGCACACTGATCTCAGTTTTACTTTTCATGGTGTCAAACAAATATATGTGCCAACCATCACTATTCACCACCTCGTTTATTTTTTTAGCAAGACCTCGTCTATTTGAAATATTTAAATTTAACATTTCTTATCTAACTTTAAAAATCAGTAAATCACTTGAGATTCTATTTTTGTTGTGTAATGTTATGAGAAAAATTCTTGTTCACTTTGAATATATAATGTTTGTTACTTATATTCTGTTTGATCCCTTGGGTGATCTGTATAAATCCCATGGGATTATGTATAATCCTATGGGGTTCTGTATAAATCCCATGGAATTCTGTATGAATCCCAAAGGATTCGTCAAAGAATCACATGGGATTTAAGTTAAAGAAAACTAGAACCAAATATCAAATACTAGTAACACATCGCCTTGATTAAAAAAAGAAAAAAAAAAAGTTATTTCATGTATAAACCTACCACCTGCGCATCCAAATAAAGCTACCACCTACGCATCACTAATTTTTGCATCCACATAATCATATCATCATACCTTATCCACATCAACCATTATTTACATCAAATTTTTCATACACCTTAAATCATCTCATCTAATTCACAGCAGTAGCCAACAAACATGATGCCATAATCATATCATCACATCCAACAAACATGATGCCATTATCATTTCATAGCAACTAACAAACATGACGCCATAATGAATTATAGACCAAGAAAAACTTCGGATCTTGAGTTTTGATGCCAAACAACAGACCTCTGTCGTGACGTGAAGTGACGGTTAGATCTAATCATAAAAATGTGGCAGACGGTGATTCGTAAAAAAAATCCCACGGGATTCGTAAAAAGACGTTTTTTTTTTTTTTTTTCAAAATTTCCGTCTTGGAAAATCCCATGGGATTCTTAAAAAAATCCCACGGGATTCGTAGAAAGAGGACTTTTTTTTTTTTTTTTTTTTTTTAAATTTCCGTCCAGAAAAATTCCACGGGATTCTTAAAAAAATCTTACGGGATTCGTAAAAAAATCCCATGGGATTCATAAAAAGACGATTTATTTTTTTCAAAATTTCTGTCCAGGAAAATCCCTCGGGATTCTTAAAAAAATCCCACAGGATTCATAAAAAGACGATTTCTTTTTTCAAAATTTCTGTTCAGAAAAATCTCCCGGGATTCGTAAAAAATCCTACAAGATTCGTATAAAATCCCACGGGATTCTTAAAAAAATCCCACGAGATTCGTAAAAAATTCCACGGGATTCGTAAAAAATCTTAATTGAATACAACTTTTTAGATGTTGTACCACCACTGAAAATATGAAATTAAGTGACCCATTAACGTGATGCATATTTTGGCGACTTCTAAGCCAGAAGTCTTGATGGAATATAACCTTTAGGGGGTTGGCAATGGGTGCGGGGAGGCACGGTGCGGCATCCCCACCGTACGGGAACACCGCCGCCCTCCCCTCCTTACCGCACCGTGGAGGTTAATTTCGGGGAAGCTTACCGAACAAAAAGTATCCGTTGTGCAATAAAGTTTTGGAACGTTGGGGGCATTAATGGGTTTGATACTTTATTTTGTTCTATATATTCACATGTCCAAATTTGAAATTAGTGTGTGTTTGTGTGTGTGTTGCAGCAGACATTGAAGGAAGAAGACAAGTTTGATACTTTATTTTGTTCTAAAAAAAAAAACATGTCCAAGTTTGATACTTTATTTTGTTCTAAAAAAAACGTGTGGTATATTTGTTGGGTTTGGTTAATATTTGGGCTACTAAAAACATTTGGGCTACACTTTTGGCTGGTTAATATTTGTTATGTAAATGTTGTTGTCTCAGTTTTTAATTTTTACATATTCTACAAAATAAAGTTTGTTTTATTTAAAAAAAAAAAGTGAGTGAGTGAAGGGTGAGTGATGTGATGCCAACAAAAATTGAGTGAGTGAAGAGAAAAGTGGAAGGGTGATGTGGCATAAGGGGATTGGTTGTTTGTGAGTGAAGGTATTTGGGGTGAGTGGTGCATTGCCAACCCCTTAGTGTTATTAATTGAATCATATATTTAATCTTCTTTCTGTGACTTTACATGAATCTCATCAACTAGTTTTTAATTATTAAAATTTTTCTATTTATTTTCTGTGATTATTTATCCAACATATTCTCCTCTATCCTCCCCACCACATTCCAACTTTCTCCAACAACGCAACGTCACCAAATCATCCCTCGCCAAAACACAACCTAACACTCAGTAACAGAAAACCTCAAATTCTAACTAGTAGACTCAAAACAAAAACTAATCTCCTTACTACAGTCACTAATCAGCTTGCCTAACTTATAACTAGGAATAGCAGCGAGAATAGAAATAGCAGCAGCAGTGACGTCGATCAGGAAAAGTGAGGTCATTAGTGATACCTGTACAGACAGTGTCCCATAGATCGGAAGTTAAACGAGTGGTACAGATGAGAACGAAGGCGAGTTTTTTGGAGACGGCGGAGGAAGGTGATGCGATGATTTCTTCGACGGCGGATTTGGCGAGGATGGAGATGTCGCGACCGGCATCAGATTGTTGGAAGGCTTGGAGGAGGGCGCTGGATTGATGATTGTAAATGTGTGTGTATGGTGTTTGTGTTTTTAAAGGGTTAGGTAGAAAGTATTGAATGACTAAAATACCTCTCAGTATATTTGTTCATTTTAATCTAACCATTGGATGAAATAAGGATGGATGGTTGAGATCTTGTTGTTTGTTCTTTTTATAAATGTTGTTTTGTATTGAACTTTTCTCTTAATCAGATTCAATAAATTACAGAAATTACATGACATTAAATACAAAACTAACTAACCTAAACCTAGCAACTAACTGGTCAAACCCAACAGGCTTGCGGGCCTTTATTATCTATCAGTTGACACTTTGAATATATGAGTATTCAGCATTGAAATATCAGCTACCTAGTTGGTGTTCTTGTTACTTCTCTCTTTATAAATAACGAATCTTTGAGGGGGAGATGCGTTTTTTGTTACTATTAGTTTAATACTCCCTCCATCCTATATTAAGTGTCCACTTTCATATTTCACTAAGTTTTATGAAATGTCACTAAACTCTCCACCAATCAAATATCATTACCCACTAAAGTCTCATCTCATTAGTTGTAATAGAATATGCATACTTAATTTGGGACAACCTAAGATTCCATTGTGGACACTTAATATGAGACGAAGGGAGTACTGTATATGTTTATGCTTGCTCACTTTCTTGTTAACTATAAATTTGAAATAATGGTAAAAACCGTCGATTAAGTAACATACAGGGAATGCTTTATGTGATTTCACCCCTAAAATTCATCACTATTTCAATTACAAAAAGGGTTTTTCTAACTTGTACCCTTAGGCACATGATAAGAAGTGTGTCCGTGAGTTATTTTTTGTGGGTCTCTGTCATTTTTTAAATAAAAAATGTATTTTTTTTTTTTATCCTTTTGTGGGTCTTTCAGTCCTTTTTTGTGGGCCTATGACTTTTTTATAATGTGTCTAAAGGAGAAAAACCTTTAAAAAACATAACAAGAAACAACGAAAACATTACAAAGTTTCTAGGTTAGAGAGAAAATGGGTAAGGAAAATGGGGTCAATGAAAGGTCAGCTCCTGGACCAATAACGACAATGATGACGGATGGGAAAAGTGGTCATAAAACAAAGTCGATACAAGAATGAGTACAATCTCCTCAGGAAGGATAAAAAACCTCCGATGGTGATGGTCGAAATTGAATCTTAGACTTTAACAAGGTAATGAGGGATAAAGCTACCTCGTTCTTCTTCACAAATTTTTTGGATACTTGGGACTCGAGAGCACTTTATGGAAGTTGTTCAGCAAATACTAAAAAGTGGTTGATGTTTACATTGTTTTCAAGAAGACAAAAAGAGACACGAGGTTTGGTTTTGCGAGATTCGTCAACATTGGTGACTTAGATAGTTTTGAAAGGCGCCTTAGAGAGATTCTGATAGGAAATGCGAAGCTAGTGATTAATCATTCTAAGTTCATCAAGGTGCAGGATAGCGACATCCCTCCATCTGAGTTCCCTCAACTTTCTTCTGAGGTGCATCCTAAACTGCGGGTGGGGAAGACCTCCTATTACCATTCTTTCAAATAAGCGGTGGTAGGCTCTAAAAGCAAAAAACTTTCAGGTCATGCAGAATGCTAGGGATATACTAGAAAATAATGTACTTGTTGACTGTAAAGTCAAGTATGTCAGTGGGTTTCGTTCCTATTTGAATGGAGCTCCAAAGAAGTGGCTTTACAATGCCTAGGTTCAAACATGATTTGGTTGCAACAGGATATCAAACCTTGGGAAAACAATGGTAAATCATATACACACGTTCTTCAGTAGAGGTGATGTGTTTAATAGAGAATGTATGTGTGCAATGTTGAAAAAGAGTCCATATATTCATCTATAAATTGTAGATTAAAGCATGATGTTAAGATAAATGGATGGTGTTTAAAATGAGGTTTAAGTATGGATTTGATTCATGAAAATGATAGTGTTTTGTGATATTGAATCTGTTAGTGTGCATTTGGTTAGATAATATGTTATGTTAGTGTGAATTTATGGATTGACGAATGTGGATTGATGAATATGTAAATGATGAAGATAATGGTTTGTTTGTAGGGGGTTTTTGTGAGTATGTTTTAAACTGATGATGTGTAAGAGTTTTATGACTTGATATCTAGGTAGATTTTTATTTTGAAATAAGAATAAGTAAAAAATTTAGAAGAATAACTAGTGACCTGATAAGCAAGTCACATAATACACACAAAAATCAGAATTTGAAAGTTTTATGTTGTATAAGTAAAAAAAGTAGACGGTCGCATGAAACTAGAAACATTAACAAGTTAGATACATTTCTAGGTAATTATTCCTCGAATAAAACTATGTAGTTTATTAATGAATCGACCTCTGATATCTGAATAACTATCCGAGGCATGTTTGAGTTTGATCAAATAAGTCTCAAAATGAGAAGCTAGGATTCAATTTCACTAATAATTTATTTAACTGATTTTGCTTTGCTTCTTTTAGCGAAAAGTACAAAGTATTAAACGACGAAAACCCGTAATATCATTTAGCATTGTGACAATTTATATTATGTGAAATTAAAATCATAACTAGATACAATATTTATGCCAATACTTATTGGGAAAGTGGTTTCTAAAATGAGAAAAAAAAAGAAAAAAAAAAACTATATATATACTAAAGCGAGAAGGCATGCTCACATTTTTGAATTTAACTAGGTTGTGATACCCGCGCTTCGCGGCGGGTTGTTTGTGTATGAAAGTATTTTATAAGGTATCCAAAAAAATAATGGTTACTAAAGCTTTTGTTTACCGCATACAGATACAGTTTTGAAACAAATGAACTTACTTCATTGTGACGTCAATGGAGCTTTTTTATGTTTCTTTGTAGTTCGGTTATAGATTGTGTGGAAAACTAGAGAGGGGGGGGGGGGGTTTAATAGTTTTACGTCTTTTTGAATTAATTATAAAAGATTGTTAGAGTGTTTTCTTTATTTTCAAAAATTTAGATTCGATAATATGTGATCTCAAGTCTTGCACAATATAAACAACAATAAATATGTACGATATAGCAATAATAATGTAAGTAAAGAAATAAGTGAGAGATGGAAAGATCGAACCACGAGACAAGAGATTTACAGTGGTTCGGCTACAAGGACACCTTCCTTGCCCTACTTCACTCCTCGAGCACCTAACTCGAGAGTTTTCTTCACTATGTCAACAAGCTCCCTTATGGCGGAGAAAACCTTACACACCAATGTACACACCACAACTTCGTCACAACTTAATCACAACTTCTACACAACTTCTTCACACAAATCTACTTCACAACTTACTACTTCACACCTATCTACTTCACACCAATCTTCTTCACTACAATCTACTTCCTAACTCTTCTCCTTCACAACAAACTACTAACCAATCACACTATCTATATACCTAGCTAAACTATCTTCTATCAAATATTCACAACTAATTACACAAAGAGATATATACAATTTATGATGCTCTAACAACTTGGATGTGGAGATCACAACAAGTTGTAATACTTCTTGTCTTGAGGGATAGAAGTATTCTTCTCTTGCACTTGAGAGGATGATGTTTGGATCACTTTGAAACAAAGATTTATGAATGTATGATCAAACGATTAAGAGAATAGAAATGGAGATCTAGAACAGAAAGTTTAGGAGTGCAAAAGGTGAGAAAAATCTATGAAATAAACTAGTATTTATAGGGAGCAAAAATATTGTTCTGGAGCGTGGCCGATCCCCTTAATTAGGGGTCGGTCCCCTTAATAATTAAGGGGGTCACCTTATGAATTAAGAGGGCCGCCCCTTCAGAACGTTGGAATTTCTTGTCCTTTTGTGGGGAAGGTTTTTCTGGATAAAGTTTTCCATTTTTGGTTGGAAATTTAAAATCATATATTCATAGTGATTTAAACATATTCTTTTAATTCCAAAAATGTTTTATAAAAGATATTAAGTGTTTATGACATTTTATAAAAGTTCTAGTGTTTTAGAAAATTTTTCCTTTGATCATAGATTGCAATAAACACTTTGTTTATTCATACCTTAAGTGATTTGGATGTAAAGAGAATATTAATCACTAAATACTTGTTTATGTCATAAATTTTAGTTCAATGGGTTTATGTTTTGTAATTATCAAAACATAGAGATATTGATAATATGTTAATAATGTTTTTAGGCATTATTTATATCAACAGATTGACAGGTTTTACGTTTACTAAACAAAAACAAACATACATAACATGACAACTACTAACTAATGTATTAGAAATATGTTTACATGCTTGTATTCAACCACAGTAAGTTTGCCCTTTTTTTTTTTTTTTTTTTTTTTTTTTTTTTTTCATTAAGAAAAAAGTTTGCCTTTTTTTTCTGTTAACTTTATCAGACCTTCATAAATGTGTAACAACTTTTACAGTTGAAAATATAGAAATAGACTCACCGACAGTAATAAAAATATCAAGTTAGGAATGACAATAAACAAAGACACAACGTGCCCGCGCGTTGCAGCGTGGCTGATTTGTAGCCATTCGGGTTTTTCACTCGCACGTTGCTGCGAGGTTGTAGGCGTTCAAGATGTAACTCTTTTTTACTACAAATTTATTTATGCACTAAATGGTAACTTTAAGTTTACACATGAATGTTTGCAAGCCTCAAAAGATAGAAGGTCTTAGGTGTTCCAGTACAAAAGATAAACTTCCATAATGCTACAAACAAAATGGACTGAAAGTTATAAACCCATGACTGATGCTACTACAGTGGAATTATAAACCAACAGTCATGAACTCTTGTTTGGCTTTGCAGCAGATTCTGGGTCACTTAAAGGAAAAGCCGGATCCAGTTTCATAAGGCAACTTGTTTAAACCCATTCGACCCGGAAACCCACTTGGACAATTTTAGCAGCAAACTTCCAGTTTTCTCATCAATGCATATGTAATTCCAGTGGTATAACTGTTAAAAAACTTATAAAAAGCTATACAAAGCAAATTCAAACTTTTATTAACGTATCAAATTAAATGTTGGCGCAAATATTTCGGAATACAAAAGGAAAGGGAATAGAATAAACATTTAAAAATAAGCGGTTAAGGGCTGTTTGCACAGATCTGGTTAGTTTCGAGTTTCTATCATATTCGAGTGCTTCAAGTATAGTAACATGTGGCAATGTCTTGGAAGCGAAAGTTATGTCACAAAATGAACTATCAGTGCTCATCAAGATTAAGCTGAGTTTTGCTTTAAAAATCATTGACGAATGGTAATCATACATACAGGTTCTTTAGAAGCAACAACAATATTTGGTATCCCTTGTTTAGCCATTTTCTTTTTAATTCAGCATATTTATGTAAAAGAATTCTAAAATGTCGCATCTGTTAAATGCGAGATCTTATTTAACTTATAATGGAGTGTTTGGAATTGCTTATTAGAACTGTTCATTTCATTTGACAAAAAAAGAATAACGCCCAGCCACCTGCACAATTACGCCTATAAAGTTTTAAAAAACAGACTTCTTACATTAATTTTTTAAAAGATTCAGGCAAATATGTGATCATTCTATGATGTTCTGAAAAGCTTAATGTTCCAAGTGCAACTTTTAAAAGTCAAAATGGCACTCACATTGGCTGGTGATTGTTCATGACCATTCCAGAATACGTACGTATCAATCACATGACGTTCAATCCTGTTAAGAACTTTGCAAAGAATGATCCCACTTCTTATCCCAAGCCTAAAATTCTGTTCTGGAAGTTCGTCCTGTGAATCTTTTGAAGCTACAACACCTTTCGATTTTCTTAGCCATCTTGTTGCTTCAGATCTTTTTGATGCTGAAAGTTGCAAACATCCAAATTTCATAACTACAAACACAATACAAAATATATATAGATGAAACCCAACATATTATTCCCAAAATCAACCCAAAAAATTTATAAGCTATGATTGTTACAATTAAAATAGGGCTTTAAAATGTTCACTTAAAATTACTCCACTTTTTTGGCGCTCACTTAAATTTTGCGCCTTCCTTTTATTAGAACTATTATCGTATCAGATGCAGTTTTCACCATCACAAAAACCCTTTAAAAGTTAACTTTTTTTTAGCACAGCCAAACACCTTTAAAAAATAGCACTAAACACCCTTTAAAAATGCAGTTTGCAGCAGCCGTTACACCATATTGACATCAAACAGAAGTAATACGTCTCTTAAAAAAAAGGCTTTTCTTAACTTGAGAATATTCCGGTGAGTTTCAATCCAGGCGACACAACCGAACTGTTAATTTACAACTTAATTAATCAATGCCCAAATTTCAATATAACCAAAATCTAAAATTACCTATGAATACAGTATTTTTGTTTTTATATGCACCAGAACTATGGGAAATATTGTTAGTGAACGTATTTGTTTAAAGAGAAAATGTGAGCTTCATGTATAGCTTTTCATAGCCAACAAACTTGGTTTTCATGTATAAAAACCATCAAAGTTTATCAATAAAATAGACATACCTCAATATCAATGTCAATGCCTAGTTAAACCCATGGAAGGTTCTCTGCTTTTTTCTCAGCATATTGAAACTTTTTCATTAACCGGGCATTCCTGCCATCAACTTCTAGAAAGGACTTTTTATCATCTTGTACGTCCTGTTTCTGATTTTGCAGCAAAGGCTGCATAAACATATTGCACCTTTCCAATTCCAATAAAGGCGCTGACCAATAACAGATTGCAAGTTCACAAAGAATGCTGTACAATTGAAGAGATTGCAGTGAAAAAATAATTTGCGACAGATTATCTGTCTCTGCAATCTGTTAAATTTTACAAAGTTCTTTGGTGAAATGCATTCCACCAATGATCGGGACCTTTAGTGGGACTGAATATAGCAGGAGTCATAACATAACCTTTATGCAGTCCCACTTGTTATCTGTCAAATAGTTGTGGGCTTGTCTTTAAAGCCACAACTGCACTTGTTAATAGCAATATACAGAGATGCAATAACATGATAAAGAATAATGAATAACGTACCTGTATTTTCTTCCTTTCTGTGATATTGAGGCATCACAATCCGTTAGGTTAGTAATTATGGAAGATGCAATCCCTCGGCCGCTGTGACACCAAATAACAACATAAAGCATATTAGAGATCAGAACCATGGCAAACAGAAACCTCTTTTCTCATCTTCCTCAATTGTACTCATTGTCACAAAGCCAAGGCCTTTTAGAAAGTCACAAAAATCATAAAGCAGTTAAACTAAGCCTAAAAATCTAACCACAACACAGGTTAAAAAAATAACCAGAAATCAAAAAACGACAATTAACTAAGGCCTTTTAGAGGGGAAAAAAAACCCACTTCAATTAACACTAAAAATCAAACTATGAAGAATCATAACCTAATTTAGTTAACCCTAAAAATCAGCTACTATCACGCTTAAAAAAATAAAATTTAATAAGCAACCTGATAAACCCATAAAATATCAAACCCCCAAAATTAACACAGCCCTAATTCGTAAATAAAAAAAATGAAAAGAAAAAAAAATTACTCATATTCTTCTTCCTCATCTTCTTGATCCGATCATTTGTGGTATGTGTGTGTTTCTGTTTGCGTTTTGTGAAACATGGGAGAGGGTTCTGGAATATGTGGTATGTGGGGGAGGGAGTAATATTGTGAGAGAAGAGAGCAGTTTTATATCCCGGTTACTGTAGCTGTTACTGTTAACTCCCTCACAGAGTCACTATAGATGATACTTTTACTACACTCACAAAAAACACTATAGATAAAAGCACTGTTCCTCAAAGGCACGCCTTTTATACTTATTGTATAATATATCGAAATTCTTTATAATATTAATATAATTGTGGGCTAAGTATTAGGCTATTATAGAGAAACAACTAGCTAGCTTTATTTTATATATTCGTATATGGGTAAAAGTCATAAATGCTTAATGTACTTACAAAGTAGACTCATTCTACATATTATACTTTTTTTATTGTCAATATGCCTAATCAAGTTTGTATTATTTTTCATTACACATAATTAAACCTTTCTTCTCACTTAAAATGACTTAAATGCCCTTAAAGCTTTGAATAACCAAATTCTTCCACCCACAAAACCTGCAACGCATCACCACCCAGATCCTCTCTTTTCAATACCTAAATGAAAGAGACTTATCCCATAGCCAAACATCACTAAGCATTTTAGTATCCAAAGGAGCCAAGTTTACGTATGTGACGAGAGAGTTCGATAAGTTAGCTTTCGATACAATGTTGTGAGCTCCGTAATGTACATAGTGATATGATGTTCATGGTAAAACAATTGAAAACCAATAATGTGCAAGTATCTTGACCAAACAGCCTATGTTGAGACTTTTGCTTTGAACTAAGAGTTACTAAAGAAAAATAATAATGGTTGAGGCATTTCATCGAGCATATGGTGTGTCAATTTCCATTTTAATATAGTTTCGCAAGCAATAAAAGCAGAACAGATGATGAGGATCTTGAAAATGGGTCCGTCTCCACTTCGGTTCTAGATAACGGGTTCGAGGCTGAGGTGGAAGCTTTTGGTTTATGAGTATATGACGAATGGTAGTTTGGGTGATTTACTAAATAGTAGTAAAAGTGGGTTGCTTGATTGGCACACGAGGTACAAGATCACGGTAGTTGCTGCTGAGGGCTTCCTTATTTGCACCATGATTGTGTTCCAGTCAAAGGTTTTAGTTTGTTTAAAGAAGGTTGAAGATGAAGACACGGGAAATGACGAAAATACCCTTAACAATTCCTATCAGTTATGTGTAATGAAAAATAATACAAACTTGATTAGCCATATTGACAATAAAAAAAGTATAATATGTAGAATGAGTCTATTTTGTAAGTACGTTAAGCATTTATGACTTTTACCCTTCGTATATACCACTATTATAACATTAGAGGACACATATTTAATTTAATTAGTCAATTCTTTAAGTACCCCCAAACTCCCAAAGGTACAAGTGCACTTACTCTATGTACTCAAAAAATTCTAACATTTTCAAATTCTTCATGGACGACTGTCGCCCTTTAATTCTTGGACAACGCTTATATATTTGTGAGAAGTGCCCTATGCATGTATATCTATAGGAGAAAACGCATGCCGACCATTTCGCATAAAATATTCCGAAATTGAATAAAATATTACTCTCTCCGTCTCAAAATTATTGTTCAGTTTGAATTTTCAAAGTCAAACCGGTTTAACTTTGACCATAAATATATATATTTTTATTATATAATAATTGGTGAAAAATTATATCATTGAAAAATATACTTAAAACCTAATACATTTATACATTTTGCATCAAATATTATATAACACCCACAAAAATATTTAATGTCAAAGTTAAAAAAGAAATACTAAAAAAGTCAATAGTGGATAATAAATTTGGGACGAATGAAGTACTAAACTTATTGGGCTTCTTTTTAGCATATTCTTTTTATAGTTTGACCTATCAGTTGGGCTGCCACACTGAAATGGAATAGGTTTACAGATTTCCATTACCAATAACCAATAACAATTATATTCGAAATGATTTATGCAACCATAGTAATAAAAAGTGAATAAAAAAAATGCATTAAAACCTGACATATCAATTTCATAAACAACAACTAACTACGATAACGAGACTAAAAAAAAAACGAAGTAAAAACGCTGCGGCGGGTAACGGATTCCTTGTTATAAACTAATTGGTCGTATCGGCTTGTCACAAAAGTATTGATGAACAAGAATACAAGATATATGATACAGAACAAAAATTATGGCATCGTAGGTAGCTGCAGAAACAAGCACCAATTATGTTTTAATACGTGCTACGTAGTTACCAAAGATTGCCGGCAAAATCTAACAAGCGATGGTATCTGTCTTGCTGCCGACCGACATATTCTTAACAATTTTTTTTATCTTTAGTTTGATAATGACAAAGATGATATTTTAATTTTGCTCCAAATTATTAAAAAAAACTTATCATTATCAATCTAGTTATTATATATATACAAATGAGTTGCTTTGTACGACTATATTCGGACAAGTTAATATAACTACATACTAGTAACATAAACAAACCAATACACCTTAACTGGGGTTTGTTATACGACTACATATATTACACACATATTTATGTGGTTTTAATAAACGAGCTAGCTAGGATGACGAGTAGCCGAGAGCAACGATGGTCTCTAAAGGGCATGACGGCTCTTGTCACCGGTGGTACTAGAGGCATTGGGTAAGTTGGCGATTTACTTATATCTTCTAGCTATCTGTGATACGTTTCGTAACGTATGTACTCATAGTTTAAATATTGCTGTTCGTATATATGTAGTTATGCAATAGTGGAAGAACTAGCAGGATTTGGTGCAAGTATACATACGTGTTCGAGAAATGAAAAAGAGATTAACGAAAGGCTTGAAGAATGGAAAGGCAAAGGATATAATGTTACTGCTTCGGTTTGTGACTTGTCTTCTAAGGAGCAAAGGAAGGATCTTATCGACAGAGTCTCTTCTGTTTACGATGGCAAACTGAACATCCTAGTAAGTCATTACCTCCAAAGTTGGTGTCTAAGTGTATCTTTTGATTAAGAATATGGCTGAAATTTTAACTCTTTCAACGTGTTCATATTACACAAATTCGATTATTCAAGTTCAAATTTTTACGCAAACTCAACCAAATTCAAATACAACGAACTTGACTTTGAGTTTGAGCCTTATTTACTCTTAATAAAAGCTCTAGTACTTTGCAACTTCTGAATTTACTTTCAATAGTGTTTCTGGCCCATAGCCTAAAAATGAACTTGAGTAAATTAATTAAATGTTTGTGTTTGTTATTTATTTTCACTTGATATTAAGTATTAATAAAATGGGCTAATGGCTTGATGCTAAAGGAACTAATATCAGCTAAGTTTTGAACTAACTAATATGATGTCATTTTAGTTTCTTTTCTAAACATGAACCAGGCCATTATTGAACTTGATTAAGTCAACTTGATTTATTGTTTTATGAATTACATTTTCTTTTTCTTTTTTTTTTTTTTCTTTTTTTGTTCCGGTCTGGTTCTGGACCTCTGATTATGGCTGGTTCCGGTTCTGGTCCTCACTAGAATGACTAAAACTGCATATCAACATATTTCGCAAAAACTTTTATACACTTTTTAACAAATTGTGGCAACAACATGTGCATAAGTAAGTTTGTCGTTGTAGAATTCAGTTGTTCAAAATGACAGTTAAAACAGAAAAGATATGATCTGGAGAATTATTTTTTGTGTCTTTTAGATTAACAATGCTGGAACGACGTTACTTAAGGATGCCACTGAGCATACAGCCGAGGATTATGCATATATAATGGGGACCAACTTTGAATCCCCCTACCATCTGACTCAACTCGCATACCCACTGCTTAAGTCATCAGGTAATGCTAGTATCGTTTTCATCTCCTCTGTTGCTGGTGTCATGGCTCTTCCTTCAATCTCTGTCTATGCAGCCTCTAAAGGTCAGTTACCTAACTGTTTGTTTTTTGTTTTTTTTATCATAAACTATGAAATTTATATACTCGGTTTATGCAGGTGCTATCAATCAGTTGACCAAGAACTTGGCTTGTGAGTGGGCAAAAGACAATATTCGCACCAACACTGTTGCACCATGGGCCGTCAAAACCACCATTCAGAATTCTGTAAGATTCTTAAAAAGCAATGAACAACTCTTCGATAAAAAAAAAAAAAAAAAAAAAAACTTCAACTTATATGGGTAAAAGTTTAGGAGCTTTGTTAATTGATGCATTTTTATACCGAAAAGTTAGCAAGCGCTAAAAAACACGTAGATTAATGTGTTATTAAAATGATAAGATCATACCTTGCTGCTTAATTGTCCCATCATAGAAACTACATAAATTCGACTCATTGCATGTGTTGGTGTACGTATTCTTTAAGGGCCCGTTTGCTAGGGTGAAATTTAGAGAAATGAAATGAAGTGCAGAAATCAAATCACAGAAATTAATTCTCACACAAATTCAGTATTAATTCCAGTGTTTGGTAACACCAGAGAATTGACTCAAGAAATCAGTATTATTATTATTATTATTATTATTATTATTATTATTATTATTATTATTATGGGAGAATTCATTTTCATCACTTTATGAGTGTAAATCAATTCTCCACTTTTTACAAATGATCCATTTCTAAATAGTTGTAATTCTCCACTTTATTTTTCATATGTGTACCAAATATTGGAAATGATTTCATTTCCATTTCTCTTATCTCAATTCTTTCTACCAAACATGCCCTAAATCTTACCCTTGTTTAGGATTTATATATAGTTTGATCACTTCATTTGATATTGTTTATATCATGCAGCAAGGGTATATCGACCCTAAAATTTCGGAAGCATATGGAGCACTAATGGCTCGCACTCCACTTCGGCCAATAGCAGAAGCTGACGAAATATCTCCTTTGGTTGCATTCCTATGTCTTCCTGCAGCATCTTACATTACTGGACAAATTATTGTTGTTGATGCCGGATATACTGCTGGTGGTTTCAAATCCTAAAACCATGATGATGTTACTTTTCTCAAATTATAATTGTTTCCAAATTCGTGCAACTCCCCTTAATTGTTAAGATTTTGAATATATAATTATTCAGCATAAATTATCAGCTACCTATTGCTGTTTTTTAACTTCTCCCTTTATTAAATTACGTACGAATGTTACAGTGGTAGATTCATTTTTTGTTATTAATAGTTTAATACAGTATATGTTTATGGTTGGTCACTTTCTCGTTATCTATATTTGAGAACGTACAACATCAAAATAATCCTAAAAAAGCTTGAAACGTCACCTATAAAAAAAAACAACAATAACGCACTTAAACGCCTTTTGTGATGGAGAAATTTGGTCAATATCAGATTCCTTGTCGCTAGAATCCTCCTCGTTGTAATACTATGAATCCTCTGTAATTCATAAAACGCAGCTTGGTGATACCATTACCTTTGCAAATAAACACGAGAAGGGTTGTTTTTCAATTTCTTCCTTTGGATATAATTCAAGGATTGGAAATAGGTCCTTTTTCTTGCGACGGCTTGATTTTTGTACGATACAGTTTTAGTGACTAGTAATATGCTGTTAGTAATTAACAAGTTTGTGTTTGTCACTTTTCTGAAATTTATTGTGACCTAAGATACCTCGAGCTTAATCTAACTTGATAGTCATGGCTGGTTTCTCAGGAAGATCAACAATGTTAATTTGACAAAATTCAAGCTAGGGAAGAATCACAAACACTCGAAACAAATTTTCAATACACATTCAAATAATAACACAAAATTAATATGATATTAATGGATATGAAAACTTGTTTTCACAGCACTCAAGTAGACTTTATACAATGAAACAAAATATACAAGAATCAAATGAAACTTAATTTGTAAAATGTAATGCAAAGACTTCCTTCTCTAACCCTTACATACCACAGGAACCAAGTTACATATTTATGTTCACTTGTTAGTTATATATAATACACCTTCGGCTTTCCATATATAACCATGCGTGCAATACTCTTCAAATCTTGATTAATGGTCATCACAAAACCACACGACGGTTAAACTCTGACATGGATGCTCCCACATTCCTACGATGGGTGGTCGAGGAAGGTGATGTTGAAGAGGAAGAGAACCCCTTGTCCGACCGAAAAATATTGATATTAGAGGCTTGGAACCGACCAGAATCACCGCTTGGAAGCCTAACATATGAAGACGAAGGTACCTCCTCCTTTTGTTGCATGATCGCCCTATACAATAAAGGAATTAGTCCTTCCATGAGTAGTAGCTAGGATTTTGTTTTCTATTTTTGGTTGGTGTTATGATTATCATATCAATTCGTTTATAAATGGAATGTTTGGTGATGATGATGTGGCATTATAATTTGGTTTAATGCCAGCTTATAACTTACACTTCAACAAGTAAGAAATGAGGTTATGATTAACGCGTAAAACCATAAGCAGACCTTGATAGCTGTTTGTGAACAAACACCAATAGCACCTGGATTTATATTTTCATCCCACACCTAATCATACTATTTAAATATGATTCACCTTTTTCTTGTGTTTTTCTCGGAATTTATTACAGTGACTAGCTTGTTAACGCAAGACCTAGAATCATGTTTGACAAATCATAATGTTTAGCCAACAATCATGTTTAATTTGACAAATCAAAAGTAAACAAAATTCGATAAGTAAACAAAGTCATAATGTTTTTATAATCAAACAGAATTGAACTAATGATCGTGTTGGATGATGTCTTGTTCTTCACTTGAATGCATCTTAAAAATGGTGGAAAAGAGCTTTGATAAATCCTAGAATCGACGGTGGAATGAATGGTAACTTAAAACACATTTTTGAGTTTGTATTTATTGGCTTGGGCTGGGCACGTTGGCTCTTACAACGTAGAGATAAACTTATCTATACGGCGTAGAGCTCTCATCTAAATAATTCCACCCGTCTTCAACTCTCTACGGCTTAAAGCGAAAGATCCCTCTACGAGGTAGAGCTCTCACCATCAAGGATTTTCTTGATTCTTCATTCCTCTCAGCCGTAAAGACAAATATGTTCTTACACCGAAGAGGTCTCGAGTGGCATATTCTTCTAAGGGACTTCTCTATGGCGTAAAGGGTAGAATCCCTCTACGCCATAGAAGGCTTGAATCCAAAAATCTTCATTAAGCTTCAATCTTGGTCCTTTTCCGCGTCTTTATTGCTTCATTTCATACTATAATGCAAATAAGAAGAAAATAAGTACCAAATATAATATTGTCAAAATACTATAAAACAAAGCAATAAACATCAAATGATGATAACTAAAAGATAATATTATTTGATGTTATCAACCACATTTACAATGTGAGTGAGAAGACATTCGTTGAATCAGAATGGACACTTATCCGGAAGTCGATAAACCAAGATGAGTAGTGAAGACTATTATGCGACAAAGATCTAAGCCGAGCTGAAGATTTTTCATCTACATCAAAAACATGTTTGTGGAGTTTGTTAGACTCCATGGATCGTTTTGAGCACTAGGGTTAACAATAACAATGGCAATATATGCAGCGGAATTAAGAGTAAATCAAAGTTATTGACAACAAGGTTTTTCCCAATCACCTCCAATTATATTTGATCAGAATATAACGTGTTACCTAACTGTAACATGGATCTAAGACACCTCAGACCTTGAAGGATTCGAACAATACTAACTAGTTCTAGTCGTTTACAATGAACCACGACCTAGAACACACACACACCCCTTTAGTCGACTACATTGTGAAAGACATACAAAAACCTATACCCTACGTCTCTTTATATAGAGAGATATTAGGGTTTACAAAGAGATAAGAATAAAACTAAATACAGAATATTATCAAAATCGTTTCTTCATAATAGAATATTTCCTGTATCTTTATTCTTTGTAGCTTTCTCTCTTTGTCATCTTTAGCCCTTCTTGTTTCATTCTTTTATTTATTTTGTCACATCAAATCAAGAATCCCAACAATGTTAGTCAACATCTTCTACTTCAACAACAATATTATAATCCATAACAACTTCCTCAACTTTCCCGTTCTCAAAATGATAAGATATCATGATTGGGGGAGATTGTTTGTTACAGTTTCCAAGGTAAATTCCACTGCTACTCTCAATGACCCACCACATGACCAAGGGATTCTATCCAAATATGATGATTGACGATACAGAAGATAATGAGTTGACAATGGTTACCAAAGTTGTAACACAAACGATACTTAGACTATCTAGGTTCGTGTGTAAGCGCGTTCCAAGGGAAAGGGTGATCACAAACGACGTTGTGATTATAAAAGTATATCTCGACTAACAAACAAAAATTTCGTTATCGGTAAAAATGGTTTTTATTTATCGTAATGATTCGTAAATCATGAGTTTGCATTTACTATTCATGAGGGAAAATTACGGGAGGTTATAGTACATACCCCTGACAGTGAATTCCATCCCGGAATTCAAGCTGAAACGGTTGTCGGTGATGCCTAGGAGAAGAGGTGTGGGTATTTGTCGCGGATTTGGTCTTCAAGTTCCCATGGATACTCCGGTCCTCGCTTGGAGTCCCAGCGAACTTTAACATTGGGGATGAGGTGGTGTTTCAGTTGTTTGACCTCCCTGTCTATGATCTCCACGGGTTCTTCCGTAAAGACAAGATTGTCGTCGAGCTGAATTCCAAGGGATAACAAGAGATTCATCGGACAAGCACTTCTTTAGGTTCGATACATGGAAGGTGTCGTGCACTCGGTTAAGTTCTATGGGTAGTTCTAGTTTGTAAGCAACTGGTCTTATCCTTTCTAGGATCCTAAATGGACCAATATACCTAGGGTTTAGTTTTCCACGTTTTCCAAAACGTATCATTCCTTTCCAAGGAGATACCTTTAACATGACCTTGTCTCCTATTTGGAATTCCATGGGTTTTCGTCTTACGTCAGCATAACTCTTCTGCCTATCTCTGGCAGCTTGCAGACATTGTTTGATCTTTACTATCTTTTCCGTTGTCTCATGAACGAGATCGGGCCCGGTAAGTTGTGTCTCTCCAACTTCGGCCCAACAGATAGGTGATATGCGCTTTCGACCGTAAAATGCTTCGAAGGGTGCTGCCTTAATACTGGCATGGAAGCTGTTGTTGTAGGAAAACTCGGTCAAAGGTAGGTGTTTATCCCAACCTTTTTCGAAGTCGATAGCGCATGCTCGTAGCATGTCTTCTAGGGTTTGGATGGTTCTCTCACTCTGTCCATCGGTTTGGGGGTGATAAGCCGTGCTCATATCTAATTTGGTTCTCAAGGCTTTTTGCAAAGTCTTCCAAAAATGAGAGGTGAAACGGCTATCTCGATCGGAGATGATTGAAATAGGCACTCCATATCGTGACACTATTTCTTTGAGGCATAACTGCGTGAGTGTACTCATCTCGTCAGTTTCTTTGATCGGTAGAAAGTGAGCAGATTTAGTTAGACGATCTACAATGAGCCAGATGGTGCCTAAACCGGTTGAGGTTTTGGGTAGTTTGGTGATGAAGTCCATGGTAATACGTTCCCATTTCCATTCGGGTATCTCGGGTTGGGTTAGTAATCCTGAAGGTTTTTGGTATTCTGCCTTTACTCGTGAACAAGTCAAACATTTCCCAACAAACTCAGCAATGTCGGCTTTCATGTTTGGCCACCAGTAAAGTTTCTTTAGGTCGTGGTACATTTTGTCAGAACCGGGGTGGATGGAGTATTTTGACTTGTGAGATTCATGCATGATGAGGTCTCTTATACCTCCATAGAGAGGAATCCAACTTCTCTCCTTGAAACAGAGCGTTCCATCAGCTCGTTTCATAAAACCGTTGGGGTTTTCTGGCATGCTATAAATCTTTTCCTTAGGTCGGTTGGTTTCCTTAAGGGCTTCGGTTTGTGCGTTGAGTATTTGGGAAGGAAGAGGTGAAGAGATGGTTATTCCTAATCTAACCCTAAGAGGTTTAAGTCGTTCCTTCCGACTTAAGGCATCTGCCACTACGCTGGCTTTACCGGGGTGATAACGGATTTCACAGTCATAGTCACTAAGTAATTCTAACCGTCTACGTTGTCTCATGTTTAGTTCCTTCTGGTCTAAGATGTGCTGGAGGCTTTTGTGGTCGGTGTATACGGTGCATTGTGTGCTGTACAGGTAGTGTCTCCATAACTTAAGGGCGAACACTACGGCTCCTAATTCTAGGTCGTGGGTTGTATAGTTCTCCTCATGTTTCTTAAGTTGTCGTGAGGCGTAAGCTATCACTTTGTTTCGCTGCATCAATACGGATCCTAAACCGTGATACGAAGCATCACAGTTTACCACGAAGTCCTCACTTCCTTCGGGTAATGCCAATATTGGTGCTTCACAAAGCTTTTGCTTAAGGAGATGGAAGGCTGAGTCGTGCTTTTCTTCCCAGACAAATTTCTTGTTCTTCTAAGTCAGTTCGGTCAAGGGCTTCGAGATTTTTGAAAATCCTTCAATGAATCTCCTATAGTAGCCGGCAAGACCCAAGAATTGGCGAATCTCGGTGGGGTTGGTTGGAGATGCCCAATCTTTCATGGATTCGATCTTGGCGGGGTCTACATGAATACCTCGACTATTGACAATATGACCAAGAAATTGTACGGTGCGGATCCACAAATCGCATTTCGAGAATTTGGCATACAATCGCTCTCTCCTGAGTAATTCCATGATTGTCCTCAGATGGATTGCATGTTCGTTCTCATTACGGGAGTATATTAGGATGTCGTCGATGAACACAATTACGAATTTGTCTAAGTAAGGTTTGCATACTTGGTTCATGAGATCCATGAACACTGCAGGTGCATTGGTTAGACCAAATGGCATTACTTGGAACTCGAAATGTCCATAACGGGTTCTGAAGGCGGTTTTGGGAATATCTTCTTCCCGGAATTTAAGTTGGTGGTAACCTGAACGTAGGTCGATCTTTGAGTATACACTCAATCCTTGCAACTGATCAAACAAGTCGTCGATCCTGGGTAATGGATATCGATTCTTTACCGTGAGTTTGTTCAATTCTCGGTAATCGATACACATTCTTAACGATCCATCTTTCTTCTTAACGAATAAGACTGGAGCTCCCCAAGGTGATCAACTTGGTCGGATAAAACCTTTATCTGACAATTCTTTCAGTTGCTCAGATAGTTCCTTTAGTTCAGATGGCGCTAGTCTGTAGGGTGCTTTTGCAACTGGTGCCGCTCCAGGCACAAGTTCGATTTGGAATTCCACCTGACGCTCATGTGGAAGACCGGGCAAGTCTTCGGGGAATACGTCGAGAAATTCATTGACGACCGGAACGTCTTCAAGTCGTCTCTCTTTCGACTTGTCTTCCGTTACATGAACCATGAATGTTTGACATCCTTCGTTCATGTACTTGACCACTCGAATATACGAGATGATTTCGTATCGAGTCTTATTTAGGTCGCCGTGAACGATGAGGGTTTCGTCATGGAGAGGGATATGGATGGTTTTCTCGTCACAGAGAATCCTCGCATGATGTCTGGACAACCAATCCATACCAATGACGGCGTCGAAGCTACCGAGGGGGATAGGCATAAGGTCGATGGGGAAAGGTTTGTCTTGTAAGATTATAGTGCAATCTCGTAGGACGACGTCGGTGTTTATTAGGTTTCCGTTGGCCATTTCAACTTCAAAGGCGGTGTTTAGCTTAGAGGGCTCTACGTTAAGTAAAGGGGCTAATCTAGTGGATACAAAACTCCTATATGCTACGGAATCGAATAAAATCCTAGCACTATGTTGGTTTATTAAGAACGTACCCGTAACAACATCGGGGTTGGATGGAGCATTTTCTTCTTTGATCACCTAAGCTCTTCCTCGAGCAACGTTCTGCTGGACATTTCCTTTTGGGCAGCGGTTCCTAAAATGTCCTATTTCTCCACAAGTGTAACAGGCTAGGGCTATGGGTTGAAGATTGCTTCCAGTAGCTGGACTCCTGCAATCCTTGGCTTGGTGTCCTATTTTCTGGCATCTCATGCACTTGTTGGTGCATGGTCCATTGAGGTGTAGTTTACATCTATTACACTGAGGTTTTAGGCCTTGGTATTCTTTGCTATCCGTAGCAGTGTAAGCTTTGACAGCTTCTTGTTTTTGGTTTTGCCGGTTGTGGCGGTTGTTTCGGTTGTAGTGGTAAGGGTTACCATTTCGGTTGTTGTTAGGGTTGTTATTGGAGTTAGGGTTGGAGTTGGAATGAGTAGTCCTCTTGTCATCCAGTTTCCTCTTAAGTTTTTTGCTATACTTGACATCTCGGTCAAGGAGTTTCTGTGCAAGTTCGATTGCAGCTTCTAGAAAGATGGGTTTTGATGAGGTAACGTCACCCTCAATACTCCGAGGAAGTCCTTCAACATACTTCTCTAGAGTCTTCTCGAGGTCGGGTACAACCGTAGGACATAATACCATGAGTTCTTGGAATCGGCGGTTATAGGTTTTGAGATCAAAACCCTTGACTTTCAGCTGGTGGAATTCATCTTCCAATTTCCTCAGTTCAGAACGGGGGCTATACTTCTTCAGTATGTTGGCCTTGAATTCCGCCCATGTGAGCTGATAGGCTGTCGTGGTTCCCATAGTCTGGACTGTGGCATTCCACCAGGATAAGGCATCTTGCATGAGTGTTCCTGTGGCGAAGGTGACTTTCGTGTCGTCGGTACAACTGCTCCTTTGAAAGACAGTCTCAATTCGCTCAAACCAGTGGGCCAGTTCGGTCACACCTTCAGTTCCTTTGTAGAAGGTAGGCTGGCAACTCATGAAGTCTTTGTAAGTACATCGGCGATGAGTGGCTGCCACACTCTCTCCAGTGGGCATGCTAGTACCGCTGTTGCGGGCATTAGCTGCTGCTTGCTCTGCCAAGACTGCATTCACGTCATCGCCGATCGCCTTCCGAATATCTTCCGAAGTCATTACGGGTGTGGTGGTTGTGGTTTCAGGGGTAGCAGTTGCTCTTCGGGTGCGTACCATGTTTCTATAAACATGCAAGGAACATAGGTTTAAAGATCTTATAACGCTAGAGTAGGATTATACGAAGAGTGAGGGAATCGAATATAGTCATCATGTTAATTACAACAATCCGAGTCTATGGAGTATCCTAAGGGTAACATCACGACATGTATGAATCAAATCACAGCATACATGAGGAATATAAAAGATCTAATTATCCTGCATACATAAACAACATCATAAAAGAAAAATGCAATATGAATATGAGAAGCAACCATGGAGAAACATAAATCAATATTAATATAGTACATCCACACAATAGAAGATTAATAACTTGTTCGATAGTTTGCTACAACATATGGATACAATATTCCTTATTAATACAACATTGGTAGTCTAAGAGAACTCTTAGCTATACTAATACATCTCTGATCTATGGTCCTCTAGGTGCACCATCCAGACGTCGCTGAAGGCTCATAACCATATCCATCAAGATCTCTACTGTCTGATCTCGGGCTCTATCTCTGGCACGGAGATCCTCAATCAGGAGTCGGTAAATCAGGACCTGAGAGCTGAGCTGGTCGACTACAGAGTCAAGTGCCTCTATCGCTGTCTGCATCGAAGAAACATCATCGCGCAACACAGTCATAGCCTCTCTGACCTCCTCCAGCTGAGTACCCATGTGGTCAAAAGCTATCTCCATAGCTAGCTGGCCTATGACAAGGTTCTCTACCTCATCTCCAAGAATCTCGACTTGCTTTGAGGGCAAATCATTCAGGATGCCAACAATGTAGTCTAGTCGATCCTTGTGTCGAGCTAGTCGGGAGGCGAGTAGGGGTACAGTGTGGTGAAGGGGTTCTCCTGTGACAGGAAGACTCCTCGAGACGACGGCGGCTGAGCTCTCTCCTAGTTCAGCTGTGCTAGGGGCTCCTTCCTGGAGTCTCCAACGGTGGATGACCGGAAGTAAGAAAGACCATCGGCGTGCATCGACTCTCCTGTGAGTCTTGCGACAAGATGTTGCCTCTGATGCAACCTGGGCGTAAGGATCTAAGGAAGAAGGGATCAAGTGGCATTCCTTACCATGGGTCGGCAAAGGGTCGCTGTGGGTAGTTGGGGATGTAGGCGGGGTAGAGGATGGTAGTGGCACGGTAGTGGTCTGTCGGTAGAAGATAGTAGGGGATGGAATAGAAGACGGCGGTGTAGGTGATGGTGTCCTGGTGTGCTCAGGGGTTGGGAGGGGTATAGCAGAGTCTGCAGGTGCACATACCCTCTTCCGGGCAGTGATCTTACGGACAGGGCCTCCCTCGTGTCGGCGAAACAGATGGCCAAAGGGTTCGGGTTCATAGGGTTGAAGTCGTTGGGGTGTGGAGATGGAGACATAGTACTGTAACAATCCCGAATAGTAAATGTAAGTTAAAATTATAAACGTGTTAGCCTGCTAAAACTCATATAATAGGCAACATTCTTAAATGTTGGGAGTACGTAGGCACAGAGGGCATGAGATATTTATGTTTTTGAAAGCGGTCCTTTTTGAAAAGTAGTTATAGTCCAGTGTTTTAAAAAAAAATACACCTGGTTCGCTATAACCATGGCTCTGATGCCAATCTGTAACACCCCCTAAAATTGATTAACGACAGCGTAAGTCT
The DNA here is from genome assembly GCA_030686995.1 of Artemisia argyi. Taxonomy (NCBI): domain Eukaryota; kingdom Viridiplantae; phylum Streptophyta; class Magnoliopsida; order Asterales; family Asteraceae; genus Artemisia; species Artemisia argyi. The sequence goes on from CM060703.1 coordinate 69,157,854, forward strand.
TAACGGGGTATTACGTAGTGGATCTTTGTCACAATCATAGTAAACGTTTTGAAAACACATTTTATCATTCATTTAAAATATTTGAGTACAGAAATAGTTTTAGAAAGACTAGTCATATCTTCGCAGATATGTTTTATTTAGTAGAATGATAAAAAAAAAACGTTTATTTTAGAAAACCCGTGCCCGGGTTGATACCCTTCTCTGTGCCTTGATCATCCATGCCTTAATTGCCTGAGATAACATGCTAAAAGTCAACAAAAGTTGAATGATGTCCATAGGTTTAAGTTTAAAGTTTGAACATAATTAAGGGTGTTAATTGTATCGATAACCAATTAACAAGTTTAAAAAACTCAAGTTTGTTATTGCATTAAGCTCATGTCACCCAATGATTAGACAGGCATCAATGTGTGATGTAAACTAATATAATAGGGGTGCCCTCAGGACAAGTCTTTGCCAGTAACCTATGAGTTGTTAAATATTGTGCGCCTAGTCGCTCATCCTAGCTAAACTAAACGAGGATTGTCAGTACCAAATAGATCTATTCCCAGATATTCACGTTCACTCGCAAGTGATTAAGGTTCGTGATCGAGGGGCTTTTGGCAATAGCTACTTAAGCAATAAAAATATCAGGCATAGCATACTAAAAAGGCTTGTGTTCAGGTTTGAAGCATGTATCTCTCCACAAAAGAGTTTAAAAGTTTAAAGAGTGAGCTATGAACATACACCTGGATAGCTCGGTAGTACTAGTATCGTTATTCAAACGATAGGTGGAAACGGCTTCAACACACAACCTAAGTAAAATATATGGCAAGTTTTCAGAGTTTGATAGTCTAAGTTCAGTTTATCGCGAAAGTTGTTTATTATTGTATATTGTTTTGTTAGTTGACTCGTAGTAATTTAAACGTGCGTGTTTAAATGCCTGAAGTTCAAGAACAAAAGTTATATTTCAAAATATAACTCGTGAGCGTGTTCTTGTTGACGTAGTATAGAGATTTTATGAAAAAGAACGAGGTCGGTGTGATTGATTCAACGGTAGATAGGTGTCGAAAAGTGAAATAGGTTTGAGAGAATGTGTTAATTGTTAAAGGTTTTATATTTATTATTTTCGTTATTACGTTATATATATAAATTATATTTAGTTAGCGAAAAGTGCTTGATCGAATCGGTTTTATTTAAAATACTTATATATATATATATATATATATATATATATATATATATATATATATATATATATATATATATATATATATATAATATAAATTATCATATTTATATTTTATTAAAAACCTTTAAGTTTTGAAAAGTTTACATTTTAACCTCCTAACGGCATAACTTTACACCGTTAGTCCAAAACGTTATTTAATTTCATTTCTAGTCCAAAACTCTTTTATATTGACAATTTATACCCAAAAATTTCTAGATTTACAGTTTTCATAACAAAAATGTCAAAATGACAGTTTTCCCTTAAACTTTTCATATTTACAGTTTTAGTCCCTCGGTTAGGAATATTTGCAAATTTAGTCCAAATTTCACCAACTTCAAAACTTAACATGTTTATTTTTCTAAATAAGTTTGAAACAGCTTATTTGTGTTGTAAAAACAACTTATTTGACCAAAGAGCTTATTTTTCACTTAATGGGCCCTTAATGAATAAAAAACTAGGCCCGTTAAGGTTTTTAGTGTCATTGGGCTTAGGAAACTTTTGGGCTTTGCATTGGGCTTGCATTTGGACTCTAAAAAGTTTAGGAAACAGTTTATAGGATCAGCTTATCACATAAGCTTATTTTCGGCTTAATGGGCTTATAAGCCCAAACGTAGGTTTTAAGTTTTAAAAAAAACGTGACGAGCTAATGAGCTATAGGGTTTAACGAGGGATCAAATGGGTTTGTGAGAGTGAGTTAGAGGTCTAGCTCGTTAGTTTACCATGTGAACTAATAGTTCAAGCTTTAAAAATACTATATCGTGTGTATAGTTTAGGAATTACGTGACCAAAGTATGTCGACCAAAACAAGTGTAAAATAGTTTTCATGACTTGAAATATTTCTAAGTGTGGAAAGGTGAACTCGTATAGGTCAAGGTGACTTAGAACGTGTCTAATAGAGTGTTTTTTAAGTTGTTGTTAGTGTAACTTGCTTTACTAAACTTGGTTTATGTTATGTTAAACTTATAGTTTAGCTAATAATAAGTATACGTAATAACTAAATATTAACGAGAAAATAATTAAAGTAAATGTGGAGTAATAAAATGAAACATGAAGGAATATTAGAAAGGGACGAGTTTAGCTCACCTCACAAAGATTTGGTGAAGTAGTGACGAGACTTGGAGGCTAGAAACGAACAATGGAAGATTGAACTTGACTTCCACCTTCACACAAGTCACCAATTACTTGATACAACTTGGTAGGAGTGGAATTGAGTTTTAGGAAGTGAGCATGGTTCGTGTGCATGCATGTATATATACGAGAGGTGTAAGAAATGTGGAAAACATGAACTTGGGGACCAAGGAGTATGTAGTACTAGGAATAGGGAACAAATAGTTTAGTAATGATGAAGAGTGGTTTATGAATCGTCCTTGTGCACAAACGAGTAAAAGGAAGAGGTCAAAGGATTCATGGTTTGCGTTTGGTGTTGTAATACGTGGTCAACAAGGTGGTGGGAGGATTCTTAGGTAAATAATAGAGTTGGTGCATGTTTTCATCCTTGTGGAGTGTGTGCCGAAAGATAACAACAAGGAAACATGAAAGGAGGTGTAGATTAATAGTTTAAAGGACGTCAATTCCTTTTAAACTATGCATGACACTAGTATGAAGTCTCATGGCTGCCTCTTGAGTCCAAAACGAGTAGAATGTGGAAGAGTTTACACGTATAGTCCTTGTGGTATAGTATACGTGAGAAAACAACAATAAAACATCATGAGAGTTTGTCTTGGCTCATTTCTGGGTTTGAGGAAGGTCAAAACATATTAAAAACGTGCTTAGAAGGTTTTGAGAGACTTTGGCACCAAGTTTAGGTTGATACGAGGTGTAGTAGACTCAAAAATGATTTTTTGGCTCTTGTGGATACGTAAAAACGGGGCTGAGCTTTGGTTGATTTTCATGGACTCAATGTACACGTTAGGAAAAATACTTTTCACGTATGATTCTTGGGTAGGAGGAGAAATGATTGGTATAAAAATATATATACGTTGTTTGATAAAATCGCGAGTACACGAGGCAAAGTAAACGAGTGTGAGACATGTTTCGAAATAATTAAAAAGGATTTTGGGCTTGGATTTTGGTTTTGGGCTTACGGGTGGACTAGGCCCAAGGAAGAAAAAAAATTAAAGGGTCCGTTTGGCTAGTGTTGTGTGGAACAGCATTGGGCCGAGGCCCAATGAGATTTATAGGCCCAATAGGTTTGTCTCGAAAGTCGTGTCAGGAGTAGTTGCGGAGTGTTCGTGGAAATTTTCATGAGCTCGGGAATTATTAGAACGTATTTGGTTAATTATCGGACTATATATATATATATATATATATATATATATATATATATATATATATATATATATATATATATATATATATTATGTTACTTAATAAACGTTAGTTACAAAAATTAATTCGCGATACTTAGACTATCTAGGTTCGTGTCTATGCGCATTCCAAGGTAAACGGTGATCACAAACGACGTTTTGATTATAAAAGTATATCTCGACTAACAAACAAAAATTTTGTTATCGGTAAAAAATGGTTTTTATTTATCGTAATGATTCATTAATCATGAGTTTGCATTTACCTCATCTTTTAGAAAAGTTACATTTCTAAACCCAGTTGCGTAAAATTTGCAGTTTTGCCGCCTCTACATATACGATATGCATCATTCGTTATTTTGTACACAATTACCAATTTATATAATATCGTTTGAGGCTTTATAGTTTGAAAAAATCCACAAGCTAGGATACTAGCTGATTAGAAATTAGTGTCAGAAATTTATTTTGAAAAGAGAGTCCCTCGCTTCTTAACATAGTGTTACTAAATGTTGCTAGCATATCGATGTTCAGCTAGGTAGGTTACTTTGTATTGTTTATCATTATTGTTTAAACATATAAGAGATATACTAATTAACCTTAATGGATCAAAAGCTCATATACTAAACTCGTCCCTACTAATATTGTCTAATACTCGCCACACTCCAAATTACAAAATCACAAAAGTTTGAGACTAAGAATAGCAAAAATCTGAAAAAAAAAACCTACATCTAAAAACTAAGTTGTGTGATAAAGACGTCTTGTAGCAAGTTGTGACAACTCGTAAATTATGAGATAGGTTCTATTCGGAAGAAATGACAAATATTTGGAGTTTGGTATTTATTTCTGGATATTAGGCATGTTAGGTCACCATTTAGTAAACACAAGTATGAGAAAATAGATGAGAATGAGTGATGGTTGATTATAAGAAATGAAAGAAGATAATTTGCAAGAGTTTCCTTGATGTATTCAAATAACCAACAAATAAAATGTTTACATAAGCTTGGTATTTATAAGGGAGGAGTAGGGCAACACTCCCTTCCTCCCTCCTTCCTTTTGGACGTGGGCTTTCAAGCCCATTGGACTTACATACTTAAGCCTTGTAACATAAACATAGTAAAATAAATAACTAAGCAACCTATTACAAAAGGTAATGACCGAGACTTGACTAAAATACAAAAGTATGATCCCAACAATCTCCCCCTAAGGGTCGGTCATCACGGTTGCTTGACGTCTTCATCTTTGTCGTTGACTTGTGACATGTAAAGCTTTAGACGTCTTCAAAATGGTTGAATGATAATGAATATACTTTGATCTATGTCTTTGTTCTTTGGTGATGATGTAGTGATTGTGTCATGAAGTAGTCTGCCATTCGTCACTCCTGTGTCTGTGGTGGTTGTCCGCCATTCCAACATACTCATACATCTTCGGACTTATACTTTCACGTGCATGAAGTTCCTTTTCATACTCTAAGATCTTTAGTCTTTATACTTTGGAGATTCTTCTTATTGGCGTAGAATCTTTCTTTGAACTTTGTGTTGCTAAGATCTTTGGGGGAGCTATCATTTGCTTCAAGATGTATGTATGAGCATGTTGGAATCTACCATCATGGAGCTGAGGTACCTGCAAGTAAACAGTTAGCAATAAAACAACTGGTACTTACAGATAAGGAATTAGAGCTCATCAACAGCATATTATGAAGACTCCTTCTAATCCTTATCCAGGCCGTTCCCATTTCAGATACTCCTGAAGGAGCTTACGAGACCTACTAAGTAGCTCAATGACTGGGTGAGTCGCTGGGGATAACTCCACGACTGTAGACCGCTATGGAACCACCGCAAACACTAAGCGTAACCCTTGTGGGGTTACCGAAGTGACCTGCTGTCAGGGCTGCTTGATGTTGACCCTGACAGGAGTTTCCGTTCAATCATTGAGAAACACATTTGTAATCCTCTCATAAACTGTTGACATAAATAATGTATGAAAACGTTATTTATATTTTTCGATATCTCTATATTTTGACGATCACAAAATGTAAACTCGTCAATCGTAAGATTACTACGTAAACAAATATTAAGCTAGTTTATATCACTATATCCAACTTAATCACTTAAGGTATGGATAAACAAGTGCTTAATACATCTCATGATCAAAGGGATATTTAATTAACTAATACAAAGCTTATTTAAATATATAAACATATTTTATATTTTTTGAAAAACACTTTTGGTAATAAAGAAAAATGTTTTAATCATACTAAATATATGATTTCAAATATTTAACCAAAATCAGTTAGTTTTTCACCAAATAAACTTTCCCCACTAAAAGACAAGTTTTCTGGCCGTTACAGTAGGGCGGCCCCCTTAATTATAAGGGGCGGTCCCCTTAATTTTAAGGGGGCCGGCCATGATTTAAGGGGACCGGCCAGGCTCCCTTGTCAGAAACTGTCAGAATTCTTCTCCTATAAATACCACCTTAATTCTGGAATTTTTTCTCACCTTTTGCACGAAATTTTCAGATCTATAACTCTCTAAACATTCTCTAAAACCCTTTGATCATTAGTATATTAATCCTTGTTTCAAGTGATTCAATCCCTAATCATCCATTCTCATTCAAAGTGCAAAAGAAGAACACTCTCTCTACAACCAAGCTCAAGAGGTGTTGAAGTATAGTTGTGCATACTGTATATATATATTCATTTGTGAATATTGTGTTTTGCTTGTGATTAGTTGTGTAGATAATAGAAGTTGATAAGTAGTGAAATAGGATAGTTGTGAAGATAGGTGTGAAGTATAAGATTGGTGTGTAGTAGATTGTTGTGAAGAAGATTGGTGTGTAGTATATTGGTGTGAAGAAGTTGTGTAGAAGGTGTGACTTAGGTGTGACGAAATTGTGGTGTGAAAAGTGGTGTGTAGATTGGTGTGTAAATTGGTGTGTAAGGTTTTCTCCGCCAAAAGGGAGTTTGTTGACATAGTGAAGAAAACTCTCGAGTAGGTGACTCGGGGAGTGGAGTAGGAACAAGGAAGGTGTCCTTGTAGCCGAACCACTATAAATCCTTGTGTTGTGGTTTGATCTTTCTAACTCTTCTCATTACTTATTTATTTACCTTTACTATATTAGTTTTGTTAGTTAGTTACCATACAATTGTTCATATAGTGCAAGTATTGAATTCACATAAACTAGAATCGAAGTTTTTAAAACAAACTTGTGTTTATAAATTTTAAAAGGACGTAAAACTATTCAACCCCCCTTCGAGTTTTTCACAATTGGTATCAGGAACCACGTCTAGCAAGATCTTTAAAATATATTGTATTTTAAAACTTGTAACGATCTATGGAATCTGAAAAATATTTAGAATGGCAATCTATGCAAAGACCACCACTATTTGAAAGTGATGGATTTTTATATTGGAAAAATCGATTCGAAACTTATGTAAAATCAAAAGATCTAGATCTTTGGCGTATTATTACCAATGGTGATTTTTTACCTATTCAAAATAATCCCGAAACTAAGAAAGATGAAATCGTACCTTTTGAAAAGCAAAATGATGATTTAAAAAGAAAACTTGCTAAAAATAATGAAGCAAAAATGGTTATTTACAATGCGCTACCACGTAAAGAGTACGAAAGGATCTTTATGTGTGAAACCGCAAAAGAAATTTGGAACTCTTTATTAATAACCCACCAAGGTAATAATCAAGTCAAAGATAACAAAATAGATCTACTTGTTCAACAATATGAGCAATTCACGATTCCGGAAGAGGAATCAATTGATAATGCTTTTGCTAGATTTAACACCATAATCACAAGTTTAAAAGCACTTGATGAGAATTTCTCTAGTAAGAATTTTGTTAGGAAGTTTCTTAGAGCTCTTCACCCAAAATGGCGAGCTAAAGTGACGGCTATTGAAGAATCGAAGAATTTGTCAACGCTACAACTTGATGAATTAATTGGTAATTTAAAAGTCTACGAAGCTATAATAAAGAAGGACTCCGAAATGGTTAAAGGGAAACGAGAGCAAAGCAAGTCAATCGCCTTGAAAGCTAGAAAGGAATCCAACAACGAAGATAGCTCATCTTCCGAAAGCGAAGACGAAGAATATTCCATGGCCGTAAGAGATTTCAAGAAATTCTTCAAAAGGCGAGGAAGATTCGTTAGACAACCACACGATGAAAGAAGAACATCTCAAAAGAATAATGATGACAAGTATAGCAAGAATGAAAGAAAATGTTTCAAGTGTGGTGATCCGAATCACCTTATTGGAAAATATCCAATGATGACAAGAGATCAAAATCAAAGAGCGTTTGTTGGAGGTGCCTGGAGTGATAGCGATGAAGATGAGAAAGAAACAACAAAGGAAGAAAAGTGTCTCATGGCTAAAACATCAAGTGAGGTACGTTCCGAAACCGAATATTTTAGTGATGAAAATTTATCATTAGATGAAAAAGACTTAGATAGTGAATACAATAGATTATGCAAACTAAGACAACAAGTTATGGCTAAAAACAAATCACTAAAATACATAAATAACCAATTAGAAAATGAAGTACTTGAACTAAAAATTAAAATACATCAACTTGAGAAAGGTAAAGAAACTTTTGAAGAATGTAAATCATGTCAAGTACTTAGAATGAAAACAACAAACTTAAGGAAGAAATTCGTAAACTTGATAAATTTGAAAATAGTAGTAACTCACTTAGTAAAATTATAAGTTTTCAAAGAATATCCGGAGATAAAACCGGTCTAGGTTTCAACTCAACCGAAGCCTCAACAAGTGAAGTTAAAAATGTTAAATTTGAAAGCGAACTTAAGGAACTAAAACCTTCAAAACCTAATCCTGAGTATATACTCATAAATGATAAGAAAATACATCTAGCTAGTAATGAAGAAATAAAACCATTTTATAAACCATCTTTAAAAACCGAAGTAGGATCGTCCAAAACTAAAACAAGATCTAAAACACCACCACCTAGGAAACCAAATAACTCTTACCCTAAACCTAAAACACCTCAATCAAGAGTAAACCAAAGTAGACAAAACTTTAACAATAATCAACAAATGTGGAACTTCAATCCATGGGGAATGTTTCCACCATATATGCACCCAAGTCAAATACATAACATGTTCGGGACAAACAACTTTGGTCAAATAAGACCATGGGGACCAACGTGAAAACTTTCACCACTCATACATGGAAATCTTTGATGTCACCTCGTGTTCGGACTTTCCTTTGAAGATTTTGAAGTTTAACACATTGAAGACGAAAGGTACACATTTCCTTTTATTTCCTTGTAAACAAATACATGCTTAGTTTAGTATCTAGCTTTTATGTGATTTTGATTGGTTCATTATTCTCTCTAGTCTTTACTTCTATACATATATATATACTTATTTACTTGTACTATATCTAAATATATATATATATATATATATATATATATATATATATATATATATATATATATATATATATATATATATATATATATATATATATATATATACACACACACACACTTAGTTATATCTAGGATCTTATAACCTAGAAAACTCATTTGTTGATTTTCTAGAACTAGAAATTGTTCGTTTACGAACCTTTTCTTTTCCCCACTTGCCTTATTGAACTTAATTGTTCAACAACACTCATGCTGATGAAGAGAGATGAGTCGAAAAATCTATGGATGAAACAAACTCCCGGCTTCCGTTGCATTCGTCTCCTTCTTTTATTCTCATCTTATAAGCCCATACTACATACATATATATATATATATATATATATATATATATATATATATATATATATATATATATATATATATATATATATATATATATATATATATATATATATATATATATATATACATATACTTATTAACCTTCCACAACGTTCTCGTGTACTTGACAACTTGATGAATTTCATCCGAAACGATCAAGAAAATTTAATTGGCAAATTGTCGATTAAAAGTGTCAAGTAATTCCTTTCGTGCGAATACCCTCCAACGTATTTTTGATTAAATATAAATCTAATACATACATATGAATAATTTTCTGCTCCTTCCAGAACCCAAAATCACAAAAATCGATTTTTGGAGGGCGGCCCCCTTAATGTTTAAGGGGACCGGCAGCCAAATGAAGGGCGGCCCCCTTAATGTTTAAGGGGGCCGGCCATCTGATTGTTCAAATTCGTTTTTCTCCTTTTTCCTTTTGCCAAACACTCCACATTTTTAACCCCCCTTCCACTGCTTCTGCTGTGACGAAAATATAAACCCAAAAACCTCTTAAATCACTTCCAAATCACACAATTCGGGTTAATTCGCAAAGGGCAAATTCATCTAACACAATCACCATTACATATTGTAAGTTTTTCATAACACATTTCATCTAATTTCATCTTATTTGATCATACTCATGATTATGCATGTTTTATAAAATTCGTCAAAATTCATAATTTCTTTCGAATTAAGCCTTAAAACTTCATAACCAAATGCTTCCCTTAGGATTAGGATGATTGATCAACACTAGAAACTAGTTATTATAAAACATCATGTCGAAAATTTTTGAAAAAATGTCATACACTCCTTTTCAAAATTTTTAGTAAACTCATTGTTAAATAATGACTTGAAAACGTGTTAAAACTAATCACATTATACTTTCGTAACTTGTAATACTTGAAATTACATTTTTCGACTAAGAAAAATTATATTGGTTCACAATATAAGGGTGTTTGGATTATGTTCAAATATTATCGAAACATAGTCATTATAATTTTTATAAAACTTTGTTATAATTATAAACCTAAAAATTACTAATCGGACTTGTCAAGATATATAATTCATATATATATTGACATACTAGTGGTATAAGTCAATAGTTAAGGAAGCGTTTGGTTTATTACTAAAAATGACAATTTTAAGTAAAAATACAAACCATCTTTTTCAAAAACAAATCACATGCATAAGAAATTCGTAAGAAATAGCTAGTTTTACAATCTAATGTAAATCTAGTAAATTGCATGATATATTAAGATGTTTAAAGGGGCGTTTGGATTTGTCCATAACTACTCATTAAACATCGTAAAGTATATCTAGAACGAGTTAAAAACAATATTAAGGAACATGGTAATCTACTTCTTAGGATTAGTAACGAAGTATGTTTACGTTCCAACATAAGCCTTAACAATAAACATATACTTTTATCTTTCTTTATATTTATTTTGGTCTTTTTGTATTGTTGATGTGTTTAGGTGAAAATGCCCAAAGCAACTACCGAAGATCTCTCTCACACTAAAAACTACATTCCTAAAGTTTCCCAACTCCCTACTACATCTCCTTCCATTGGACTTATATATCGTCAAATTGAAGATAGAAATGTTCATGAAGGACATTTAGTAGATCTTGCTTTTGCTCAATCCGACTACATAAATCGCGTGTTTACAAGCATCAACTTCAATTGTCTTTATGAAATAAATGAACCTATCATTCCTCGTTTCATAATGGATTTCTATAGCCAAGTCACCGTCCAAACCAATGATCTTGGTTTCAGCACCATTTCTTTCATGATTCAAAATGAATTTATCACCCTCACTCTCGAACAATTTGGTCATATCCTCCAAATTCCTTTTAGAGGTCAAGCCGTTTTCACAAACGAGTGGGACCTCGAATCTCTTAATCGCTATCGACCAACCTTCGGTCCCTATTTCGACGAAATTCCTCATCCAGACGAAATTCGTCAAATCCTTGGTGTGGACCGTGCCACCACAAGCCGAAAAATAAAATCCAAAAACGTTCAAATCTCTCCATACCAACTTCTCCTCAAAGAATTAAGCCCACACATGAAGCGTTGGGAAGAACTCATTCGTGAGAATGCGTTTGGTACCGGAGGTCACCGGGACCATCTCCCGGCGTGCCTTGCTCACATGTTGTATTGTATAGCTGTCGAAAAGCTATACAATTTGGCCTACTTCTTCATCAAACGGATTGAGTGTGCTAGAAAAACACCCAAAGCCAATCTTCCATATGGAATGTTCCTCACTTGTCTCTATCGTCATGTTATCGAGTACTACCCCGATCTTGACAATAGTATCTATGAGTCCATCTACCCCACTCTACGTTCTCTCACTCTAAAACAAACTCGACGAACTCGAAGTGACAAGGGTAAACCTCGTCGTCATAGCTTTCATGGATCATCTTCAAGGCAAGACGATGACGATGAGGAGGAAAACATCCATGATGCTAGTACCCCTTCGTTTTCTGAGTTCGTTGACAATTTAGAGGATCTTGACTATCCCGAGTATTCTACCCCATCTCCTAGTGATCAAACCGAAGAAGTGCTTCATGAACGAACTACCGAGATGCTTAGAAGACAAAAGAGTTTGCATGAAGAAGTTAGAGGTGGCTTCAAATCTATCGGGAAGACATTGAAGGGCATATTCTGGAAGAAAAAGTGATGATGTGCTTGGATTATATTTGTTGAACGATACTTATTTTTATGTCTTATGTGCTATTTGTCCGAAGTGTATTCGGAGGTACTTGTTATTTGGATATTTGTTTAGGATGCTAACTTGATTGTTTTTAATATATGCTTTTTATTGCATGCTTCTCTTAATATATATATATATATATATATATATATATATATATATATATATATATATATATATATATATATATATTTGCATGATTAGTTAATGTTTATATGACATGTTTGCTTTATAATAGACCAAAACAAATGTGAAATGTCCAAATGGTGCTTGCTGCAAATACAAAACAGAACACAACATTTTTCCAGAAAATTTATGAAAATTTTTGGTTTCTGGGTCGTCAGATGGGCGGCCCCCTTAAATCATAAAGGGCGGCCCCCTTAAAATTAAGGGGACCGGCCTCCATTTAAGGGGACCGGCCATCTGAAACAGTTTTTACACTGTTCTCTTTTGCATCTTGTGATCCCTTTTGCTAGTCCCAGCTACCATTTCCCTTAAAAACTAAACTGATTTTGGAATATAACATTACAATTTCAAATTAATTCCACTTCTAAACATGTTTTCCCACTATATAATCCCCATGCATGTTTAATTCACATTCCATCATCCTCAAACATTCATCAAACATCATCATGTCATCACCAAGAACCACCTATTCAAACAATGCCAAGAAACAAAAACTTGTCATCATTCCACCCAAACAACTCTTCATTGATCTTACAAATGAAGACAACACCACTCCATCTCCACCACCTCAATGTTCATCTCCTAGTGCACCAAATGCACCGTCCAAAACACCTTCAACAAATGGAAACTCCACTTCCTCCATACCATCCACTTCATCCATCAATGACTACATCAACACCCACTTATCTCCTCCAACAATTGATCAACCATCACAATCTACCAATGAAAACACATCTCTTGCACTTACTCTCTCATTATCACCATTAACACCTCTTGATGCACATTTCTCATCATCTCCTATCAATCCATCAACCTATAACCCCGTCCCATAGAGCTTACTTGAAGCTCATGGAGACACTTGCCTTTGTTGCATTCACAACCGAACAATTGTGTTTGGATTAAGAGATGAGATCTAATACATGTTTTCTCATATTGAAAACTTGTTGCATCAACCACCAACAACAAACACAACACCTCCACCACCATCAACAAACACACCCCCACCATCACCATCTCCATGTTCACCATCCATTCCTCCCAATTAAACATGCTTGGTGTTTTACAAATAAAATTGTGTTAAACCTTTTTGAATGGAAAGCTCTAGAGAGGACTCTCATGTTTGAGACTTGGTCTTTTATTTTAATGATGATTCTAAGCCTTTAAGGCTTTTGTTAGTTGTATTACTTGTTATGGTTGTTAATGTAATGCTTGATGTATCTTTTTCATATTATTAATGCTATGGTTATATTTAGTCTCTACCCTTGCATGCTATATACATATATATGTTGCTTGCCACTAAATATTTTTGCAAGATATCCATATCTCGATTCCTTTTGGCCTCAAAACGAGGGGGAGTATACTTCAAGGGGGAGCTTACATTAACATGGGGTAACCTTTTTGATGATAACAAAAAGGGGGAGAAGTGATATAAGCTCACAGTAATACTTGAATATATACTAATTTTAGATTAATGAGTTTAAATTTTGTAATCATCAAAAAGGGGGAGATTGTTGACATAAATAATGTATGAAAACGTTATTTATATTTTTCGATATCTTTATATTTTGACGATCACAAAATGTAAACTCGTCAATCGTAAGATTACTATGTAAACAAGTATTAAGCTAGTTTATATCACTATATCCAACTTAATCACTTAAGGTATGGATAAACAAGTGTTTAATACATCTCATGATCAAAGGGATATTTAATTAACTAATACAAAGTTTATTTAAATATATAAACATATTTTATATTTTTTTGAAAAACACTTTTGGTAATAAAGAAAAATGTTTTAATCATACTAAATATATGATTTCAAATATTTAACCAAAATCAGTTAGTTTTTCACCAAATAAACTTTCCCCACTAAAAGACAAGTTTTCTGGCCGTTACAGTAGGGCAGCCCCCTTAATTATAAGGGGCGGTCCCCTTAATTTTAAGGGGGCCGGCCATGATTTAAGGGGACCGGCCAGGCTCCCCTGTCAGAAACTGTCAGAATTCTTCTCCTATAAATACCACCTTAATTCTGGAATTTTTCCCCACCTTTTGCACGAAATTTTCAGATCTATAACTCTCTAAACATTCTCTAAAACCCTTTGATCATTAGTATATTAATCCTTGTTTCAAGTGATTCAATCCCTAATCATCCATTCTCATTCAAAGTGCAAAAGAAGAACACTCTCTCTACAACCAAGCTCAAGAGGTGTTGAAGTATAGTTGTGCATAGTGTATATATATATTCATTTGTGAATATTGTGTTGTGCTTGTGATTAGTTGTGTAGATAATAGAAGTTGATAAGTAGTGAAATAGGATAGTTGTGAAGATAGGTGTGAAGTAGAAGATTGGTGTGTAGAAGATTGTTGTGAAGAAGATTGGTGTGTAGTATATTGGTGTGAAGAATTTGTGTAGAAGGTGTGACTTAGGTGTGACGAAATTGTGGTGTGAAAAGTGGTGTGTAGATTGGTGTGTAAATTGGTGTGTAAGGTTTTCTCCACCAAAAGGGAGTTTGTTGACATAGTGAAGAAAACTCTCGAGTAGGTGACTCGGGGAGTGGAGTAGGAACAAGGAAGGTGTCCTTGTAGCCGAACCACTATAAATCCTTGTGTTGTGGTTTGATCTTTCTAACTCTTCTCATTACTTATTTATTTACATTTACTATATTAGTTTTGTTAGTTAGTTACCATACAATTGTTCATATAGTGCAAGTATTGAATTCACATAAACTAGAATCGAAGTTTTTAAAACAAACTTGTGTTTATAAATTTTAAAAGGACGTAAAACTATTCAACCCCCCTTCTAGTTTTTCACATAAACATTCTCGGCAGATTGCTACGATCTGCGAAGGACTCGATAATTTACAACTGGTGTCCATTGATGTAGAACACCAGTTGTAGAAATGCTAAGTGTTCCAAAGAGATCTTTGATGTATCTCAAGGCTCTAGACTCTATAAGTGCACACTTAGGTTTCCTATGCGGAGACTAGGGAGGGGTCTCCTGCTTCAATATCAACTATCTCTAAGAGATAAGTCGATAGATTACACTGGTTCCCCGTGAGAATGAAACAAGCTCTTTTAAGAGAACTTGAGTGGTTAAGAAGGTTTAGTGCATTGCGTCACTGGGTCCATGACGACTTTATCTTCAATACCGGTGTCGCCTTAGCAACAACCAGTAGCATACGAGTTGAACCCGGTGTCTGCCCTAAGGTTGAACATATGGAGGGCTGTTTCTTTTCACCCTTTTCTTTTACATTTCTTTTTAATTCTTCAACTCCTTCTTTCCCTTTCATTCTTTTCTCCTTTTTTTCGTATCATACCTAAGGACTTCTAATTCTAACTATGAGAGATGTCCTTGGGTAGATCCCTCCGGCTCTGGCGGATCATAGGACGGTTTTTCCTATCTTAAACACCTTATAACTCCGACAGTAGCCAAGAAACCTTTGATTGAAAATCTCTCAAAGTGTTTGTGATAATCAAATATTTTGGTTAACACTTTGAGAGTTTTGTGTACACCTTTTGAAGGGCTCCCCCTTCACACGTGCTCATAAGTATTTAGTAAATTTGCACATGCGGGAGGAGCAAGCATTTTGAATTGATCCACTTTCCGTGAACAAGACCGATTCGAGACACGCTTACATCACTAGATAAACTAGCTTGAAGTTATTACCCGGCCTGGTCAAGTCCACAGAAAGTTTCTCGAGACGGTACATTTCCACTAAGACAAATCCTTTTCGAGACACGCTTACGTGGTTAGTTAAAGAGATACATTGTCAGCTTTTAGGTGACAACTAGCTCTAGTAGCTAACTTGATGTTATTACCCGTCGAGGATAAGTCTTTTCGATATTACTAACTTTTATTGTCTCGTCAATTCCTGGGTCATTACTGAGTCTAGCTCGCACATGATACAACTTTTAGCCTTTTGGCTACTTATATTTTTATCACTTTTTCATTTTCTCCCCCTCAAAAATAGCATATGACATGGTGTTTTTGACAATCTTTTAGATTAAAATATGCCTTTTTTGAGTCTTGTGGGGAGATTCACCAAGAACCTTAGTTTTAGAACAAAGTATTTTGTTTTTGACAAGTGCTCCCCCTCAACAAGTGATTAGGTCTTATTGAGGTGAAATACTTGTCCTTTTGAGCAGAATTATGAAAATTCATAAACATTTGATTAATTCTACTCAAAAGTAAGAAGCCTTCGCTCCTTATATTAGGATTGAGGCACTGATGCGTACCTCAGGGTCCTTTCTTTACAAGTTCGGGTTGTGCACTGTAATGTATGCACAAGCCATTATGAAGTATAATATTGACAAATCAAATCAAATTCTTACAATTTTCTACCATTCTGGTCTCTGAAATGTCAACACCGGAAATCCTGGTCTGCCTCCAACATAGCTTTCCAATCTCCTGAACTGATCCCTACGCTTCAACCGGCTCTCAATCCTTGTAATGAATCTGCGAGCGTCCCTGGCCTCATTGGTATTCCACCTTTTGGATTTACCCAGTGCTATGTCATCTAATCTGCTTTTGATTCCATCTCTGACGAACTTCAGGGTTTCATCACAGAACTAAGTATTCTGTGAAGGTTGTTGATATGATTGTTGCTGATGGTATTGTTGTTGCTGATACTGCTGATGTTGTTGTTGCTGAGGATTAGAGAAGTAGTAATGTGGTGGTTGAGACATCTTTGAACACTTGTGTAGTAATGGATCTTTGTAGAAGATTGAAATGCACGTTCCTTTGGTTAAGTTCAAAAATCCCTGGGGTAAGTTGAATTCTTACGCTTAACAATAATCTTACGCGTAAACTTTAGGTTATGCGTAAAGAGTTGTTTTATGCGTAAACAATGAGTTTATGCGTAAGTTTTCTCTTTACGCGTAAGCTTTGGCTTATGTGTAAGTTTAGACTTATGCGTAAGGTTAAACAACCAAACTGATCTCTCAAGCTTGTCCAAGCTTGAAAGATATCCGAAGTTGAAGTATTCCACTAACTTATCCAAGCTAGGGAAGTACTGAATCACCATTTCACGAAGAGAAGACCTTGGTTGAAGTTATGCTTAGAACACTGAAACTTACGCGTAAGATAAGATCTTATGCGTAAGAACTGATCTTCTACGTAGAAAGTGATACTTAAGCGTAGGATTCACAACTTCTTCGTAGAATCTTAAGCGTAGAAGGTGGACATACGCGTAGAAATTGCAACTTAAGCGTAGAAAGAGGGTTTTGACCAAAGTTTTGCGTAGAAAAGGGGTTTTGACCTTAGTTTTATGCGTAAAACGACCAAAAAGTACTGTAGACAGCTGGAGATTGTACTATTCCCGACCAACTTACGCGTAAGATGTACTGTTCATCAGAAAGATCAAAATTTTGAAGAAAAAAAGGCCTAGAAATAAGGTTCTAATGATTAAATAACTTCACCAATACTTAGAAAACACTAATA
This sequence comes from Artemisia argyi, assembly GCA_030686995.1. Taxonomy (NCBI): domain Eukaryota; kingdom Viridiplantae; phylum Streptophyta; class Magnoliopsida; order Asterales; family Asteraceae; genus Artemisia; species Artemisia argyi. The sequence goes on from CM060703.1 coordinate 69,175,468, forward strand.
ATGAAAGATTTAGATAGTCAAAACTAGATTTCCAATATTAAAGAAGCTATAAAACCTTAAAGAACTATAAGAAAATGTGATAAAAGCCTTATAAATCTAAACTTTATGCAAAAACTAAGCTTCAAATCACTATATCAACCTTGAAACTTGTCCAAGCTTCAAGATTTGAGTGAAAGAAACAAAGAAAAATGCAAAAAGAAGCAAAAGAACACCCTTAACCACACGTTACCACCAAGAACAACACTTCAATCTCTATTAGGCGAATGATACCACTTGTTAGGTCACCATTTAGTAAACACAAGTATGAGAAAATAGATGAGAATGAGAGATGGTTGATTATACGATATGAGAGAAGATAATTTGCAAGAGTTTCCTTGATGTATTCAAATAACCAACAAATAAAATGTTTACATAAGCTTGGTATTTATAAGGGAGGAGTAGGGCAACACTCCCTTCCTCCCTCCTTCCTTTTGGACGTGGGCTTTCAAGCCCATTGGACTTACATACTTAAGCCTTGTAACATAAACATAGTAAAATAAATAACTAAGCAACCTATTACAAAAGGTAATGATCGAGACTTGACTAAAATACAAAAGTATGATCCCAACAAGGCACATTTATGGTCATTTTTAGCAAAAATAATATTCTGAGCGCATCGGCGCCATTCCTGTGTCCTAAATCCATCATTTGCTAGACTAAATAAGCCCCGAACCTTGTTTCGTGTAAAATATCAGAAATTACAAGATTGGTCCCTGCTATTGAAATTATATCGCCGCCCCTAATGTTTCTAGGGTTACAATATTGGTCCTTGGGGGTCCCTAGAATTCCCCTATAAAAACTGTTAATACAAATATCGCCTAAAAATGTTATTTATATTTTACGATCTTCGCTAAGTTTTGTTAACGACAAAATGTAAACTTTAGTTTCTAAGTAAAACATAATCTTAGTTTTAAAGACTTGCATAAACTAGACTTTTGCTACATTTTACATTTCATAAAACACAACACTTTTTATTTCTTAAAATAGAATTGTCACATCACATTTATGGCAAGTTTTGTCTATATACATTTATGGAAAGAAATGTGTTTGACTTACTAAGTGGTTGCTTGCAAGTTTAGTGTTTGACTTGATATTATGAGATGTGACATTGTTTGGTTTGCAAGGTGTAATGAGATGTGACTTTGTTTGGTTTGCAAGATTTATTGCAAAACCAACTGCAAGCCCGGCGGAACCCTGGGGGTACACGGGCGGAACCCATCTGAGGGTTCCGCCGTATCCGCCAGGCCTGCAGAAGGCTTTGCTATAAATACCAAGCCACAAGTTGATTTTTGGCTTATCACTCTACATCATATTTTACACACACACATTCATTCTTTCATCTAACCCTTTAACATTTCATATGTGAAGTTTCATTTTGTAGCAAAGAGATTCACGAGCTCATTAAAGGTAACAAGTATTCAACACAACGTTGCAAGACTTGTTAGCTTAGCATTGTTTAGACTTGTGTAGTTTACACTTTATTTGATTGTGTATTTTCAGTAGTGATCGGTTAGTATGTTAGTCCTCAAAATGCAAAGTGTATCGGGAGTAGTATTACTTTTGTAAAAGAACTAACCGGAGTGGTTGTACCCTTGGTAAAGAACTCGACATCTAGCTTAGTGTCGGTAAAAGTATAAGCGACGTGTAAGGTTTTCTCCGCCGGTGAAAGGAGCTTGTTGACTAGTGAAAGAAACTCTCGAGTTGGATACTCGGGGCATGGACGTAGGGCAAGGAAAAAGAGTCCTTGTAGCCGAACCACGATAAATACTCGTGTTGTTGTTTGATCGTTTCTTTCATTTACTTGCATGTTATATATTGTGTTTGTGTATATATCTTTGATCAAACGGAAAGTTTCAAACCTAACTAAACAAGTTAAAAAGATTTTAAACGGTAAACTATTCAACCCCCCTTCTAGTTTTTCACAATTGGCATCAAGAGCTACGTTACTCAAGCTTTTAAAGTATATTGTGTTTTAAAACTTGAAACGATCCATGGATTTTAAAAATTACAAAGAAGGGCAATCTATGCGAAGACCACCACTCTTTGAAGCAAATGGTTTTATATATTGGAAAAACCGTTTTGAAACTTACGTGAAATCTAAAGATATAGATTTATGGTATATAATCATTGATGGTGATAACGTAGTTACCAACATTAAAGATGATGACCAAAAGCAATACATTGGTAAAAATAATGAAGCTAAAATGATGCTTTACAATGCTTTGCCTAAGAAAGAATATGAAAGAGTCTTTTTGTGTAAAACCGCCAAAGATATTTGGCAATCTTTAATTGTCACTCATCAAGGAAACTCACAAGTTAAAGATAACAAAATTGATCTTCTTGTTCAACAATATGAACAATTTGTTATTTCCGAAGATGAGATTATTGATAATGCTTTTTCTAGGTTTAACACTATTATTACTTCACTTAAAGCACTTGATGAATCTTTTTGTAGTAAGAACTTTGTCAGGAAATTTCTTAGAGCACTCCATCCGAAGTGGAGAGCAAAAGTGACGGCAATTGAAGAATCCAAATATCTTTCAAGCATGTCACTTGATGAGCTAATTGGAAACCTCAAAGTTCATGAAATGGTAATGGAAAAAGATTCGGAACTAGTGAAAGGCAAGAAAGAAAAAGTTAAGTCCATTGCCTTGAAAGCTAGAGTCCAATCAAGTGATGATGAAGAATCTACTTCAGATAGTGATGATGAGGAATATGCTATGGCCGTTAGAGACTTCAAAAAGTTCTTTCGTGATGATAGAAAAGGAAAGGTTGAAAGAAAATGCTATAGGTGTGGAGACACAAGTCATCTTGTAGGAGAATGTCCAAAACCACCCAAAAGCAAACCTCAACAACAAGCTTTTGTGGGTGGTGCTTGGAGTGACTATGAAGGAGATGACGATGAGCCAAAGAATGATGATATTGCTCTCATGGCTCACAACTCAAATGAGGTGTGCCTCAAAGTTTGTTTGGAATCGGATGAATGGATTAAAGATAGCGGTTGTTCAAGGCACATGACGGGTAACAAAAGCCTCTTCACTTCTTATCACAAATGTGACGGAGGTAATGTTACGTTTGGTAGTAAAGCTAAGAGCAAAATCATCGGAAAAGGTACAATCTCTCATGACTCCCTTTTTATAGATGATGTAGCTCATCTTGATAACTTAGGTTTTAATCTCCTTAGTATTAGTCAACTTTGTCGTAATAAGTATAATGTCCTTTTTAGTGAAAATGGTAGTGAAATACTTAAAGATGGTATAACCATAGCCAAAGGTGTCCTTAAGAACAACGTATACGTCATGAAGATGGATCCAACATCTAGAGACAAACTTTGTCTTACCTCATTAGATGAATCTTCAACTTTATGGCATAGACGTTTAGGACACGCTAACATGAGACTAATCCAAAACCTCTCCTCCAAAGACTTAGGGTGTGTTTGTTTTTAAAAAAAAAATCTTGCTAGCCCTCTTACTCCCTCTTAATCTTACCAGTTAGAGGTGGGCAGACGTTTTGGTTGTTTGTTTTTTTTTTTTTTTTTGAGTCAGACCCAGTTAGACATATAACATCTTACTCAGTAAGAGGTGGGGGACTTGTCTTACTGCCTCTTACTCAATAATTGAGATTGAAGACTCGTGTTAATATAATATATTTGATGGTTTATTAACTATGTTATATTTATGATAAAAAGTGTTATTTCATATTTACACAAGTTACTTAAATAAATTGCAGAAACGAGCACTTAAAATCATTCGGACAATTATACAAAAACAAACAACATTATTTCGTTTAGATTTAGACGTTCTACCCACCTCTTACTAGTAAGATGTGGTAGTCAGATTCAGACCTAAAACATCTAAATGAAACAAACACACCCTTAGTTCAAAACCTACCTAAGTTGAAATACGACCAACACTTTTGTGATGCTTGCAAAGTCGGTAAACAAGTCCATAGTAGCCATAAGGCTAAAAACTTGGTTTCTACATCTAGGTGTCTAGAACTTTTGCATTTGGATTTATTTGGTCCATCCGCTATACAAAGTTATGGAGGTAACTTCTACACTTTGGATATAGTTGATGATTACTCAAGATATACTTGGACAAATTTTCTGAAAAGTAAAAATGAAGCTTTTGATAAATTTGAGATTCTAAGTAAGAAAATTTAAAATCAAGTAGGATCTAATATTGTGTCTATTAGAACGGATCACGGTCGTGAATTTGATAATGAATTTCAATTTGGAAACTTTTGTGATATTAATGGTATAACTCATAACTTTTCGGCTCCACGTACTCCTCAATCTAATGGTGTAGTAGAACGTAAAAACCGGACATTGCAAGAGATGAGTAGAACAATGCTTAATGAACAAAACATTCCACAAAAGTTTTGGTGTAATACCATTGACACATCAACGTACATTTTAAATCGAGTCTTAATTAGACCATTTTTGAATAAAACTCCTTATGAACTATATAAAGGTAAAAATCCTACATTAGGATACTTTAGAGTGTTTGGGATTAAATGTTTCATTCTTAACACCAAGGATTATCTCACCAAATTTGACCCAAAGTCTTATGAAGGTGTATTTCTTGGATATTCACAAAATCGTAAAGCTTACATTGTTTTGAACAAAGAAACCTTAAGAGTCGAGGAATCGTTGAACGTAACATTTGACGAGAGTCCACCTCCCTCTAAGACATCACCTTTGGTAGATGATGACTTAGTTGAAAGCCAAGCAATAGAAAGACAAGAAATTTTAAGTGATGACAAGGAAGATGAACTATTAAACAAAGAACTTGTCAATGTCAAAGAATCTAAAAGTCATCCATTAGATGGTGTCATTGGCAACATTAACGTAAGAACACTAAGGTCAAAAGTTCAAAATGAAAGCAACTACTTTTGTTTCGTGTCAGCCATTGAACCTAAAAATATTAATGAAGCCATTAAAGATGAGTCTTGGGTAATTGCAATGCAAGAAGAGTTAAACCAATTTGTTAGGAATGATGTATGGACATTAGTTCCTAAACCAAAGAGTCAAACTATAATTGGAAAAAAATGGGTATTTCGTAATAAAATGGATGAAAATGGAATTGTGTCTAGAAACAAAGCTAGGCTAGTTGCACAAGGATATAACCAACAAGAAGGCATTGACTACGATGAAACTTTTGCTCCGGTTGCTAGGCTCGAGTCAATTAGAATCTTACTTGCATATGCATGTGCACACAATTTTAAACTCTTTCAAATGGACGTCAAAAGTGCATTTCTAAACTGAGTCATAAATGAAGAAGTGTATGTTGCTCAACCACCGGGCTTCATCGATTTTGAAAAACCAAATCATGTTTACAAACTTAAAAAGGCTCTTTACAGACTTAAGCAAGCTCCAAAAGCATGGTATGATCGACTTAAAACCTTCCTAGTTGACCATAAGTATACCATGGGCTTAGTTGATAATACTCTCTTCACTAAGAAGAAAGATTCACATATTATCATAGTCCAAATCTATGTTGATGACATTATATTCAGATCAACTTGTCAAGAATTATGTGTGGATTTCTCAAAAATCATGCATGACGAGTTTGAAATGAGTATGATGGGAGAACTCAACTTTTTCCTAGGACTCCAAATTAAACAACTAGAAGATGGTATCTTCTTTAACCAATCTAAATATATTAAGGACATGCTTAAGAAATTTGGATTAGAAGATTCGAAACCAATCAAAACACCCATGTCCACGAAAACTAAACTCACCAAGGATGAGGAAAGTGAATCCGTAGATAGCACTAAATATAGAGGTATGATTGGTAGTCTACTTTACCTAACGGCTAGTAGACCCGACATTATGTTTAGTATTTGTCTATGTGCTCGTTTTCAAGAAGATCCTAAGACTACCCATCTCGAAGCCGTTAAAAGGATTTTAGGTATATTAAGGGCACTACACATTTAGGTTTATGGTATCCCAAAGGAATGGGAATAGATACCATAGTGTATGCCGACTCGGATCATGCCGGTGACTATGTCGATAGAAAAAGTACAAGTGGTATTTGTACTTTTGTTGGACATTGTCTCACCTCATGGTTCTCTAAGAAGCAAATGGCTCTTGTTATCTAAACAACGGAAGCCGAGTACGTTTCGGCCGGAAAGGCATGTCAACAAGCTCTTTGGATGAAGCAAGCTCTTGTCGACTACGGAATTCAACTCAACGACATCACAATTCTTTGTGACAACAAAGGTGCCATTGATCTTAGCAAAAATCCGGTTCAACATGCTCGTACCAAACATATTGAAATCCGTCATCATTTCCTTCGTGACAACGTTCAAAAAGGAAATATCTCAATTGAGAAAGTTTCTTCCGAAGACAACATAGCCGACATTCTCACAAAACCCCTTAAACGTGAACCTTTTAACCTTCTTAGGCTAGTCTTAGGACTCATGGAACCTACATTGTAGTTCTGGACATTAGACAAAAATCACAAAAATCAAAACAAATCCATAACTCTTTTTCTCAGCAGGGTCGGCGGAACCCTCAGACACAACGGACGGAACCCATTTCAGGGGTCCGCCGTGTCCGCCGACCTGCAAAATCATTTTTTTGTTTATATTAAACCAAACACCCATTATCTCATACCACCACTTCCAAACTGCTACTATTCACTTTACCATCCATCCATACCTACGAATTCTTGGTCTTCCTTTCATTTACATTGCAAATCAATCATCATTGTAAGTATTCTAAACTTGATTACAATCCTGATCTGAGTCTAGGAATTCTATTTTTTGCACAAAAACAAAAACTTGGGGTTATGCATTAACTTGAGAAACTCATGCATAAGATTAGGTGTTTAACAAAACTAATCATGTTTCCCATAGTTAGGAATTGCATTCTTACTTAGTATAAACATGTTTGCTAAAACACCCCATGTCAAATCTTTCCAAAAATTTCTCACAAATAGGACAAATATTTTTTCGTCTCACATTGAGAATACAAAATCAAAATGTTATGTTTAAAACATCACTTGCATAATGTCTCTTGAATGCTAAAAGGAATACATAACCAATATGTATTTTCGGGTACATTCAAACGAAGCTACATTGAATTAGGAGCGTTTGGGTTATCTTTTGTTTTATAACAAAACTTGCATTATAAAAAGTTTTTGAAGCATCAAAATGAGTCAAGATAACCACACCTCCACATTGTTTTCATATAGGCACACACTAGAACATCCACATTATAATAGTAGTTTACTTAAACTAAAATGTGAAATTTTGTTGTTCTAGGAATCATCATGCCTCCTCTAACCCACTACGACCACAAGGACACCATTAAGTACCTACCAAAACACCACAAAACCAAAGGCCTTACCCCAAACCAAGTCAACGTTTTCAAAGCCTTAGAAAAACACTATGTCCATGAGGGTAGAACCATTGACCCGTCTTTCCTAGAAGGCACAAACCTTTACGCCGAATTTGCGACAATCAACTTTGAGTATCTTTTGAATATCGACGAGCCTATTTGTCCTAGATTCATTCTAGAGTTCTATGCATCCTCAGTCCTCTCCATGGATGATTATGGTCAAATGTCTATCAACTTTAGGGTTAGTGGTCATCAATACTCCTTCACTCTTGAGGAGTTTGCTCAAATCCTAGGTGTCCCAAACCGTGGTACTTGCATCTATTCCGACTTGCACTCCCTCTCAACTCTTGACAACCTCCAAGACTGTATCCATCCTTATGACACACCTCTTGTGTCAAAAGATGTACTCCGTGACCACATCTTTGTTAGGACCACCAACACTAGCAGAACCCGTTTGGGAAATGAGGTCGATAAGGACCCATATGGAATGAAAATGAATGAACTTAAGCCCCAATTCAAGAAATGGGAGGAAGTCCTTAGAGCCAATGTCATTAGCACAATAGGAAACCGTGATCATATCAACCTTTGCCTTTGCTACATGCTCTACTCCTTGTCCGTTAGGCAACCCTTCAACCTTGCCTACTACATGGCCAAGAGAATGGCCGACATTCCCGTGGATGGCACAACGGCTATGCCGTTTGGAATGCTCTTGACCCGTCTCTTTAGGTTCATCTCACCCATTCCACCAACTCCAAATGGTCTTCGTCTTGACTACTCTCTCATTCCACATACATTTGTTCCACTTAGTGATAAGAGAGTCTACAAAGCCCAAGGAAAACGTCCTCATCCTCCTACCTCATCATCGTCTTCTTTAATGAGTGAAGATGACAATTTGCCAAACTCTAGGCTCCCACCTCTCGAGTACCTATCCCAACTTCCGGATATTCCAAACGAGTCGGCGGAGTTCAAGCAAACAAAAGGGATGTTTAAGAATCTTGGAAGGTTCCTTGGAAAGCTCAAGAACAAGATTGACCGTCAATGAGAGCGGGTTTGTAGGAGTGTTTGGCACTAGCTGCTATTTGAACTAGTTTGGTTGTTTAAACAATGTGTGTGATGTACTTGTAGGTTGGTACAATGTTTGATACTATTTGGAACATGTTTTATCTAACTTTGTTGCAGGAAGACAACTTTTGGCAAGTTGTCAAATTTTCATGTTTATGTTATTTTCACTAAGTATAGTGAAATTCTCGACCTCAAGGTCAAAATCATATGATATGTGTGTTTACGTGTCTATTTTTTGCATTGCCTAACCAGAAATGCATTATTTTTTTAATTTTAGGAGTTTTCGAAAATTTTGAAAATCGTCTCGCGGGTCAAAATCGTGGACTGCCACTTTTTTCTGCACTGGCGGATCCGGCGGTACCCAAAATTGGGTTCCGCCAGTGTATTTTCTGGGAATCCCAGAATTGGCCCAACGGACCGGACGGTACCCTCAACTGGGTTCCGCCTGTGTATTCTGAGGGTTCCGCCAGCTGCCTGCAGAATTTTTGATTTTGTTTTCAACATTTGAACATCCAAACACCAAAATCCAATCCTTTTAGATAGAAACCCATTTCCTGCAATATGTTTAGCACAATAGGGTACTTCTTATTCCTTATAACTCAATCAAAACCATTTCCCGCCAAAATTCAAAAATAGCCATAGCCACCCCAAGGACCCTTCACACATAAAGGAAGGAACCCTTCTAAAGGATCCTTGAAATCCCTGAGATTTATACTTCAACAAATTTACTAAAACCACTAAGCATTTAGTGCAAACCTTGTCTTCTCACTTCACCATTTTCATTGGATTAACTTCCATGATATGACAATCCACAATTAGTTTTCCAAATCATTAGGAACCTCCATTTTTGTATGGACTAACATCAAATCCAAACACTCCTTTCCACAATCCTTCAACACTATAAATTAAGCCATCCTAAACACTATCAAATCACACCTTCTTCATCACAATTTCTGAACTTCTAAACCATTTTTCACCATGCCTAAGTCAACAATCACCTCTCAACCATCACGACCCATCCGGAAAACCGCCCGGATAAGTGTTAAACCACTATGGTCTAATCAACCCATCAACCTAAGCTCCTCATCTTCGGATGAATTTACCTCACCTATCAAAAATGAACATTTTTTGAACCTTGCATCTCCATCACCATCACCCAATGAACCCAATGAGCTCACTCCACCACCTACTAAATCACCCATTGACCCAACTCCACCAAGTACTCCAACCCAACCATCCAAAACTTCATCACCATCACCATTACCCAAAATTGAACCTATGGAGTTATTTGGGTCTCCTCCCACATCACCACACCCTTTTGTCCAAGATCTAAATGATCTTCCACCAAGACCTACACAACCACCACCTTTTGCAAATGAATCACCAAGATCAATTCTAGACCAAAATGAGCATTTTAACCACACCCAACCACCACAACAAGTGTACAATCAACCCAAACCATTGTTGTTTCACCCTATCTACCATGACATCCATGGTCCTCTTTATGGAGAACCAAACTTTGAAAACCATGATCACCCAACTCCACCACATTCTCAAGCCCAAACCTTTGAGTCTTTCTTCCTCTCCTATGAGGAAATCCAAACCATGGTTGAGAACCACCTTCATCAAGTAATGGAATTTCAAACCACCTTGCTTGACTCAATACCAAATCCATCCTTCACCCAAGAACCAAAAACCAACCAACCCTCAAACCAAGAAACCCAAACCAACCCATTTCCTCCCACTCATCCCCATGTTTGCTCAAATTGTGATCAAATGGGTGCAAGCATCAAAACGTTGCTTCACCAATTCCAAGATGAAACCCAGTTTGCATTCCAGCACGTCATAGAACGTTTGGATGCTCTTTCCCACCCAAACAAATCCTAGACAACCTTTGGAGGCCATATGCCCCATTTAGAAAATTAGGATTTTATTTTTTTCTTTCTTGGGTTTTTTTTTTTTATTTTTTATTTTTGTTTAGAAGTAGAAGAATACTTAACATTTCTTGTCTTTTGACTTTTCAAAGTCAAAATTTTACTTGAAATGCTATTTCTTTCTACTTACTTTCGTGCATTGTTGGTTGATCATTTTTGTGTTGTCATTGTGGTTGCAATGTATGTGGTAACTACAAGCTTGACTATATATATATATATATATATATATATATATATATATATATATATATATATATATATATATATATATATATATATATATATATATATATAACCAACTAACTATTTTTTTTGTAGGATCAAAATCCATGTTTCCCATCTTGGCACTCCTTTTAGGGGGAGTAACAAGCAAGGGGGAGCAAGTGCTTTTTCCGCTTCGCTACTCTACTTTTTGTTTCAACAAAAAAGGGGAGAAATATATTAAACCTTCAAAACTTAATATGATTTTCATCACTCAAGTAAAACAAGTTTAATATAATTTTTTTTAAGTCTTAAACACCAAGATTTTGTGAGTTACTTAAAAACAAAGTTTATGTTTTGTCATCAACAAAAAGGGGGAGATTTTTAATACAAATATCACCTAAAAACATTATTTATATTTTACGATCTTCGCTAAGTTTTGTTAACGACAAAATGTAAACTTTAGTTTCTAAGTAAAACATAATCTTAGTTTTAAAGACTTGCATAAACTAGAATTTTGCTACATTTTACATTTCATAAAACACAACACTTTTTATTTCTTAAAATAGAATTGTCACATCACATTTATGGCAAGTTTTGTCTATATACATTTATGGAAAGAAATGTGTTTGACTTACTAAGTGGTTGCTTGCAAGTTTAGTGTTTGACTTGATATTATGAGATGTGACATTGTTTGGTTTGCAAGGTGTAATGAGATGTGACTTTGTTTGGTTTGCAAGATTTATTGCAAAACCAACTGCAAGCCCGGCAGAACCCTGGGGGTACACAGGCGGAACCCATCTGAGGGTTCCGCCGTATCCGCCAGGCCTGCAGAAGGCTTTGCTATAAATACCAAGCCACAAGTTGATTTTTGGCTTATCACTCTACATCATATTTTACACACACACATTCATTCTTTCATCTAACCCTTTAACATTTCATATGTGAAGTTTCATTTTGTAGCAAAGAGATTCACGAGCTCATTAAAGGTAACAAGTATTCAACACAATGTTGCAAGACTTGTTAGCTTAGCATTGTGTAGACTTGTGTAGTTTACACTTCATTTGATTGTGTATTTTCAGTAGTGATCGGTTAGTATGTTAGTCCTCAAAATGCAAAGTGTATCGGGAGTAGTATTACTTTTGTAAAAGAACTAACCGGAGTGGTTGTACCCTTGGTAAAGAACTCGACATCTAGCTTAGTGTCGGTAAAAGTATAAGCGACGTGTAAGGTTTTCTTCGCCGGTGAAAGGAGCTTGTTGACTAGTGAAAGAAACTCTCGAGTTGGATACTCGGGGCGTGGACGTAGGGCAAGGAAAAAGAGTCCTTGTAGCCGAACCACAATAAATACTCGTGTTGTGGTTTGATCATTTCTTTCATTCACTTGCATGTTATATATTGTGTTTGTGTATATATCTTTGATCAAACGGAAAGTTTCAAACCTAACTAAACAAGTTAAAAAGATTTTAAACGGTAAACTGTTCAACCCCCCTTCTAGTTTTCCACAAAAACCCCATGATAATATTTATAGGGTTAGTGTGTTACCCCTCCCCCTCTCCTTTTTGGCGACGTTGCCTCCAATCCAGCCACTGCTGCAATAATACACCACCTCCTCTCACCGTACACCGCCACCACCAAACACCTTTACGTGACCTCCTCGTCACTTGTTGCTACTGTACGCGCCCAAAAACATCACCAACCATCTCCACGCGCCATCACAGCCGTATGCATCACCATCATCATTTATTCTTGTCGATCTAATGACTCTCATGACCTTCTATCGACGGCATAGTTGTCAAAATCGCCCATTAGGCGTGCCTAGGCGCAAGGCTCTAGCCTTTGTACTTTTTTCAGATCGAGGCTCACGACATGCATGAATCTCACAAAAAGCGCGCGCCTTATAGGGGCTTTTTGCACCTTAGGGGCTTTTTGCACCTTAGGGGCTTTTTGTGCCTTGGGGCTTTTTATGCCTAGGAGATGTAACATTTTTTTACATATTAAGATAAGATAAATGGGCCTTTTAAGTCATAGGGTGAGTATTTGTATGATTTGTAAATTTGAATTAATTTTATTTTTATTTTATTGATTGAATTTTTTTTAAGAAGTTACTTTGTTTCATTAAGTATTTTCTTTACGACATATTATCATGAAAATATGACATTCTGCCTTGAATATTAATATGTTGCTTACTTGATATTTTGGGTCAAATTGTGAGCTTTGTTAGATGTAAGCTACAAGTGTAGGAAACTAGCATATTTAGTCTGATATGGACTTTAATCTCTATATAGGTCATCGAGCCAAAGAGTTGATCCGTTTTAGAAATGACAATTGATCCATTTTAATATTTATAATGACAATATGTGTCATGCATTAAGTATTTTAATGTTATTTTGTGTTATTTAAGCTATATAAAGGGTCATATATGTTATAAAAAAAACTTAATGTTTTTAGTGCGCGTGGCATTCATGAATCCCGCGCCTTGGAATGTGCCTCGACTCGAGGCGCTTTGCCCCCCTTTGAACCTTAGTGCGCCTTGAGCCTTTCAGAACACTGATCAACGGTGGGGGATACAAAACTCGTGCAAACGAGTTGTGATTCGAGGGTTTTGTTTAATAAAAGTTTAGGGTTAATGAATATAATGCTTAAATGATGGGTTTGGAATCATTGTTGTTCCTCTTGTTGTTGTCGTGGTTGTTTGGTGTCGAAGGGAATCATGGTCGTGGGATTTGGACCCATGGTCAACGTGTGAAGGGTCCTCGTCGAGTCATGGTTGTGTCGAGTGTTAGATGGGTATTGAGTCAAATAGTTATTGTCTTTAGTGGTGCTCGGATTTGGGTTTCGATTTGGAGTTTGGGATGTGGATTTGGTATTCGTAGTAATAGCCGAGAGTAGGATTGGATTTGGAGTTCTTCAGTTTGGTTCTTTTGTTTTCGAGTCTTGCTGTCGTTATTGTGTTTTGGTTGTCATTGTGGTGTTGTGTCATAAGGGTCCGTTTGGTTGTCCTAGTTGTGGTCGTATTATTGTTGTCATCATGTTGTTGGTGTTGTTGTCGTAGATTGTTGTTGTTTATTTATGTTGTTGTCGTTGGGTTTTGGTTCCGAGGAGATAGAAGCCGAGACCACTAGGGTCTCGGCAAGGTGTTGATATTGTGGTGATGTTGTGTTGTTATTATTGAGGTTGAGGTATTAGAATGACGGAGATAGGATTAGAACTTGCCGTAGTTCGGCCATTATTGTTGAAGTTGTTATTGCGGCAAATATATTATGTGGACTTAGTGATATACTTGTGAATGATTTGAGTCAGGTCGAGGCTCACCGAGACTTTGTAGTCTCGTGTGACCTCGACGAGCCAAAAATGACATTAGATTACTATTTGGACGCATATTAGCCTTAGTGACCCGTTGATAATGTGGACTCGAAATGGAAAATAATTCGTAAAAAGATAAATATAGTGGACGTTATATGACACAATTACATATACACGTTTATAAATAACTTTGAATCTATACTACATATAATGCATGAAGCACTCTCTCTCCAAAATTTTACGATTTACAAGAAATAATGCATGATTTACAACACTTTAACGCACCCAATTTTCAGAATTACAACAAAGTAAGCATATTGTACAACAAAAAACAGCATGGTATCATTTTAAGACTAAAATTCTACCAAACAACATTAATGCTATTAAAAACACTCCTTCACCAAAAATTACAACCATTTAAGCACAATGTACAATAGCTTTTAAATAAATACAAGTCATAAAACATAAAGCACAAGTATGTAAAGAACAATGATTTTAAGGTCAACAATCTATTCAACACATATAATTAATACACTAATTAATTCACCCCTTCACCAAAATATACAATCATTTAACCATAATGTACAAGCTAATCAAGCTACTAAGCCAAGTACTTAAAAATAAAGCCATTAGGCTGGGCACAGTGGTCGGTCGACCTGACTAGTCGCCCCTGCGCTGACCGAGTCGCCGCCACTGCAACCACAAGATCGATGAAGGTCGAACGGCTCCAAAATTCACAAACCAGTCACCCCCTCGACCAATTAATGTATCAAAACAAAAACGAAGATGAAACGAAAGAAGAAAAGAACAATCATCAATCAAGCTTAAACAAACATTAACCTTATTCCATCTATGGTCCATGAACAGAAAGTATACAACAACAATAAAATCCAGCATCTACATCTACCTCAATTCTAACCCCATCTTAAAACCACCATCACAGTCAACACAACATAAAACCTTAGAGAGAGTTTTCGTTCGATATTCAAGAAAAGGGTCTGATTTTCTTGCAAACATAGATTGTTGGTTATGTTCGGTTATCAAGATAAGAAAGAAAGGAAGAGTACGTGATGTTTGTGTGGCTGCAAATCATGGCTGCGTATTTTTGTGAGGGAAACTAGGGCAGGAATGACGTAATTTAGGTTTTGTAAACGTATTTATAATTCCTAACATTTGGGTTATATAACGGTTTGGTTGTTAATTGGGCTGGCCAAATGATATCACAAATTGTTTGGTAGTTTTATCTTGGGCCTTAATAGATATTGATGGTTAAAGTTTGTTTAGGTTGAAAATGGTTTTAGACTAATTACCAATTGAGCCGTATATTATTTATATGGTATAGCTGATTTTTGGCTAATTTTGATATTTGGTTCATGTGAATAGTGTATATTAAAAATGAAAATGTAGGAGATATATATATAGTGTAAAAGAGATTGATTTTTTTTGAAATAAAAATATAAATGTCGGTCGATTTACTATGCCTACCACTACCTAAGGTAGAGAGACTACTTCCAGTTCTATCTAAGATAGAAAAGGACCTCCGGCCTTTTGTAGGGAGTGAGGATCGAACCATTGAATTCTAGGTTAAGATGCAAGGGGTTTTCAACTGATCCAACCCTAAAATTATTGTTATTTGTAAATTAATCATTAAAAAAATATAGCTGCATAGCATCACATTACGAGAAAATATAGTCACAGGGTACCCGCCGCCGCATCGCGCGGGTACCCTGCTAGTATTAACTAACAATTAAAGGTTGTTACTTAATATTTATAAGTTAATAACAATTATTAAATGACGATAAAACATGTTATGTGATATTTCGAATTAATAAGAAATACTAAATAACGTTAAACGTTAACTAGTATTTCTAAATTATAAAAGAAATGTTAAGTAACAAGATATATCGTTATTTAATATTTGATGGAATTAATGACAGAAACGATATTGAATTTAATACGGACGAGTTATCAATCGTTTCGAGGACACATTTATCAAGAAACACCATTCGTAGTCATATCGAGGTTTAGGTCGAATTGGTGTCGAGTTACGATTGTTTAACGTTAACATAACCTTCCGTCACGGTTAACGGACTAATTGGGTTATTAAACCCAATTAGGGCTCCGTAAGCATGTTAGAAGAATTTATTAACGGGTGACCCATCCTTATGACTCACCGTCTCCTTACTAAGTATGAATTAACTTTAGATTAATAAGTGCCTGGAAAGAATTGTTAAACTTATCGTGTTAGCAAATACGATAAGTATCCAATAATTCGTCTGATTTACTTATTAAACTTTAGTTACTCAAGGTTGACTTTGACCATAGGGTTGATTTGGTAGTGATTTAAGTGTAATTGTTTCGGGTGACCTACGTAGTTTGACCCAATCATCTCATGTTATGTGTTGTCTCATTTCTTGTCAATGTCGTCTTTTATTCATCTCTTGGCGTAAGTAATCTTGTGTCTTGTCTCGTTTCTCATTGATTTCGCTTGTTTATTCTTTGGCATGAGTTCACTTGAGTCTGTGTCGTGTCCTCACTACACACACAATGATACCAAACACAAACACTAGTAAATGGATACCAAGAGATTTGGAGATTTAAGAATGGGTATTACTTGGGAGTAGTTATTTGATGGAGGAGATTTAGTCATTGCTAAGGATCTCATATTAGAATAAGTATTACATGTAGAAGATTTGCAACGTTTTTGTGTCGATGTACCATCTTCTTGATGTCGTTGTGTTTTGCTAGATGCCAGTCATGTCAGTTGTGTATATTGCATTGCTATGGCCCAGGTGAGTTCATAGCCCCACTTTTCACTCTTTTCTAATATTTTGGGGGAGAATACATGCTTGTCGTCGTCTTATCATGTTGGTCAATTTCTTGGTTATCGATTATCTTTGGTTATCTTTGGTTTATCGGTTATCTTTGGTTATCATTGGTTTATCGGTTATCTTTGGTTATCGTCTCGGTTTGTCGACCATCTTTGGTCTTGCTTATCTATGTTATGATTATTGTGTTGGTTATCAGGTTGCAAGTGCGGAGTTATTATAGCGTGCCTACTCCGTGTAGGAATATAGTACCCAGTCCGCTAGTGTGATATATAGCTATAGTGTGCATCTATAGGATCATCCTTGGATGATTATCATGATGTTACTGTTATATTCGGACTTCCTTGCGTTATTGTATCGTTTCGTGTTTAACTCTATGGACTCACCAGAGTAAGTTGACCCGTTTTAGCATGTATTCTCAGGTTTATGTGATAGCTTATCTCTGGAGGCGCTTGACAAGGGGCATAGTCATACAAGACTCTGATAACTAATTGGGACCGCTTTATCTAAATTATGGGCCTATTTCCGCACTATTTTCACATCATGTAAACTAAATGTCTTTAATAACAACTCTTATTCTAAACAAATGAAATAAAAACCATTCTTTGTACCGTATGTTGTGATGTCAATTTCATAGCACCCCATTGCATGTATGCTTCCGCTGGACCCGATTTTGGCGGTGTTACACAAGTAGAGATATTTCAACATGCAACATCGAAAGCAAAACAAACGTATGTTGTTTTCCGATAGCATCAACATCTTTGACCCATTTTTTAAAAAAATGTAATAGAAAATTTTGTTGATGAAGACATTTGACACCAAGCGGAAAATAGTCTTCAATGCAGCAACATAAGTGAATTTTAGCTGCCTTTTTTTATAATGTTGCAGCGGCTCCTTCGACGGCACGCGACCACGCAGGATGTGGCTTTGCTGGTTGTTTTTTGTGAATAATTTGATAATGAAGAAAATGACACTAGTGACATTTGTAAACTTCAAACAATTTAAAAGTTATAGCCAAAACAATATGTATGTAAGGTTTTGCCCGAAAATTGCTTTTTTATAGAGAATAGATAAACATTAGCGGCCAGGGTTTTGACGAGGGTGGCATAGAGGCAACACACATGGTGGTCAGGGGCGGAGCCACATATATGATAGTGGGGGGCGTTGCCCGCCCCCAACAAAGTTCTTGTGGACATGCAAATCGTGTAGAAAAAAGTCATATTCTTAGGAAAAAAAATGTATAGTGCCCTCAAGCAAATTGTGTGTGTGCCCTCGACACTCTCTCTGGCTACCAATAATGAGGAGTGTTCCAATATTTTTTCTGGTGTTTTTTCATCCAGAAAAATGGAGAGCTAGAGAATGAAGAAGATGGTTTGACTAAGGAAGTGAGAAAGTTGATTAGTAAGTGAGAAAATTGAGTGTGTGGCTTGGATAAATGGGACAATTAAAATCACTGGCTAGTACAAATAGTATCCAATTAAAAAATAATATACATTATTTATACTAGTAACATAGTAATTGATACTCTAACACATTACCCCGTATCTCTTTTGTGATTCACATTCTTTAATATCTTATATATAATCTTTGTTCACATGTAAAAATTTGTATGATATTGTTAACATCAAAAGTTGTTTTGATATAACTTTTAGCGTCATAGATTTTGTCAATTTCTCTAATATTATAGTTTCGATAAATAATCACATTCCTTTGAATTAGTTTGTTGATAAAATAACAAGCGCTTTGATACAATTTTCATGAAATTTTATTTTTTTAAATATCTCATAACAATTGTTAGATGCGTCAAGTAGAGCGCTTATATTGTCATTAACTGAACCCGACCCGAATCGTCAAAGGATACCCAAAACAAATTTTGCTTCTCAATGCCCCCTTTACTCACATTTTCGGGCTCCGCCACTGATGGTGGTCGACTAAGTCTCACATGCAGGCCGTTTTGATATCATGTTGAACGATGAAAAAAACAGGAAACTGCAAAATACATCCCTGTGGTTTACATATTTTGGCATCTTACATCCATGTCAGAAACTTTTGGCAATATACATTCCCCGTTAGGCAAACGTTTGCCACAATACATCCCTCGTTAACAATGAGGATTAACGGTGCAAATTTTTTCTCCGTTATCTCTTAACGAGACTAAAAATATTACACCGTTAGCCTTCGTTAACCAAACATTTGCACCGTTAGTCCTCTTTTTTAGTTTTTTCCTGTTTTTTACGTTTTATCCGTTTTTTGTCAGTTTTTTGTACGTTTTATCAGTATTTTAACGTTTTAATCTGTTTTTTATACATTTTATCCATTTTTTGTACGTTTTATCCATTTTTTGTCAGTTGTTTTCCCTTTTTTGTACGTTTTATCAGTTATTTTTCCGTTTTTTACGTTTTATCCATTTATTGTCAGTTTTTTGTACGTTTTATCAGTTTTTTAACGTTATAATCCGTTTTTTGTACATTTTATCAGTTCTTTCTTACGTTTTATCCATTTTCCGTACAAAAAACATAAAAAACTGATAACACGTAAAAAATGGAAAAAACTGATAAAATTTGATAAAACGTACAAAAAATGAATTAAACGTAAAAAACCGATAAAACGTACTAAAATTAGGAAAACTGACAGAAATTGATAAAACGTACAAAAAACAGATAAAAACGTACAAAAAACAGACAAAATGTAAACAAAACTGACAAAAAATGGATAAAACGTACAAACAACGGATTAAAACGTTAAAAACTGATAAAACGTACAACAAACGATATAAAACTGACAAAAAGTAGATAAAACGTACAAAAAACGGAAAATAACTGACAAAAAATGGAAAAAACGTACACAAAACGGATTAAAACGTTAAAAAACTGATAAAATGTACAAAAAACGGAAAACAACTGACAAAAATTGGATAAAATGTACAAAAACGGATAAAAACGTTAAAAACATGATAAAACATACAAAAAAGGGGGAAAACTGACAAAAAAAGGATAAAACGTACAAAAAACGGATAAAAACGTTAAAAAAATTGATAAAAAGTAGAAAAAACAGAAAAAAGAGACAAAACGGATATAAACGTTAAAAACCGATAAACCGTACAAAAAATGGATAAAAACGCACAAAAAATGGATAAAAACGTAAAAAAAACTGATAAAATGTACAAAAAATGGAAAACAACTGACAAAAAATAGATAAAACGTACAAAAAACGGATAAAAACGTTAAATAACTGATAAAACGTACAAAAAACGGGAAAACTGACAAAAACGAATAAAACATACAAAAAATGGATAAAACGTACAAAAAACGGAAAAAAATTCAAAAAGAGGGCTAACAGTGCAAATGTTTGGCTAACGAAGGCTAACGGTGTAATATTTTCAGTCTCGTTAAGGGATAACGGAGAAAAAAATTGCACCATTAGTCCTCATTGTTAACGAGGGATGTATTGTGGCAAACGTTTGCCTAACGGGGGATGTATATTGCCAAAAGTTTCTGACAGAGATGTAAGATGTCAAAATGTGTAAACCACAGAGATGTATTTTGCAGTTTCCTCATGAAAAGAATTATAAAATACTATGTATCATCAATTCATCCGTCATTATTTATGAACGAACTAACATATCTACTAAGTAACATTAACGAACCCAAAGCCTAAAAACCAGACTTGAGGTTGCAATGTCTACCCTCAGATAGCCGCTAGGTAGACTAACATACTCTTTAAGAGTACAAACGTCTCGGATCAAGTAGTACAATATGTTAATACAAATATCGCCTAAAAACGTTATTTATATTTTACGATCTTTGCTAAGTTTTGTTAATGACAAAGTATGAACTTTAGCTAATAGTAAATCATCACTTTAGTGTTTAAGTCTTGTTTAACTAAGGTTTACATTTCTTTTTAAACAAAACATTGTTTTTATTTCTTTAATTAGAAAATGTCTTGTCACATCATACATTTATAGCAAGCTTGTGTATTTGACTTGCCATAACATCTTACACATTTTTGGAAGCTTTCCAAATTGGATTTAATGTGTTTGACTAGTTGTTGTTGATGTGACTTTGGTTGGTTTGAATAATTTATTGCAAAACCTACTGCAAGCCTGGCGGAACCCTGAGGGTACACGGGCAGAACCCATCTGAGGGTTTCGCCATATCCGCCAGACCTACTGTTTGTTTTGCTATAAATACCAAGCCACTTGTTTGTTTTGTGTCATCACTTTAGACATATATTTTCATATACTCTCTCAACTAACTCAGTAACATTTGACTTGTGTGATCCTCTTATGTAGCAAGGGACTTCACAAGCTCATCCAAGAAGTTACAAGTGTCAACTCTAAAGTTTCAAGACTTGTTAGCATTGTTGTGTATAAGCTTTGGTAGTTTATACTTTATTTGTATCGTGTGTGTAGAAGTAATCAGTTAGTATTTTAGGCCTCAAAATACATAGTGTGTCGGGAGTTGTTGTACCCTTGTAAAAGAACTAACGGGAGTGGTTGTACCCTTGGTAAAGAACTCGACATCTAGCTTAGTGTCAGTAAAAGTGTAAGCGACGATGGGAGTGGTTGTACCCTTGTAAAAGAACTCGACATCTAGCTTAGTGTCGGTAAAAGTGTAAGCGACGTTGTAAAGGTTTCTCCACCGAGAAAGGAGCTTGTTGATTAGTGCTTATAACTCTCGAGTTGGAAACTCGGGGTGTGGATGTAGGGCAAGGAAAAAGAGTCCTTGTAGCCGAACCACGATAAACAATCGTGTTGTGGTTTGATCGTTTCTTTCTTTGTCATTGCTTATTACATATTGTCTTTAGTTAGAATTGTTAATCACACGTAAAGCTTTTCAAAGAATTAAACAAGTAAAGTTGTGCTTATATCTTTAAACAAACGTAAAGTTTTAAAAAGATAATCAAGTTAAAAAGCGTAAACTATTCAACCTCCCTTCTAGCTTTTCACAATTGGCATCAGGAGCTACGTTACTCAAGATCTTTAAAATATAGTGTATTTTAAAACTTGGATCGATCCATGGATTTTGAAAATCTCAAAGAATGGCAACCTATTCAAAACCCACCGCTATTTGAAAAAGAAAATTTCCTTGAATGGAAAAGTAAATTTGAAAACTATGTGAAATAAATTGATCAAGATCTTTGGCATATTATTTCTATTGGTGATTTCAAACCAACGAAAACAAGTTTTGAAAACCAAGATGACTATCCTAAACTTGATAAAAATACTAAAGCTAAGATAATGATTTATAAAGCTTTATCAAGTACCGAATATGAAAGAGTGTATTTTTGTCAAACGGCTAATGATATTTGGAAAAATATGTTAAACTTTCATCAAGAAATATGTCAAGTCAAAGATGATCAACTTGATCTCACATATGAATTAGAAGTCTTTGAAAAATTAATAGATAGACATTTAGTTGAGATAAATACATGTGCTACTAGTTTAAATGTTTTAAATGAAGGTGTAAGTGAAGATGATTACTCATGTCGTGCTCTTAGTGGACTTGCTTACGATTCATGGAATAACAAGGATGAAGATGAAGTCAACCATCCGGCTTGTGATTCTCAACTAGATAAAACATCAAGCAAGGTACATTTTGAAACCAAACGCTTTTGCTTTGACACATTTATCTTAGAGTTTTCTAAACTAGAAAATAAGTCTAAACTTTTATGCAACATGGACCTAAAAACTATCTTTAACAATGAACATTCAAAATCTTGTGTGAATAATTTTGAAAATGAAATCATGTTAGAAAATAAGATGTCTAGACTTGAGAGTCATGTTGAAATTGATTTAGAGTGCAAATTATGTCTAGATTACAAACATGAAATTCAAAGACAAAATGAAAAAGGAAAAATGCTTGCTAAATTTGAAGAAAGTTCAAAACCTCTTGAATGTTGTTTGAAGAGTCAAAAGTCATTTAGAGATAGAACCGGATTAGGATTTAACTCTAATGAACCATCAACAAGTAAAACAAAGCAAGTTGTGTTTGTGAAACCTAGGAGAGAATTGTAGGAGTAATTCTATCTCTAGTAGGAGCTCATGATAAAAGGATAAAGATATCATGTTCAAATATTTTTATGTGTTTGTCTAACCTCCTTGGATTCATAAGTATTTTAGTTTAGCTTTTCTACGAGTCAAGATTATTTGCTTAATGATTATCTTCTTGATGGCTAATCTATGGAGCTTAAAAGGTACACGTCTCTTCAACTTACCTTTCAGTGTTTCATGTTGATTAGTATTAAGTTCTATCATGGGTGATACTAGTAGTTTTTAGTCTAAGATGGTTATGTTGTGTAAGTAACAATAAGGATTAGATCCTTTGTGATTAAAGGATTTATACACTACTTTTAGTAGGAGATATAAGGTGTTTTACTTCTTTTAACCTTCTGGAAAAGACACGAGTAACTCTTGAGTGAGTCTTACTTAATACTTGTCTACAAGTGAGCTAACTAAGAATCTCCTAAGTGATGAGACAACAAACACTTTTGTGATACTTGCAAATCTAGCAAAACCACAACATTTTATAGATACTTGTAATACAATGTCTTTTGGCATTATACCTTACATTTTCAATTGTGTCTTAAATTCAACCATTCTTTTGTTAAAAAGTTTCATATAAGACACACAAAGATAAATAAATCATTTGAATTCATTAGGATGAGTGGAAGAAAATGATTTATAAACATCTAGGACTAGCACATCAAATTCGACCCATAGTCTTATGATGTTGCATCTCTTATACACTTACAATCATAGTGTTTTAAGTAAATAAACCCAAAGAGTCGAGGGATCATTGAATTTAACATTCAATGAAAGATCACCTCCTTCTAAGATATCATCTTTGGTAGATGATGAGTTAGTCGAAAGTCCAACATTGATAAGACAAGTAAGTCAAGATCAATAAAAAGGAAGATGAACTATTAAAATTGAAAAGCAACATTCTTTCGTCTTGTGTCAAACATTGAGTCAAGCAATATTGACAAGGTCATAAAAATTTGATTCATAAGTCATAGTTGTGATTAAAACAAATTTGATAAAAAGTGTTTTTGGACATTAGAGTAAAGCAACCATTAAAATAAAATGGAAATAGAAATTAATGTAAATCTATGAAAGATTTTTTTTTTTCTAAGCAAGCTCCAAAAGCAAGGGATAATCACTCAAAGACATTCCTAGTTATTCACATGTTCACAATGATTAAGTTCTTTATGACTTATCAAGAATGAGATTAGTAAATCCGTAGGTAAAACTAAACATAGAGAAATATTTTGAAGTATACTTGTTCTCACAACAAATAAATCCAACATTATGTTTAGTGCTTGTCTATGTGCTCGTTTTTTTTAGAAGATCCTAAAACAACTCTTTCGAAAGAGCTTGTTTGGATTCATCATAAGGTACTACACAGCTAGGATTATGGTATCCCAAAAGAACGGGAATAGAAACCATAGTGTATGCCAAATGGAATTATGTCGGTAATAAGTTGATAAGAAAAGCCCAAGTGGTACTTGCACTTTTATATCTACTTACCCTTTGATTCTCCAAAATGCGTAAGGTTCTCATTTTAGTATCAAATGGAGAAGCACGTCAACAAGCTCCACTTGAACAAGCTAACTCGCGTCGACAACGGAATTCATTTTATCATCATTGTTATCCCTTCAACAAAGGAAGCATCGACTTCAGCGACAATTCAATCCATTATGTTCTTAATTGACATATTGTGATCCATCATCATCGCCTTGGTAAAAATGTTCATTGAGGAACATCTTAACTAAGAAAGTATTATACGTTAACCATTCTGTCAACGTTTTCACGAAACCTCTTGAATGAGAAGCATTCATCATCCCTAGGCTTAGTTAAAGACTCATAAGACCTAAAACCTTAGTTTTGAACATTAGGATAAAACCACAAAAATCAAGACAATTCCTTTTGAATTTTTCCCTGCAGTACCCACGGAACCCTGAGACCAAACTGGCGGAACCCTCCCTTTGGTTCCGCCTAGTCCGCCGAATTTGCAGCCTGTTTTATTTTAATTTCAAAACCAAACACTTCATTACTCATAACTTCAACTTACCAACAGCCATCCCTCACTCACAAACACCTTATCACATGAAAATTAGGGCTCTCACTTACATATCCTTCAATCCAATCAACCTTGTAAGTATTCTTATCATAATTGCATTTTCAATCAAAATCTTCACTTTCATCTACATACATTAACTAGAATCTTAGGGTTTATGCATAAATTGTTGATTCATGAAAAACCTTGGGTGTGAACTAATCAAAATTTTCATTAGTTAGGAATTGTATCCTTTTTGTTATTATCTTGATTTACCAAACACACCAAGTTCATTGTCTTTTAAAAGTCACTAGAACACCATCTTTCACCACATTGTTAAAACAAATGAAAAATGTCATTGAAACATCACTTGCATAATGTCTCTTGAATGCTAAAGGAAATACATAACTAATATGTGTTTTCAGGTACATTCAAATGAAGCTATATTGAATTAGGAGCGTTTGGGTTATCTTTTGTTATGTAACAAAACTTGCATTACAAAACATTTTAAGCATCAAAATGAGTCAAGATAACCACACCTCTACATTGTTTTCATATAGGCACACATTAGAACATTCACATTATAAAAGTCATTAATTTGAACTTAAACTTTGTGTTTTCTAGCAATCAACATGCCTCCCGCAACATTCTCCGATCACAAAGAAACTCGTAATTACTTACCCAAACACCATAGGACCAAAGGTCTTACTAAAGATCAAGTTGAAACCTTTAAGAGTCTAGAAAAACGCTATGTTCATGAAGGAAGAACCATTGATACATCCTTCCTAGAGGGAACATCCATTCGCCAAAACTTTGCCGCAATCAACTTTGATTGCCTCCTAGACATCGATGAGCAAATTTGCCCTAGGTTCATCTTAGAATTCTATGCAACCTTAAGCCTTTTCTTCGATGACGATGGTGAATTCTCACTAACCTTTACAATCAATCAAATACCAAACATCATATCCTTGAAAGATTTTGCAACAATTCTTGGTGTCCCTAATCTTGGTACATGTCTCTACACGGATAAGTGGCCTCTTTCTAGTCTTGACTCCATTGAGCGTTTTCATCCATACGACACTCCTCTTGCGAATAAGGAAGCAATTCGTGAGCATCTATTTGTTAGAACCTCAACAACTAGGAAGAATCGTTCTGGTAACGAGGTAGATAAGGACCCTTTTGGTATGAAAATCAATGAGCTCAAACCACAATTTAAGAAATGGGAAGAAATTCTTAGAGCCAACGTTATAAGTTCCATAGGAAATAGAGATCATGTCAACACATGTCTTAGCTACATGCTCTATAGCATTTCCACCGGTCAACCTTTTAACTTAGCCTATTACCTCGCCAAAAGAATGGCCGACATACCCTTGGTAGGAACAACCACTTTTCCTTATGGAATGCTTCTCACCCGCCTCTTTAGAGCAATCTCACCCATTCCTCCTAACGATAAGGGAATGTGCCTTGACTATTCTCTCGTTCCTCACATTTTCGTCCCTCTAAGTGATAAACGTGTCTTCAAAGCTAGGGCAAACGTACTCGCTCACCTTCACCATCATCATCATCATCCGACATGAGCGAGGACGGTAAACTTCCTAACTCTAAGTTACCCCCTTTAGACTACCTTCAAGAACTCCCCGTCATTGGCAATGCATCCGAAGAATTCAAGCAAACCAAAGGAATTTTCAAGTGCTTTGGAAGGTACCTAAGTAAGCTCAATAAGAAGATAGACCGGTTATGAGATGCGTGATTAAGGAGTGTTTGGCTTATCAAGGTTTTAGAATTTTGTATGTGTTAAACTATGTGATTTGTATTGTTTTTCACGTTCATGATTTATTACGTTTGTCGGATTATGTTTTGTGTGTGCCTTTATGCATAATGACAATATTTGAGGTGTTTGTCAATTTTTATGCTTATGGTAAATTTCACTAAGTTTAGTGAAAATCGCTAGCCCCCGGTCAAAGTCCTATGATATGAATGTCTACATGCCCAATTTTTGCATTTCCTAATCAGACATATAATAAATTTTCATTTTTAAGAGTTTTCAAAAAATTTGAAAATCGTCTCGCGGGTCAAATTAGTGGACTCTCTTGTTTTTCAGACCTGGCGGATCTGGCGGCACCCTCAAATGGGTTCCGCCAGTGAAATTTCTGGGCAACCCAGAAATGGCCCAACGGACCAGACGGAACCCAAAACAGGGTTCCGCCTGTGTTTCGCGAGGGTTCCGCCAGTCACCTGCAGAAAATTTTTGTCATTTTTCTTAAGTTCAAAACTTGTAAAGTGTCAAACCATTATCTTTATTCCCTTACCTCCAATAACCATATTCGGACAACTCTCACTCACTAAAACAATTAGGAAGTCACTTCCCGCCAAAAACTCAAATTCAAACATAACTAACCCAAGGAACCCTTTTAAAGGATCCTTCAAACCATTGGAACATTTTCAACCAAATCACTTCCCTTGATCATAAAGCATTGAGTGCATATGTTGGTCTTTCACTCCACCCAATTCCATTGGATTGAAATCCAATGATTTGACATGTTCATGAAAATTTTCTAAATCATTTGAAACCTCAATCTTTGTATGGTAGAACATCAAATCCAAACACCCATTCCAACATCTCTTCCACCCTATAAATTTAAAAGTTTTGCAACAATTCAAATCACACGATCACCATCAAAATTTCTTCTCTCAAAACCTCAAAACCACACCTTTGAAATGACTAAATCCAACACCTCATCCGAGTCATCAAAATCCTTCGCAAAAACCACTAGGATTAGTGTTAAACCTTGTTGCTTCAACAAAATCATCAAGTCAAGCTCATCATCTTCAAGTGATGCTTCACTTAATATTTATTCACCTATCCAAGATTTCCTTAACCTTACTACCTCAACACCATCCTCAACACCTTGCAATACCAATGTGATCACTATTCAAGATTTGCTTAATCTTGCTACTCCAACACCCTCTCCAACACATTGCAACACCAACATAGCCACTATTCCGCCACCAACTAGATCTTCAAGTGATTCAACATCACCTTCTCAACAAACTCAACCATCAAAAACCACATCACCTCAATCACCAACACTTACACCAATAGAACTTTTCCATACACCACCAACATCACCACTACCCTATTTGGAAACATTAGAAGATCTATCACCTAAATCATCAAGCCTACCATCCTTGTCACTCTTTGACACCATTGCTCAAATGGAAACCCAACAACAAATTAGTGAACAATTAGATGATGAACCCCATCAACCATCATTGGTAGAACGGTTGGCTTACCGTTATGCTAGACCATCAAATTTTCCAAATGATCAAGGTCATACACACTCACAATCATTTGAGTTTCACCCAATTTACAAAGACCTTCATGGTAATCCTTCCGGAGAACCAAGCTTCCGCCATTTTGTTCAAAACCAACAACCACAACAACAAGAACCACAACAACAACAACAACCACCATAAGAGCATTCCCAACACTTTGAATCTCTATTTCCTTCGTATAAGAAAATAGAAGCATCCATATGGGAAAAATCTCCAAACCTTAATGATGAGATTAACACTCATTTAAACCACCTTCATGCCTTCAAACATATGGTTGACTCTCAAATCAACCATATTATGGTTTTACAAACAACGCTACACTCATCTAGTGAAGGAACCAAAAAAACCTCTCAACCATCCACATTTGCTCCTTCAAGTTCAAAACATCCACCACCAACAAATCAAACCTCTCTTCCACCAAACTTTCCCCGTCATGATTGCGGACATTGAGAAAGAACCTCTCACATTAGTGAAAGGTGTCGAACGGAAATTCGCGAGCTATCCGAAGAAATGAGGTTTATACTAAACCACATTTTGGACCGTCTACAATCCTTGTCTCACCCACCTCAACTTTAGAGTCTCCAAAATGAAACAAAACCGTTTCTTTTGGAAAATGTTTCCCCTTTAAACCAACAAACCAAAACCGTGTCATCTTCTCAACCTTCAAAATAAAGCCCGCTACAACCTCCAACACACATTTTCATCCTTAAACAACCTTAGCCTTGTTTTTGGAAAATGTTTCTCATTAAGGAAAATGATGATTTCCTTGTAGCATTTTATGTTCTTAGTTTATTTTTTGTTTTTCTTTATTTTTAAGAAGTATGATGTTGTCGTCCTAATTTCTTGTCTTTGACTTTCTAAGAGTCAAAATTTTACATGAAATGAATTTCATTCTACTACAAGGTTTGCATTGGTTGTTGACCATTTAGGTATAATGAGTAAACTATACCTCGTTATGGTAGCATACATATATCTTGTGTTTTAGAAACTAACCTTTCTTTTTGTAGGATCATTATCCATGTTTTCTTTCCTCGATACTCCATTTAGGGGAGTAATATTCAAGGGAGAGCATGAGTATTGCATCATTCCGCTTCGCAACTCTTAGTTGTGTTTTAAACATGAAATGCTTTCATGACTTGTCTTGTGCGGCAACTAACATTTTTTCTTGTAGGTTCAAAATCCATGTCTCCTCTCTTGGCACTCCATTTAGGGGGAGTATCGTCCAAGGGGGAGCAAGTGCATACTTCCGCTTCGCTACTCTTCTTTTTGTTTCGACAAAAAGGGGGAGAATTTATATATAAACTTGTTCTTATTTTTTTTCCTAACTCTTGCATGTCACATCATCTTAGCAAAAACAAGTTTTAATACTAACTTTATAAGACTTAACACTCAAACTAGTGGCTTACTTATAAATAAAGTTTATGTTTTGTCATCAACAAAAAGGGGGAGATTGTTATTACAAATATCGCCTAAAAACGTTATTTATATTTTACGATCTTTGCTAAGTTTTGTTAATGACAAAGTATGAACTTTAGCTAATAGTAAATCATCACTTTAGTGTTTGTTGACATAAATAATGTCTTAAAACATTGTTAGCATAATTAACAATTTCTCTAAGTTTTGATAATTACAAAGCATAAACTCATTAATCTAAAACTTATGACGTAAACAAGTTTTTAGTGCTTAATACTTGTCTTTGATTCCATATCACTTAAGGTATGAATAAACAAAGGGTTTATTACATTTCATGATCAAAGGAAATTTCTCTAATCACTAGATTTTTTATAAAATGCATTAAACATCTTATATCTTTTACAAAATTATTTTTGGAAGTAAAAGAATATGTTTAATTCATTATAAATATTTGATTTCAAATTTCCAACCAAAAATGGCAAATTCTATCCAGAAAAATATTCCCCACTAAAAGACAAGAAAAACCAACGTTCTGAAGGGGCGGCCCCCTTAATTCCTTAGGCGGTCCCCTTAATCATTAAGGGGACCGGCCACGCTCCAGAACAGTATTTTTCCCCTATAAATACTGGTTCATCCCTCAGAATTTTCTTACCTTTTGCACTTCTAAACTTTCTGATCTAGATCCATTTCTCTATTCTCTTATCCTTTGATCATAAGTGTATAATTCTTTGTTTCAAAGTGATTCAATCTTCATCCCCTCAAGTGCAAGAGAAGAATACTTCTATCCCCCAAGACAAGAAGTATTACAACTTGTTGTGATCTCCACATCCAAGTTGTTGGTGCATCATCAAGATCATTTACATATTCTTAGTGAAGATTGTTGTGAATATTTGTTTGTAGATAGTTGAGCTAGACATATAGTTTTGTGTGATTA
Source organism: Artemisia argyi (assembly GCA_030686995.1). Taxonomy (NCBI): domain Eukaryota; kingdom Viridiplantae; phylum Streptophyta; class Magnoliopsida; order Asterales; family Asteraceae; genus Artemisia; species Artemisia argyi. Next base: position 69,205,922 of record CM060703.1, read on the forward strand.
GTTAGTAGCTTGGTGTGAAGAAGAAAAGTTAGGAACTAGATTGATGTGAAGAAGATAGGTGTGGAGTAGTTAGTTGTGAAGTAGAAGAAGGTGTGTAGAAGTTGTGACTTAGGTGTGAAGAAGTTGTGGTGTGAATATTGGTGTGTAAATTGGTGTGTATATTGGTGTGTAAATTGGTGTGTAAGGTTTTCTCCGCCATAAGGGAGCTTGTTAATATAGTGAAGAAAACTCTCGAGTTAGGTGCTCGGGGAGTAGAGTAGGGCAAGGAAGGTGTCCTTGTAGCCGAACCATTATAAATCTCTTGTCTCGCGGTTCGATCTTTCCATCTCTTACTTATTTCATTACTTATTATTGTTATACATTACTTATTGATTGTTGTTCATATTGTACAAGACTTGAGATCACATATTATCGAATCTAAGTTTTTTAAAAGCTAAGAAAACACTAAAACTATCTTTTACAACAAACAAAAAGACGTAAAACTATTCAACCCCCCTTCTAGTTTTCCACAATTGGTATCAAGAGCCACGTCTAGCAAGATTTTTAAAATATATTGTATTTTAAAACTTGTAACGATCTATGGAATCTGAAAAATATTTAGAAGGGTAATTTATGCAAAGACCACCACTATTTGAAAGTGATGGATTTTTATATTGGAAAAATATATTCGAAACGTATGTGAAATCAAAAGATCTTGATCTTTGGCATATTATTTCCTTTGGTGATTTTCCTCCTATTCAATATAATGTTGAAACTAAAGTGAATGAAATTGTATCTTTCGAAGAACAAAATGATGATTTGAAAAAGAAATTAGCAAAAAATAATGAGGCTAAAATGGTAATTTATAATGCGTTACCACGCAAAGAATATGAAAGAATTTTTATGTGTAAAACCGCCAAAGAAATTTGGGATTCTCTACTAATTACTCACCAAGGTAATAACCAAGTCAAAGATAATAAAATAGATCTTCTTGTACAACAATATGAACAATTTACGATTCCGGAAGAGGAATCAATTGATAATGCTTTTGCTAAGTTTAACACTATTATCACAAGTTTAAAAGCACTTGATGAGACATTTTCTAGTAAAAATTGTGTTAGGAAATTTCTTAGGGCATTGCATCCAAAATGGCGAGCTAAGGTCACGGCAATTGAAGAATCAAAGAACTTGATGACGTTATCACTAGATGAACTAATTGGCAACTTGAAGGTTCATGAAGAAATCATAAGAAGAGATTCGGAAACGGTCAAAGTCAAGAAAGAACAAACCAAATCCATTGCTCTAAAAGCCAAAAAGGAACCTAGTGATGATGATGATTCAAGTGATGAAAGTGAAGACGAAGAATATGCAATGGCCGTAAGAGAATTCAAGAAGTTCTTCAAGAGACGAGGAAGATTCACTAGATCATCACGAGATGAAAGAAAAGCATTCCAAATGAATAGAAGTGACAACTACGGGAAAAGAAAGTGCTTTAGATGTGGAAGTCCAAATCATCTCATTGGTGAATGTCTAAAGCCACCGGGTTATGAAAATCAAGGTGCTTTTGTTAGTGGAACATGGAGTGATAGTGACAAAGAAGAAGTTGAAAAGCCAAGAGACGAAAGGTGTTTCATGGCAAAAGAAACCGACGAAATATGTTTAGGAATTGACTTGGAACCTGACGAATGGATCAAAGATAGCGGATGTTCGAGGCACATGACGGGGAACCGTAAGCTATTCTCTACATACAAGGCATACAATGGAGGTAACGTTATTTTTGGTAGTGACTTACGTGGAAAAATCATTGGCAAAGGTACGATTTCTCAAGACTCTCTTACTATTGAAAATGTAGAGCATGTAGATAATTTAACATATAACTTGCTTAGTGTAGGACAAATATGTGATAATAAATGTAGAGTCACATTTACTGAAGAGGATAGCGAAATAGTTAAGAATGGAAAAATTATAGGTAGAGGAATTAGGAAAGGTGGCATATATGTTATGAAACTAGGAAACAAACCTGAGGATAGGATATGCCTAACGACCCTAGATGAAAACTCTACATTGTGGCATAGGAGATTAGGACATGCTAACATGCAACAAATACAATATTTGGCCTCTAAGGAATTAGTTAGAAATTTGCCTAATCTAAAATATGACAAGCATTTTTGTGATGCATGTAAAATTGGAAAACAAGCTTATGCTAGTCACAAAGCTAAGAATATAGTATCCACTACTAGGTGCCTAAAATTATTACATATGGATCTTTTTGGTCCATCCGCTGTGCGAAGCTATGGAGGAAACAAATATACCTTAGTAATAGTAGATGACTACTCACGATACACGTGGACTAGGTTTTTAAGTGACAAAACCCAAGCCTTTGAAAAATTTGAAATATTTAGTAAAATGATTCAAAATAAATTAGGATGCTCAATAGTTGCCATTAGGACGGACCATGGTAGGGAATTTGATAACGAAGTACAATTCGGAAAATATTGTGAGTTAAATGGAATATCTCACAATTTCTCCGCTCCTCATACTCCTCAATCAAATGGCGTAGTAGAAAGAAAAAATAGGTCACTACAAGAAATGAGTAGAACTATGTTAAATGAACAATCCATCCCACAAAAAATTTGGTGTCACGCCGTAGATACATCAACTTATATTTTAAATAGGGTATCAATTAGAAGAATTCTAGGAAAAACTCCTTATGAGTTATTAAGAAGTAGAAAACAAAACTTAAGCTACTTTAGGATATTTGGAAGTAAATGCTATATTTTAAACACTAAGGATTACCTCACTAAGTTTGATCCAAAATCATATGAAGGAATATTTTTAGGATACTCACAAAATAGCAAAGCATATATAATACTTAACAAACACTCCATGAAAGTAGAGGAATCATTAAATGTAACATTTGATGAAACACCACCACCTCCTAAAACATTACCTTTAGAAGATGATGATTTAGTCGAAGATGAAGCTATTGATGTTAGTAAAACAAAACCCATAGGAAATGATAATGAAGACATTCACTTAGAAAATAACGAAACTGTTAATATTAAAGAATCTAGATCACATCCATTAGATAATATAATAGGACATCTTAACCAAAGAACCCTTAGGTCACAAGCCCAAGATAAAAACAATTTCTTTTGTTTCCTCTCAGCAATAGAACCTAAGAATATTAGCGAGGCTTTAAAGGATGAAAGTTGGGTTATAGCTATGTAAGAAGAATTAAATCAATTTAAGGCAAATGATGTTTGGGAATTAGTCCCAAATCCAAAGAATATGACCATCATAGGAACCAAATGGGTATATAGGAATAAGTTAGACGAGAATGGAATAGTTACTAGGAATAAAGCTAGGTTAGTTGCCAAAGGTTATAATCAACAAGAAGGAATTATTATGACGAAACTTATGCCCCCGTAGCTAGACTAGAATCGATTAGGATATTACTTGCCTATGCTTGCGCCCTAGATTTCAAGTTATTCCAAATGGACGTGAAAAGTGCATTCCTTAACGGTTTTATCAATGAGGAGGTATATGTGGCACAACCTCCAGGATTCATTGACTTCGCAAAACCTGATTATGTTTATAAGTTAAAGAAAGCTTTGTATGGACTCAAACAAGCTCTCAAAGCTTGGTATGATCGATTAAAAGCTTTTCTTATTAAACATGATTATTCCATGGGAATGGTAGATAACACTCTTTTCACTAAAAGGAAAGACCCAAATCTCATCATTGTCCAAATATATGTCGATGACATTATATTTGGATCGACTTGTCAAGACATGTGTGATGAATTTGCCAAAATCATGCATGATGAGTTTGAGATGAGTATGATGGGTGAACTTAACTTCTTCCTAGGATTACAAATAAAACAATTAGAAGATGGAATATTTTTTAACCAATCTAAGTACATTAAGGAAATGCTTAAGAAATTTGGCCTAGAAGACTCAAAACCCATGAAAACTCCCATGTCTACGGAGGTAAAGCTCACAAAGGACGATGAAGGTGAGTCCGTAGATAACACCAAGTATAGAGGAATGATAGGTAGTTTCCTATACTTGATGGCAAGTATACCTGACATCATGTTTAGTGTCTGCCTTTGAGCCCGTTTTCAAGAGGATCCCAAAACCTCTCACCTAGAAGCGGTTAAGCGTATCTTCCGATACGTTAAAGGCACTATACACTTAGGATTATGGTATCCTAAGGGATCCGGCATAGAAACCATCGTCTATGCGGATTCGGATCATGCGGGAGACTACGTAGATAGAAAGAGCACTAGCGGTATTTGCACGTTTATGGGATGTTGTCTAACATCTTGGTTTTCGAAGAAGCAAACCGTTCTTGCTAATTCTACCACCGAAGCCGAATATGTAAGCGCCGGAAAGGCATGTCAACAAGCACTATGGATGAAACAAGCTCTCGTAGACTATGGCATTAGGTTAGAAAATGTCCCCATTATGTGCGATAACAAAGGTGCGATAGATCTAAGTAAAAATCCGGTGCAACACTCTAGGACTAAACACATAGAAATACGCCACCATTTTCTTAGGGATAATGTACAAAAAGGAAATATATCTATAGAAAAGGTTGCGTCGGAAGACAACATTGCGGATATATTCACAAAACCCCTTAAGCGTGAATTATTCAACCACTTGCGTTTAGGATTAGGAATGATAGAACAAGTTGACTAAATTATATTGAATTAATACAAATTTATACTTGCATAAAATTTATTATTATTATTTTTTCATCTTTTCTGAGTCTAGGAATTTATTTCGCACAAAACTAAGGATTGAGAAGATTTATTTTCTTTGCATAAACTCCTTTGTAAAACTCAATCAATTTTCTCTAAAAATTATTCTCACAAACTAGGAATCACATGAAGATCATTTTCCTTGCATTGTTGACTAATTCTTAAAACATTGTCTTTCAAAATCATGCATAAACTCTCACATAAATTGTCAAGATATATAATCTAATATATGTCTTTGACATTCATGATCGAGCAAAAATTAAATCAAGGAGATCATTTGGATTGTTTCATAGAATCATTATTTCTTTTTGCATTTAGGAGTCGAAATAATCACAACTCCACATTTGTTGCATATAAACACACACTAGGACAAATTCACTAATAATGTTGTCATCTTGATCCATCACTAGTTTTTCACTCACTAATTGCCTTTGCCTTTAATCTAAGATAGGTGCCTTAGGAAGCTTAAGTGTTCTTGCCTTTACTTACCTCCTATTGCTTATTATGTGTTAATTATTTGCTCTTTTGCCTATGTGTTTTTGCATGCATGCTATATCTTGATTAGATTAGATTCTATATTGCCTAAGGGAATTGAACTTGCTTGAACTCTAATCCAAACACATAACCTTTCTGCAAATTTTCTGCCAAAAACCCAATTCTGGCAACCTGGAAATCACCAGATGGGCGGCCCCCTTAATTTTGTAAAGCGGCCCCCTTAATCATTAAGGGGACCGCCCCCTAATTAAGGGGACCGGCCATCTGATGGTCGGGTTTGCAGAATCTTTTCTGCCTTTTAGCCCATTTCAACCTACATTTCCAAATTTTCACCAACACAATTTGTCCTAATCTCCCAAACAAACTTTATCCATCCATAAACACACAAATCTTACACTATAAATAACCCCAATCCTCAAAACTCTTCACTCATCCCTTCATGGCCTCTCCAAACAAACCAAAACCAAAAGCCTCTAGGCTTGCAAGAATGACGGAAAAACCCGTTTGGCGAAAGAAAAGCCCTCGAAACAAATCCATCATAACAAACGAAGTTGGTAGTCACTCAACACCACCAACCACTTACTTCCCAAACTTTCCACCAAACTCACAAGGACATTCATTTGATCCTCTTTACAAACCATACAACATTGGCCAAACATCTTCCTTCATGCCAAACCACTCACCTCATCCTCCAATCACTTGTAATGATCCATACAAGTTTGATCAACCATCCCACTACAACTCCAACTACACAAACCCAATTCATCCATATCAACACAATGACTTTCTCCACATTACCACGAAAAAGCAAAAGTTCCGTGATGAAATATCACAAATCCATGATCTTCGTAATCTCAATACCATGCATCTTGCACAACGCAACAAAGGGCAACCTCCATCATCTCCCTACAACAATTGCCTTCCTCACTCTCTCAACTTGGATCAAGTTACAAACCACACTCACTATTGCCCTTGTTGCATCTTTCTCCAAAAACAAATCCTTTACTTGAGTGAAGATATTTCTTGGATTGAATATCTCCTCACTCGACCTCATCCCATTCCACCCCTAACACGATACAATATCGTAAGGGCCACCTCTTCCGCTCCATACCCCACTCCATATCCTTCTCCATCTAACAACTAAGCTTTATGCTTATGTTATCCTTCAAGCAAATAAAACAATTGACCATGAGTTGCAAGCAAGTCCAAGTGTTCTTTCTAGGCAATATAGGACTATGTCTTTTCTTTTGTTTTATTATGATTAATATGCCTTAAGCATATTAAATGTTGTAATGCTTTCTATGATGCTTGAATGAATCTATTTTTTTTATTTTATTGCTTTGCATGTATATGTGCCTTGTTCTCTTCTAATATTTTGTGTAGCCAAGATTTCCATAGCTCATTCCCTTGGTGCTCTCAAATGAGGGGGAGTACACATCAAGGGGGAGCTTTAACCTTTTTGATTTTACAAAAAGGGGGAGAAGAGAATGTTAAACTCTAAATTCTTGTCTAAAAACTATTTTTTAGGCCTAATGAGTTTAAGGTTTTGTAATCATCAAAAAGGGAGAGATTGTTGACATAAATAATGTATTAAAACATTGTTAGCATAATTAACAATGTCTCTATGTTTTGATAATTACAAAGCATAAACTCATTAATCTAAAACTTATGACGTAAACAAGTTTTTAGTGCTTAATACTTGTCTTTGATTCCATATCACTTAAGGTATGAATAAACAAAGGGTTTATTATATTTCATGATCAAAGGAAATTTCTCTAATCACTAGATTTTTTATAAAATGCATTAAACATCTTATATCTTTTACAAAATTATTTTTGGAATTAAAAGAATATGTTTAATTCATTATAAATATTTGATTTCAAATTTTCAACAAAAAATGGCAAATTCTATCCAGAAAAATATTCCCTACTAAAAGACAAGAAAAACCAACGTTCTGAAGGGGCGGCCCCCTTAATTCCTTAGGCGGTCCCCTTAATCATTAAGGGGACCGGCCACTAATTAAGGGGACCGGCCACGCTCCAGAACAGTATTTTCCCCCCTATAAATACTGATTCATCCCTCAGAATTTTCTTACCTTTTGCACTTCTAAATTTTCAGATCTAGATCCATTTCTCTATTCTCTTATCCTTTGATCATAAGTGTATAATTCTTTGTTTCAAAGTGATTCAATCTTCATCCCCTCAAGTGCAAGAGAAGAATACTTCTATCCCCCAAGACAAGAAGTATTACAACTTGTTGTGATCTCCACATCCAAGTTGTTGGTGCATCATCAAGATCATTTACATATTCTTAGTGAAGATTGTTGTGAATATTTGTTTGTAAATAGTTGAGCTAGACATATAGTTTTGTGTGATTAGTTAGTAGCTTGGTGTGAAGAAGAAAAGTTAGGAACTAGATTGGTGTGAAGAAGATAGGTGTGGAATAGTTAGTTGTGAAGTAGAAGAAGGTGTGTAGAAGTTGTGACTTAGGTGTGAAGAAGTTGTGGTGTGAATATTGGTGTGTAAATTGGTGTGTATATTGGTGTGTAAATTGTTGTGTAAGGTTTTCTCCGCCATAAGGGAGCTTGTTGATATAGTGAAGAAAACTCTCGAGTTAGGTGCTCGGGGAGTGGAGTAGGGCAAGGAAGGTGTCCTTGTAGCCGAACCACTATAAATCTCTTGTCTCGCGGTTCGATCTTTCCATCTCTTACTTATTTCATTACTTATTATTGTTATACATTACTTATTGATTGTTGTTCATATTGTACAAGACTTGAGATCACATATTATCGAATCTAAGTTTTTTAAAAGCTAAGAAAACACTAAAACTATCTTTTACAACAAACAAAAAGACGTAAAACTATTCAACCCCCCTTCTAGTTTTCCACAGTGTTTAAGTCTTGTTTAACTAAGGTTTACATTTCCTTTTAAACAAAACATTGTTTTTATTTCTTTAATTAAAAAGTGTCTTGTCACATCATACATTTATTGTAAGCTTGTGTATTTGACTTGCCATAACATCTTACACATTTTTGGAAGCTTTCCAAATTGGATTTAATGTGTTTGACTAGTTGTTGTTGATGTGACTTTGGTTGGTTTGAATGATTTATTGCAAAACCTACTGCAAGCTTGGCGGAACCCTGGGGGTACACGGGTGGAACCCATCTGAGGGTTCCGCCGTATCCGCCAGACCTGCTGTTTGTTTTGCTATAAATACCAAGCCACTTATTTGTTTTGTGTCATCACTTTAGACATATATTTTCATATACTCTCTCAACTAACTCAGTAACATTTGACTTGTGTGATCCTCTTATGTAGCAAGGGACTTCATAAGCTCATCCAAGAAGTTACAAGTCTCAACTCTAAAGTTGCAAGACTTGTTAGCTTTGTTGTGTATAAGCTTTGGTAGTTTATACTTCATTTGTATCGTGTGTGTAGAAGTGATCGGTTAGTATTTTAGGCCTCAAAATACATAGTGTGTCAGGAGTTGTTGTACCCTTGTAAAAGAACTAACATGAGTGGTTGTACCCTTGGTAAACAACTCGACATCTAGCTTAGTGTCGGTAAAAGTGTAAGCGACGATGGGAGTGGTTGTACCCTTGTAAAAGAACTCGACATCTAGCTTAGTGTCGGTAAAAGTGTAAGCGACGTTGTAAAGGTTTCTCCACCGAGAAAGGAGCTTGTTGATTAGTGCTTATAACTTTCGAGTTGGAAACTCGGGGCGTGGATGTAGGGCAAGGAAAAAGAGTCCTTGTAGCCGAACCACGATAAACAATCGTGTTGTGGTTTGATCGTTTCTTTCTTTGTCTTTGCTTATTACATATTGTATTTAGTTAGAATTGTTAATCACACGTAAAGCTTTTCAAAGAATTAAACAAGTAAAGTTGTGCTTATATCTTTAAACAAACGTAAAGTTTTAAAAAGATAATCAAGTTAAAAAGCGGTAAACTATTCAACCCCCTTCTAGTTTTCCACACAATATTTGATGTGACTTATTAGAAATAAGTCAAGTATTATTTGTAGATTATATAGATTTAGTATATTAGTTTTTATGTAACAATCAAATAAGTGTTGTCGGCTTGACTTAACGGCCCAATTTTACATGTGGAGAGCTATTATCTCTTTTAACAAATGAACAAAACTGACTCACATTCACATGTTTAGTAGATTGATCATTTCAATGCTCATTGATGGACAAGCTAATCAATTTTTGTCTAAAAAATGTTTGAGTTTTAGACATATAAAAAAAACAAAAAACAAAAACAAAAAAAAACAAAAAACAAAAAAAAACTGTGCGTGCTTTGCGCAAACCCATTGTAAATTATAATAACAAATTAAAAAAAGTTATGTTTAAAACATAAGCAAGAGTTTAATAGTTTATCCAAAAAACTGGTGCAACGCACGAGTCTGAATGCGTAGTAACTTATATTTTTAATGTAAGATTCTTGATTTTTCATCTTTCAATGTTTTATAAATGGTTTCATTATGGATTTTGATTGCTGATTTACGTCTTGGGTGGGTTTTGATTATTCCATAGGTCATGTTAGTTATTACATGATTAATATTATGGATCACAAATAGTGATGAACCTTTGGTAGTGATATTTTTCTTGAACCGCATGAATTAAAATAATCTCATTAAAAAAACTAGCAATGAGCTAAATAATTCAAAGAACCATAAAAACATCAAAAATACCAAACCTAATACTTAAGCACATGATGTAGTCTAAAGACACTCCAAACTTAAAAATAACATCAAAATAATCTTAAAAAGATTGTAGTTTAAACACTCCAAACTTGTATACAATATCAAAATAATCTTCAAGTAAAGCTTGAAAAATGTCACCTACGAAATATACAACAATAACCTCCACAAACACCGCTTAATCCAAAGAAGCTAAAATTGAGCACTTAAACGCCTTTGGGGTGGGGAAATTTGTTCGAAATCAGAGTCCTCAATAGTCCGAATCCTTTAGAAATTCAGAACACGCAGCTCATCAAAACCATCCAAAGAAACGCGAGAAGGGTTATGTTTCAAGTTCTTCCTTCTGATATGATTCCAGGATGGGAATCACTACAACAATCAACACGACGGGCGAGGAGACTTTCGGCGACGACGCCCTTGTCCCCGCCGAAAGTCACTAAACGACAAAAACGGCGCTGAGCTGGCACACAACTTCGCTGACCGGCCAAAAGATTTTCAACGCTCACTTTTCGGTGGGGACATGTCCCCGCCGAAAGTATTTGTATTATTTTGTGACTTTGACCAAAATAGTTACCCTTAATTGTGCCCGCGTATTTTTCCCGCCACACTTTTAGCGGGGACATGTCCCCGCTAAAAAGTTGTTTTCATAAGTTACATGCTATCTTTCGGCGGGGACATGTCCCCGCCAAAAGTTTAGGCACCAAATTTCCCCCCAAACTGCAATATATATTATATCATACACATAACACATATTAACTATCGTAAATTCGGCAAAAATTACAAAACACACATAACAATGGATGGTTTAACGTCGGAACAAGAGTGGGCAAAGGCTTTATCACACGAGCTCCTGTATAATGAAATTATAAATCATTGGGGCGTGGAAATTTTTGATGAAAATGGTTCGTATTTTAACTGTGCACCTTGGCAAAGAGACCGGATTCTAGTATGGTTGAGGAAAAAGTCATGCTATAGAGAGTATTTGGAAGAGGTAGATGCTGTTGAAGCTCAACGTGCTGCTGAAGCTCAAGCTGCTACTGTTGGAGGTGAGGATGAAGCTGAAAGCACGTTTGATGAAGTTGCTGCTGTTGATAATCTGGAAAATAGAATAACAAGTCTTGAAGCTACGTTTGCATATCTCAAGGAAATGAGAGCAAGGAAAGAAAGAGGTGGTGCGAGTTCAAGCAAAGCGGGAGTTAGCCGAAAAAAAAAAGTAAACGGGTTGTTTCATTTGGTTGTCGAGTTGTTTAGTTTGAGTTGTTTTGTTTGGTTGTCGAGTTGTTTAGTTTGAGTTGTTTCGTTTGATCTGGTTCGTTTGCTTGTCGAGTTGTTTAGTTTGAGTCTGTATGAAAATGTATCCGGTTTACAACTCTTGTGTGGTGTTTCGGATTCCTTTATAAACTGCTTAGGTTCTTACTGTGGACCTTTTTTTAGATTAATAATTACAATCTTGAGTGTTTGGATAGAATTTTACGATTTCTAGTGGTAAAGCAACAACAACAACAATAACACAACACAACAAACAACATTTTATTAAACAACAACAACAATAACACAACAAACAACAAACAACAACAATAACACAAGAAACAACAAACAACAAGAATAACACAAGAAACAACAAACAACAAACAACAAGAATAACACAAGAAACAACAAACAACAACAACAACAACAACATCAACAACAACAGCAACATCAACAACAACAGCATTACATACGAAGATTTTCCATGTCACCTAACAGGTCACGGAGTATTGCATCCGATTGACATGTGTGGTCATTGTTGTCGGGATTCGTTGCCATTGCAAGTCTTGCCTCGAGCAACCTGACTTTTGTCTCTAACACCTGTTTTTGTGCTTCCAGCATATTTATCCTAAGGTCTTTTTCATGGCAGTTTGTGCACCCAGAACCGTGAGACGTTGAAGCAGAATATATTACTTGTAATTGTTCATCAAATTCAGTCTTCCACATAAAATATCCACATCCATGACCTTTCTCTCTTGGCATCGAAAGAGGACATGCATAATACTCCCATCCAAATGTATCTTTTTGATGTGATGTTCCTTTTTTTTTATATTTCCTACTCCACAAGTACATATAAAAGGATTATATCACTGCATTCTGGTTGACAGTGTGTGTTTGTAGTTGTGTGTGGTAGAATCGTGATCGGGGTGGCCCGATCTACAAGTTGAGTTGATAAAAGATGGTGGCCAGAAAAAGATTCCGGCGGCCGGAAACTGCTGGTGTCGCCGGAAAATGGAAATTGCTAGAGAGAGAGAGATATAGTGAGATGAGTGTGTGTGTGAGATGATATGGGTTAGATGAGTGTGTGTGAGTTTATATTGTGAGTTGATAAAAGTTGTTAGGTGGGAAAATATCTCGTGTAATACCACAGCATCTCGACTCGTTCGTTTAACACTCGTGTAATATCACATCATCTCGACTCGTTCGTTTAACACTCGTGTAATATCACATCATCTCGACTCGTTCGTTTAACATCTCGTGTAATACCACATCATCTCGACTCGTTCGTTTAACATCTCGTGTAATACCACATCATCTCGACTCGTTCGTTTAACACTCGTGTAATATCACATCATCTCGACTCGTTCGTTTAACATCTCGTGTAATACCACATCATCTCGACTCGTTCGTTTAACATCTCGTGTAATACCACATCATCTCGACTCGTTCGTTTAACATCTCGTGTAATACCACAGCATCTCGACTCGTTCGTTTAACACTCGTGTAATATCACATCATCTCGACTCGTTCGTTTAACATCTCGTGTAATACCACATCATCTCGACTCGTTCGTTTAACATCTCGTGTAATACCACATCATCTCGACTCGTTCGTTTAACATCTCGTGTAATACCACATCATCTCGACTCGTTCGTTTAACATCTCGTGTAATACCACATCATCTCGACTCGTTCGTTTAACATCTCGTGTAATACCACATCATCTCGACTCGTTCGTTTAACATCTCGTGTAATACCACATCATCTCGACTCGTTCGTTTAACATCTCGTGTAATACCACAGCATCTCGACTCGTTCGTTTAACACTCGTCTAATATCACATCATCTCGACTCGTTCGTTTAACATCTCGTGTAATACCACATCATCTCGACTCGTTCGTTTAACATCTCGTGTAATACCACATCATCTCGACTCGTTCGTTTAACATCTCGTGTAATACCACATCATCAACATCTCGTGTAATACCACATCATCTCGACTCGTTCATTTAACATCTCGTGTAATACCACATCATCTCGACTCGTTCGTTTAACATCTCGTGTAATACCACATCATCTCGACTCGTTCGTTTAACATCTCGTGTAATACCACATCATCTCGACTCGTTCGTTTAACACTCATGTAATACCACATCATCTCGACTCGTTCGTTTAACATCTCGTGTAATACCACATCATCTCGACTCGTTCGTTTAACATCTCGTGTAATACCACATCATCTCGACTCGTTCGTTTAACATCTCGTGTAATACCACATCATCTCGACTCGTTCGTTTAACATCTCGTGTAAAATGAATTAAATACAATTTTAAATGATTTAATTATAATTATAAATGATTTAACTTAATTAAAAAGGATTTAAAAATAATTTTAAATGATTTAAATTAATTATAAATGATTTAACATAATAAAAATGAATTAAAAACAATTTTAAATGATTTAATTATAATTATAAATGATTCATAAAATAATTAATTATTAATGATTTATATATAATTTTAAATGATTTAAATAAATCATAAATGATTTAAATTAATTATAAATAATTAAATTTAAATGGTTTAATTAACATTGATTTAAGTTAATAAAAATTGTGCACACTTTCGGCGGGGACATGTCCCCGCTAAAAGATGTTACCAATATTTTCGTTTTTCCCTCTAAGCATTTACTTTATCCCGCCAAATGTTTTGGCGAAGTACGAAAACTTTTAGCGGGGATATGTCCCCGCTAAAAGTGTGTGCAAAAAGACAAGACCACCTTTTAGCAGGGACCTGTCCCCGGTAAAAGTGTGTGCCACTATTACCTGAATTATTAGCAGATCTGTTGCCAACACTTGTAAAAAAAAAAAAAAAAAAAAAAAAAAAAAAAAAAAAAAAAAAAAAAAAACTGCTGCTGCTTCGCTACCACTACACCACCATCCCTACCACTACACCACCATCCCCACCACAAGAACCACCATCCCCACCACAACACCACCACACTCGCACCACTGTGCACGATTCCTCAAACCCTCTCCTCGTATAATTCTTTCCTCAAACCCTCACCTCATTTAATTCTTTTCTTTTTCTCATCTATTTCTTCCCTCAAACCCTCATTTACAAACCCTCATACCCTCATTTACAAAACCCAGGTGAGAACCGAACCCAAACCCAAGTAATTTTGTTAAGTTAATTTTTATGATTTTGTTAATTAATTTTTTAATTTGTTAAGTTTTATGATTTTTTTGGTTAATTTTATTGATTTTATGTTTTTCATTAATTATTTTAATTTTTTTGTTAATTTTTTTTGGTAAAGTTGCTGCTGAGACCCGAGGCCGAGACATGTAGCCGTGACCCGTAGCCAAGTCCTGAAGCCGAGACCACAGGTTTATTATTTATATTATGTTATGTTTAATTTTTTTTTGTGTTTATGTTTCTACCGGGGACATGTCGCCACCAAAAGTTTGAGATTGCATTTTTACACTAAGGGGTGCATTTTTTTGTGTTTATGTTATTACTGTCTGGGTATTTGTTTAGGCTTATATAGTGGTCTTATGGTTTATTTATAGACGATGTCCTGATGTCCACAACAGGCCGGGGTGTTTGTTTAGGCTTATCTACAGGGTGTTTGTTTAGGCTTATATAGCGGGCTTATGGTTTGGAACACGACACACCATGGGGTGTGCTCGTGATGTGTACCACGACACAAGTAGTGTCGTGGGGACTTGCTAAGGGTGTTTGTTTCGGCTATGTTTCATAAGCCACAAACTGGTTGAATCTATCACTGCCCTCAGGAGCTAAGAATGGCGGCCGTACGAAAAACATCACAACACCGATTTTGTCGCTGGAATTTCAGTTCACGTAGGGTGCGTTTGTTCACAGCAGACCCGAAACTGTGAGCTTATGAAACATAAGCCACAAACTGTGAGCTTATGAAACATAAGCCGAAAACCATATAAGCCATAAGCCGGGGCTGTTTCGGCTTATATAGCGGGGCTTATGGCTTATATGGTTTTTAGTCTTGACCCACCACTGAGAGCCCCACCTAGGGGTGTGACTGGTTTTGTAGTTTGACCCGCACCACAGCCCTCAAAGGGCGTGTTTTTGCTTGCTTATTTTCTGCACAAGGGTGCGTTTGATTCAGCTTATTTTCCAGCCCCAATAGGGGGTGTTTGTTGGCTGCAAAACAGCCCCAACACAGGTCAACTAGGGTGCGTTTGTTGGCTGCAAAACAGCCCCAACACAGGTCAACGTTTGATTATGTTTACTTTCTTTTGGTATAGTTGCTGTCAAGAATACGTTGAGACCAAGCCGAGACCAGCTGAGACCACGTGCTTACAGTATGTTTTTTTTTTTTTTTTTTTTTTTTTTTTTTTTTTTTTTTAACAGCAGGGGTGTTTGTTTATGAAACATAAGCTTATAAGCCACAAAAAATGTGAGCTTATGAAACATAAGCTTATAAGCCACAAAAAGTGAGCTAATGAAACATAAGCCGAAAACCATATAAGCCATAAGTCGGGGCTGTTTCGGCTTATATAGCGGGGCTTATGGCTTATGGCTTATATGGTTTTCGGCTTATGTTTCATAAGTCACTTTTTTGTGACTTTTTCTGCTTATATAAGCTTATAAGCCACAAAAAAGTGAGCTAATGAAACATAAGCCGAAAACCATATAAGCCATAAGCCGGGGCTGTTTCGGCTTATATAGCGGGGCTTATGGCTTATATGGTTTTCGGTTTATGTTTCATAAGCTCACTTTTTTGTGACTTTTTCTGCTTATATAAGCTTATAAGCCACAAAAAAGTGAGCTAATGAAACATAAGCCGAAAACCATATAAGCCATAAGTCGGGGCTGTTTCGGCTTATATAGCGGGGCTTATGGCTTATATGGTTTTCGGCTTATGTTTCATAAGCTCACTTTCTTGTCCAAACAGCAGCCCATGAGCTTGGTTTATGCTGTCCAAACAGCAGCCCATGAGGGCTGTTTGGTTTATGCTGTCCAAACAGGGGTGTGCTTGGGATTGCTCATTTGATTTCGGCTTATATTTCATAAGCTTCAATTTTCCAGCTTATATGGAGACTTGTGGGCTTATATAAGTATATTATGATATAATAAACTTATATAAGCCCACAAGTCTCCTAATAAGCCGGAAAATTGAAGCTTGTGATTTATAAGCCGAAAACAAATAAGCTCAAACAAACACCCCCTTAATTTATAAGCCGAAAACCATGGCTGCTTGTATTTTCAGCTTATAAAGGTTTTATAACATTTTTCTATAACGTTTACAGATGGCAGATGTTGTTGCTAGGAGCCACGGTGGCGATGGAGGCAATGAGCCACCCCGTGGTCCGACGAGGATAGGCAGTGATTGTCAGAGTAAGAATTTCTAGATTATTTTAATTAAACTTGATTATTATTTGAAATTGATAACTTGTTATTTTATATCATCATCACTTGAATTTGGTTACTTGTAGCATCTAAATCCAGACCTCCCAGACCTCCCAAGCCCAATGCCAAAATTGGGAAAGGCGGGAAGTCGGTGCGTGGTCCCACAAAGAACACGCGGCTCCGCAATGAGAGGAAAGATACTGGTCGTCCGGTATCGATCAGATTCCGGAAGAACGACAAAGGGATGTAGGAGCATGTGGGGGAGCACGCGAAGTGGTTCTCCAACTTGGTCGGGGAATTATTGCGGCAATCAATTCCTATGCATTACAAATCCTGGTTGGCTGTTCCTGCTACCGCGAAGGCCCACATCGACGACCAGCTTCACGTAAGTTTTTTTTATTTTTTTTATCTTTTATTTTTTTAATTATTGTGTTTGTTTATTTTAACTTTGCTATTTATTTAAATTTGAATATTTATTTTAATTATATTTTATTGCAGCATTATTTTGATCTCGGCGAGCACCTTGCCAGTGGTGATGGAGAGGATATTGTCGACAGTATCGAATATTATCTCCAAAAGCGATACGACGATAACAAGTGGCGGCACAAAAAGATAAATTTTACTGAGCAAGGTGGGATGGAGAAGCTGGAGGAGATCAAGGCAAAACGCCCGGAGAACATGTCGGAGTCGGATTGGGAACAATATGTAAATTTCTGGATCCACACTTTATTATTATTATTATTATTATTATTATTATTATTATTATTATTATTATTATTATTATTATTATTATTATTATTATTATTATTATTATTATTATTATTGTTATTAATAATAATAATAATAATAATAATAATAATAATAATAATTCATTTATATAACATTTTTTATTATTTATAATACTCAGGTTAAGCACTGGTCGAACCCGGATAATTTGAAGAGAGGGGAGACCAACAGGCAGAACCGGCTCGCCAATCCG
This sequence comes from Artemisia argyi, assembly GCA_030686995.1. Classification (NCBI taxonomy): domain Eukaryota; kingdom Viridiplantae; phylum Streptophyta; class Magnoliopsida; order Asterales; family Asteraceae; genus Artemisia; species Artemisia argyi. Next base: position 69,223,477 of record CM060703.1, read on the forward strand.
ACTACCAGCCTTCATGGGCCGTATTCGTTAGCTGTTATACGCGATAACTTCGTAAGACGTTTTTTAATCATTTCATTTATATATATAGTGTTTGGTGAGTCGTTATTGAGTTTATTTATAAACAGCTGAGAAAACCCACCGACGCTGTGGATGGTAGAGACTTGATCGCGATGTACAGACACAACCATACGAGAGACGGCGTTTGGGAGTCTGCATTGTCCGAGACTAGATATGTAAGTATAATTTATTTTCATAAAACTCACCCACATTAATGCAATCACGACTTATATATTATTTTGCTTATTTTTTTGTAAAACAGAACCAGATGATACAGATGCGGACGGAGAGCACCTCCGGGGGGACGACCATGTCTGACCTCGATATTATGCGCCACGTGATCGGTGGCAAGCAGCGAGGTCATATTCCTGGCGTAGGTCCAGTCTTACCCGGCGGTGGTCGTCAGACGACCCTTAGCGCCGCACGAGCTCGTGATCAAGCCTCCGCGTCCTCCCTGCACGAAACAGTCCAGAAGCAAACCCAGGAGATGTCCCAGCAAAGGACACTGATTGATATGTTGGTGGGGTGGGCTAAGACACAGCCGGGTTTCCCCGCTGAGCTAGCGACTCAGGCGACGACATCGGGATCCCAGGAGGCTTCACCATCACCAGGTGAGTCTACAGGTACCCCGGAGGAGGGGAGTGGGGCTAGTGGGGGGAGTGGGGGGACTCAGGAGTAGCGTATGGGTTGTTTGGGTTGATTTATATTTTGTTTTGGGTTATGGACAAATGTGTGGATAGTTTCATGGATTATTATGTGTTTATGTAGTTTATGTGTTAGGATTCCCGCTACATTGTTCCCATGTATAGTTTTGTAGCGTATAGCGGATAGCTAGCTTATGTAGTGATCATGTGATAACGGTTTTTGAACCGTATTTTGCGAATTTGGATACAAACACATGATTATGTTAATTTTTAAGAAATTTGGATATGTATCATATTATGTTGGCGAATTTGTGATTTGAGTGTCTTGTGGTATTGTAATTAGGTTATATACAGGTTCTGGATTTGTAGTGATATTGTAGATTTTTTCCGGAAAAAATCTGGAAATTACCCATTTTGCAGCATTTTGCTGCAAAATGGGTCAAACACTTTTCGCGGGGATATGTCCCCGCCAAAAGGTTGTTGCATTAATAGTGAGCACAACTTTCAGCGGGGACATGTCCCCGCCAAAAACTCACACCATTTACTTGGAAAATATTTTCAGCGGGGAAGAGTCCCCGCCAAAAGATTGCATCATAAACTTGGAAAATACTTTCAGCGGGGATGAGTCCCTGCCAAAACGTTTGCATCATTTACTTGGAAAATACTTTCAGCGGGGACATGTCCCCGCCAAAAGTTTTGCCACGCTGGCAAGTTTGACCTGACCAATATTGTCCACGCTGGCAGCGTGGGTCCCACGTGTCACCGCCAAAAGAGTGGTACGTCGCCGCCGAAAGTTTACAGCGTGGGGCTTTGCCCGAGGCACTTTCGGCGGGGACATGTCCCCGCCGAAAGGTTTGGGCGGGGAGAAGTCCCCGCTGAAAGCGAGGAAATGTCCCCGCTAAAAGCAGCTGTTGTTGTAGTGAATAGTTCCTTTTCTTGCGATGGTTTGTGTCACTATACAGTTTTTGTAACTAATTATATATTTTTTTTTTTTGAACAAAGATTAATTTCATTTCATTTCAAACCTCACAAAGGAGGAAGATACGACATAACAAATTACATCGAAACATAACCTCACAAACGGAGGAAGATAACAACGTAACAAGTTACATCACAAGACATACACCATATAGCTGTAACAGCCTATAACAACACCTTTCAAAGGGTGGGGGGAATCACCCGAGTGAGCTTTGACTGACAACAACCATATAAGGGTGTAGCTTGACAAAAGTACACTAAGTACAAACTACATACAAAGATGCTAAAACAAGGCATCCATAAAGGAGCCTAACAAAATCCTAACAGATCTAAACTAAATCCCTACGCAGCAGCAAGCCGACCATGACGGACCACAACAGATCTGAGCAGAAGAGGCCGGAAGCCATCGGATCTGAGCAGAAGCAGTAGTGGCAGCAGCAGCAGACCTCAGCAACGAAGGAAATGACAGATCTGTAGGCAAACATTTATTAAAAGAGAGAAAAATGCAAAAAAGAAAAGTCCGGACGGCCGGCCATAGCCGACCGCCGGAGAAGGAGCAGTTGGGTGAGCTTTTTTAGTGAGAAGGAGGAGCGAATTATTTAGAGAGAGAGAGAGGTTTTGGTGCTATTAACTAATTATATATGATGTTGGTAATTAACAAGTTTGTTATTGTCACTTGGTTAAAATTTCTTGTGACCTCGTATACCTTGAGTCTAATCCAGCTTGATCGTCATGGCTGCACGTAGGGGCGGAGCTACATAGTGGTTAGGGGGTGGCGGTGCCCTCCATGCTTCGTAAAAAAATATCAATTTTTAATGTAAAAAAAAAAAAAAGTTTTAAAGACTATTTTATTAAAGTGCACCCCACTACAAAATCAAATTGCCCTCACCTTAAAATCAAATAATGTAATAACCTTAGATCTCTATATTAATCTTAAATAATACAGAGTATCAGTTTTTATGACATTTTTATTAAAGTGCATCACGAATTAAAAAAAAAAAAAAAAAAAAAAAAAAAAAAAAAAAAAAAAAAAAATGTCCCCGTCCTCTAAGATCCGATCATGCACAACAATGTTAATTTGACAATACAAATAAACGGTCTATTGGTCTCGGTTACAACACACACATGCATAATACATCAACTAACAACATGTGGATATCCAAATTAAATGAAAAATCTACTTTCAGACATGTATTTAATTACAAGAAGAATAGAAGATGTAAGAAATTGTATTGCAAATCAAAAAATAGAAAAAACTAGAGGATATAACAAAGCACCATGAAACGTTCTAACATAAACCTCTAACCTCAACCAGCATGCATGTATGTATTACCTGCTACACTTCTTTATAATAATTTATATGATATAAATTTCATAATAGAAAAAATTATATACGTTCTGATTGATGTAAATCGGACGAAATCATTTTTAATTACTTGTCTTAGTAACTTTTTAAATGTACTTGACTTTGTTACCTTTCAATTACAAGAAATATTATATATCGTTGTATAAAAAATATCAACAGAATTCAAGGGAAGAATTACAACACTCCAAACACTTTCAAATAATTAATAACACAAAAGAAAGATTGTATTAGTAATGAATATGAACACTTGTTTTCATAGCGCGCACTCAAGTAGACTTTATACAATGAAATAAAATATACAAGAAACCAAATGAAACTTAATTTGTAAAATGTAAGGAAAAGACTGGATGCAAAGACTTCTTTCTCTAACCCTTACATACCAAAGGAACCAAGTTACATATTTATGTTCACTTAGCTTGTTCGATATATAATATACCTTCGGCTTTCCATATATAGCCATGCGTGCAATAATCTTCAAATCTTGATTAATGGTCATCACAAAACCGCACGATGGTTAAACTCTGACATGGATGCTCCCACATTCCTACGATGGGTGGTCGAGGAAGGTGATGTTGACGAGGAAGAGAACCTCTTCTCCGACCGAAAAATATTGATATCAGAAGCTTGGAACCGACCAGAATCACCGCTTGGAAGCCTAACATATGAAGACGAACCAGAAGGTATCTCCTCCTTTTGTTGCATGATCGCCCTATACACTAAAGGAATTAGTCCTTCCATGAGTAGCTAGGATTTTGTTTTCTATTTTTGGTTGGTGTTATGATTAGTATCATATCAATTCGTTTATAAATGGGATGCTTGGTGATGATGTGGCATTATAATTTGGTTTAATGCCAGCTTATAACTTACACTTCAACAAGTAAGAAATGAGGTTATGATTAACGCGTAAAACCATAAGCAGACCTTGATAGCTGTTTGTGAACAAACACCAATAGCACCTGGATTTATATTTACATCCCACACCTAATCATACTATTTAAATAAGATTCACCTTTTTCTTATGCTTTTCTCGGAATTTATTAACTTGTTAACGCAAAACCTCATTATACATTTTCTAATAAATGTGAAATCCTTTGATCGACCAATAAAAAAGCATGATTCAGACAATCTTTCTAATTTACAAACTAGTGGACTTAATTATTTTTATTGAATAATATTATTGACATTATAAGAAAATTAAATTAAGGGTTGTTCATTTGTCACATCGTTTTAGGCCTGCCCATAGAATATATTATTCAGTATGTTCATCTGGCAATTCGATCTTATCATTTTGTGACAAGTTTAATGAACCAATTAACCAAGTCAACAATTTTATTCAGCCAATCTAATAAATGATTGAGCAAATTGTTAAATTATTACTATGATATTAAATAAATTATCTTCCTTGATTTGATTGTATTTGAAGCTAAAGCATTACCAAATAACTGCATATCACCAGTAACCATGTCACTAAAGGGAAGTGATGAAAGATTACAACCCTACTGCCCACTTTAGCCCATACAAGTTTCACTCTTGAGAGGAAACCTGAACACCCCGTGCAACGAGATTTACCCGGGAAGGAAATCTGTCATGAAGAGCCCGCCAAACACACACATTCACCTTTTTTGGAACCCAATTATTCCATGAGAACTTATTAACGAGATTCGGTAAGTCGTCAATCCGGTCTTGCATGAAGCCAAATAGATAATTAACGGTGAATATTCCAGTTTCGTGCGTATTCCACTGCATTTTATCAGGCTCCACAAATATGTTATCTAAAGTGGAGGATAAAGCCTCAAAATCGCCTAAGGAGCGGCCACGAGGATGATATCTCCAATTCCAACTAGAAATCCATCCGTTTGAATAAAAAACCCGCCTATCTTTAAACAAACACTCCTTATTGACTTCGAGAGCAGATAACTGAGGGAACAGCATGTTTTAAACATTTTCCTGAATAATGCCATGGATCAAGCCAAAAGCAAAGAATATCGCCACATCCAACTTTGATAAAGAAAGAATTCTTAAATTTAACCACCAAGTTATCAATAGTAGAAATACTCGACACAATACCATTCCATGTCCCTTTTTATAAGCCTATCGAAGAAACTGAGTCAAAACCACCCGAGTCACCATGGAAGGCCTTCTCAACTTTACACCATAATGCATTAGGTTCTGATAAAAGCGCCATTTTCCTGCATTAATAAAATTGTTGATGTTAAATGTTACGTATAACATTAATAGCTAAATGTCTAGTATCGAACCCGAGACCTCAGGATTGCACACAATACAAACGACAGTCAAAGATTAATAAATATTAATTGTTAGTTATATTTATTAATAACACGAGTTTAAGGATTAAATGGTCGTTAGTTATTAATTGTACGGACTATCTTTAAAAGGAAACGGAAAGGACTAGAATGAAACTTGATAACAAGAAGGATCCGGAACACCCTCTTGGGGTGTGTGGCCGGTCGATCAAGGTCCAAGGGGGGAAACCCATTGCCTTGCTTGTTCCCTAAGTATTCTCTAGTATATATACAAACCCAAGGGTCATTGTTTTCTCACCTTTTGTGCACGCACAATACCCTAAAGTTGGATTCTTCCTTTGTTCTTTTCCTGCCGATCGAACCTACAACCCATAAGGGTTTTGGGTCGAAAATTTTATAAATAAAATTTTCCTTGTGTTTAATCTTGCAATTAATTTGATTTGGTACTAGTTTGTGTGTACAAGAACGAGGTAACAACTTATTATAGTTGTTATCAAGGAATCAATCAATAAAACGGTAAGGGATTGATCATTAATTTATAAACCCTAATTAGGGTTCATCTATTAATTCAAGATTTGCTTATTTGATTCTTGTTCGGGCTAGAATCACCACGGTACGTTCCTATTATGTTTTAGTTAATATTTATGTGTTATACTTGATCCTTGCTTCCGCATACGTGTATTTTGATTGTCAAACTCTAACAGTGCATCACGAGCCATGTATAACATCTAATTGATTACTAAAACATAATAAAAATCGGATCTTTAATTGTTTTAGATACATGTTTTAATCTAGAGTTTTTCTTATTAAATTTTTTTTATAAAATTTGAAACCCTAACCCTAATTTATGGGGGGGGGGGGGGGTCGATTTTCCACTTAAAACCCTAATTAGGGTTTGTGGTTTAATTGGTTAATTTGTAATCACTAGAAACCCTAGGTCTTTAACCGGTTATGTGATCGTATCTTGTGACCTATGTGCTAATCGTTAGGTTTTATCCGTGACGAAACATGCATGTTAGTCATGGATCTTGTTTTTTATTTGTCACATGTTTTAGATAGATCTATAATTGGGGAAGACTCCAATATATATATATATATATATATATATATATATATATATATATATATATATATATATATATATATATATATTAAAATCAATTTATATGATATATGGTGTGTATATTAGCTTTGGCCTAATTGATTCGTTAATGTATGTGACTCTCTTCTATTAAGAGGAGAGGGCCTTAGTTGATTACATGCATTATCATACATAGACTTGATTTTATTAGGATCTTTTCTAATAAGGATTGCATGTGGCTAATTGTTTCACTTTATTTATTATTGGTTGTTTTGTTTTCTTTGAATACTTGTTTTATTGTTAATTGTTTGATATGATGTAAGCAATAAAAGGGTGATTTTTCATAAAGAAAATAATACGGACTAATAATGGTGAAACTCTAAGTGCTAAAGATTGAATCTTGCGGAGTCTTATGTGCCAACAACGGTTCGCTTCGCACGGTAATTCGCTCCAAGGCGAGACTAGCAAGATTCATACTTTATTACATGTTTTTAGATTGAATCCATAAATTTTTGCTTGATTGATGTTTTGTACAAACATGCTTTTAAAAGTAACTCTTTTAAGACAAAATTCATAATCGTGATATGAAGGCTTAGAAAAGTGCCTTAGAGTCTGCCTTGGTTATCACACTCTTGAATACGTCTTAAACGAATTTCTTTTAAAATCATTCTTGTAAAAAGTCATCTTAGGGTTTATTAAACCTCAAGTAAAACTTTGTGTATTAATTTCAAGAATTGGTAAAAAAAAGTTTTTTTTTTTTTCAAAAAACTTATGCTATAAAGATGAGTGTATGCATCTTTATACATATTTTGATTAACATATCAAAATTGAATACCCTTAAAATTTAAGTTACATGCCATCTATCTATAAGGAGCACTTGGAATTTTAATTTAGTAAACGTGAGACCTAGGCTAAATTATTATAACAAGGTAAAATTCTGTTAATGCATGAGATCATAGATAGTAATTTTACAGTTTCTAAGGTAGATGACTTAATTAAGTTGTGCGTGAGACCTAGAACTTAAGGCATGAGATGGGATGAAACATGCTTTCAAGGCAAATTGATGAATCAATTTGATGTAAATCCCATAATGATTTAGGAATTGGAAATCTTGTTTGCCAATTATTGTTCGACAGATTACCATCTTTTATACTTTCACCACTAGCAGATCAACTGATGTGGTGGAATCTATGTAAAGTTGGATCCTAGATTTTCAAGAAAATTTTGGTGGTTATATGAATATAGCCTATGGGTATTTTATTTTCTTGAAGATATTTATTATCAAAAATACTAATGTTTGAACTTTTATCTATAGATATGGCTCAACCCGATAACCCAACTGTGATTTCTGCTTTCAAGAGTCATCTTGAAAGAGAAAAATTGACTGGAAAGAATTTCAATGATTGGCACCGTTCGCTCAAATTTGTCTTGAGGGCGTCCTGAAAGCTAGATTACTTGACCGAGGAATGCCCTGCTAAGCCTGCTGCTACTGAACCAGAAGCAGTTAAGGCGGCATGGAGGGTGGAGCAGGCTAAGTTTAATGAGGTTGCTTGTTTAATGCTCACTAGCATGAGTGTTCAGTTACAAAAGAAGTTTGAGTACTAATTTCCTAAAGACATGCTTGAAGAACTTCAAAAGTCTTATGCAAAGTCTCCTGCAGTTGAATTGTATGATGAACTTGATAAGCTACACAACTGCAAGCATGGTGATGGTAAACCAGTTGAAGATTATGTGAATGAGATGAAAGAATACTTTGATCAACTTCACAGAATTGGATTTGGTTACCCCGACAATGTGCAAGTGCACTTGATCAACAGGTCCCTTAACAAGGATTTTGCTGGTTTTATGCAGAATTTCAACATGCACTGCTCGAGGAAGATAGTCTCAGAATTACTCGCATTGCTTGTTGATTATGAGGAAAGTCTACCAGCCAAGGTCAAGGCTCCTACCCCGCAAGTGTTGGCGATTCATGGGGGGAGAATCCAGAAGAAATCGCATGTGAACAAAGGCAAAGGGAAAGGTGATAAAGGCAAGCAGGTCATGGCCTATCAACCTCAACCCAAGATGAAGCAGCATCAGCCTAAGCAGAACAAGGTGAATCCACCAAACAAGAAGGATCAGGCTTGTCACCATTGTCATGAAAAGGGCCATTGGAAGCGTAATTGTCCTCTCTACATTCATGACTTGCGACAGAAGAAGCAGGGTAATAAAGCTGGTAACCCCAGTTCATCAGGTGCGTTCTTTATGATTGAATTATTCACTCTTACTCCTAAATTGAATTCATGGGTATATGATATGGGATGTGGCATTCATATATGCAATACCTTGCAGGGGTTTAGAGTTGAGAGAAAGCTGGCCTATGGACAACAATTCTTGCACGTGGGTAACGGAGCGCATGCATGAGTTGAAGCTATAGGAGTTTTTAATTTAGTGTTGCCTTTGGGCTTAGTACTATCTTTAAATAATTGTCATTATGCATCGTCAATTGTTAGAGGTGTAATTTCATTTTCATGTTTGTTGAACCTTGGTTTTGAGCATACAATTTCTAGCAATGGAATTTCAATTTCTTTAAATGATGTTTTTTATTTTAATGTTATTGCTGTGAATGGAGTCTTTGAAATTGATATGAATGATAATGATAATGCTTTTGTTAAAAATAATTCAATGTATAACATCAATAATAAGAGAATCAAGAAAGGTCTGGATTCGTCTTATCTTTGGCATTGTCGACTTGCTCACATTGGCAAGGCTCGCATGAAAAAGCTGCAACATGATGGGCTTTTAGATAAGATCAATGATGAATCATTTGATAAGTGCAAATCTTGCATTGCTGGGAAGATGACAAAGAAACCCTTTAAAAATAGGATTGAAAGGGCTAATGATCTACTTGGTCTTATTCACACAGATGTGTGTGGACCATTTAGACATGTGTCAAGGAGAGGTACTAGCTACTTCTTAACATTTACGGATGACTACAGCCGTTATGGTTATGTTTATTTACTTAAACATAAACATGAGATGTTTGAACAATTCAAAGTGTTTAAAGCAGAAGTAGAGTTGCAACTTGGAAAGAAGATTAAAGCTCTTTGATCCGATAGAGGTGGTGAATACCTGAGCAGGAGTTCATAGATTACTTAGCTAAAGAGGGAATTGTCCAGCACCTTACTTCTCCATATACTCCACAACAAAATGGTCTATCTGAGAGAAGGAATCGTACATTGCAAGATATGATACGATCTATGTTTAATCTAACAACTCTTCCTTTTTCGTTTTGGGATTATGTCTTAGAATCTGCGGTTCGCATTCTTAATATGGTTCCAACAAAGAAGGTTGATAAGACACCATGTGAGTTATGGACTGGAAAAGCTCCTAACTTGTCTTATCTTAAGGTCTGGTGTTGTGAGGCGTATGTTAAACGTGACTCAGCAGACAAACTCCAACAAAGATCTGTGAAGTGCATCTTCGTAGGATACCCTAAGGAAACTATGGGTTACTACTTTTATTACCCACCTGAAAACAAAGTTTTTGTTGCAAGGTATGGAGACTTCTTGGAAGCTCATATCTCAAGAATTCAGTGGGAGAGTATATGATCTGGAAGACGATCATGAAGATGTAGCACCTTCTGAAAACACTAGCCAACTTCCTGTGGAACCTGAAAGTTTAGGTCCTCCACCTGAAGTTGACGTGGTTCCCATTCGTAGGTCAACTAGACCTATGAAAGCTCCTACACGTCTATGTCTTAATGTAGGGTGTGAGGAAAATTGCTAGGGGATCTTGATGAACCTACAAGTTATAAAGCTGCCATGAATAGTCCTGAAAAGGAAAAATGGCAGGTTGCTATGAATGGGGAAATGCAATCCATGAAAGATAATGAAGTCTGGGAAGTAGTAGACCTACCTCCGGGTGCCAAGTTAGTTGGGAGTAAATGGCTCTACAAGAAAAAGACTGACATGGATGGCATTGTACACACCTATAAGGCCCGTTTGGTAGCTAAAGGCTATACTCAAACTTTTGGTGTTGACTATGAGACCTTTTCTCCTGTAGCTGACATTAGGGCTATTAGGATTCTTATAGCCATAACCGCTTACTATGACTATGAGATTTGGCAAATGGATGTCAAAACCGCCTTCTTAAATGGTCGCCTAGATGAAGACATCTATATGGCGCAGCCTGAGGGGTTTGTGAATCCAGAATTCCCAAATCGTGTATGCAAACTTCAAAGATCCATTTATGGATTGAAGCAAGCATCACGACAATGGAATAAGAGATTTGATAGTGAGATTAAAAAGTATGGATTCACTCAAAATCTTGATGAGCCATGTTTATATCACAAAGCTAGTGGGAGTAATGTAATTTTCCTTATTTTATATGTTGATGACATATTGATCATGGGAAACGACATTCCAAGTTTGCAAAAGGTTAAGGCATATCTTGGAAGTTGCTTTTCTATGAAAGATTTAGGGGAAGCTGCATTTATTTTGGGAATCAAGATATATAGAGATAGATCTCAGCGATTAATTGGATTAAGCCAAAGTGCTTACATTGATAAAATATTGAAGAGATTCAATATGCAAAATTCCAAGAAGGGATATTTGCCGATGCAAGAACAACATGGCTTGAGCGAGAAAGTTTGTGCTTCAACACCTGCAGAGGTGCAACGCATGAAGAGAGTCCCTTATGCTTCAGCTGTGGGATCTATTATATATGAGGTGAAAAGTACAAGGCCTGATGTGGCATTTGCTAAGAATTTAACCAGTCGATATCAGCAGAATCCAGGTGAAAAATACTGGACTGCTGTTAAGAATATTCTTAAGTACCTTAGGGCTACTAAAGAGATGTTCTTAGTTTATGGGGGTACTCCATTTGCAGAACGTCCTGTTACAGGTTACTGCGATGCTTCTTGGAAAGGTGATAAGGATGATACGAAGTCTCAGACGGGTTATGTCTTTGTCATTAATGGAGGAGTTGTGGATTGGAGGAGCAGAAAGCAGAGTGTACTAGCGATGTCTGCTACAGAAAGTGAGTATATAGCTACTTCAGAAGCTGCAATGGAAGCTGTTTGGATTAGGAAGTTTGTTTCAGGGCTTGGGGTTATGCCTTCTATTCGACGACCTATAAAAATATATTGCGACAATTCAGCTGCAATTACATTTGCCAATGAACCTGGAATCATGAAAGGCACCAGAAATTTCCCGATTAAGCATCACTATGTTCGAGAACAAGTCGAAATAGGTGAAATCGAAATGCTCAAAGTTCACATAGATGAAAACTTAGCAGATCAGTTTACAAAGCCTTTACCTGGCACCAAGCTGTACAAGCATGCTGAAGGAATAAGACTTAAATTAGCTGAAAGTTTCATGCCCATTTGTGATTAGTATTTGGATAAGGGATGTAATGTACAATTATTATTTTAATGGAATAAAATATTGTTTATGTTTATTTATTCATTGTCTTAATAATATATCCTATATTTGCATGTTTAAATCCATGAATAAATTATTATTCTAAATTGTCCGTTGTCGATTAATGATATGGGAATATCATTAAACTAAGACAAATTTGAGTATTGGTTTAGGATATACTTGAAAGTATATTGATGCGTAGTCATACCAATTTCACATGATATTCAATGAATTGAGTATTGGACTTATCCCAACAATATGATTTAAAATTTAATGTGAGAATCATATTTAAAGTTATCCCCAGACTTGAGATACCAGATAAGTGTCATGGATGTAGTGCATTTTTGTGAAGCAATCTACCGCTCACCGTAATAGGGAGTTATAAGGGTTGTTTTCAGAAGTGTTGCAAAGTTCATGGGTTATTCTTGTAGTCAAGAGAGAATTTGTTCCTTCTGATTTGTTCAGAAGTTTAATACTGTTGGGCCCCTCGTAGGGTTGACAAAATGTTTGCGTGGCCATGCCCAAAGTCTATCTGGAATACGTTCAGATGTTTTGGTAATTTTGTTCAATCATAAAGAGACGAGAAACATAATATTAATAAAGAATCTCACATCTTTATTAAATGTAGTATTAGAAATGAAAGGATAATTATAATGATGAATCATTAAAGGTTTTTCCAGGAAACCTAGCTCGGGTTATGCTAGGGGCATTGGAGTGTTGCAAGACGCTAACCAATGTTATTTTACTATTAATGGATATACGAGTTGGAGCTGTTAAATGTTACGTATAACATTAATAGGTAAATGTCTAGTATCGAACCCGAGACCTCGGGATTGCACACAATACAAACGAGAGTCAAAGATTAATAAATATTAATTGTTAGTTATATTTATTAATAACACAAGTTTAAGGATTAAATGGTCGTTAGTTATTAATTGTACGGACTAACTATCGTTAAAAGGAAACGGAAAGGACTAGAATGAAACTTGGTAACAAGAAGGATCCGGAACACCCTCTTGGGGTGTGTGGCCGGTCGATCAAGGCCCAAGGGGGGAAACCCATTGCCTTGCTTGTTCCCCAAGTATTCTCTAGTATATATACAAACCCAAGGGTCATTGTTTTCTCACTTTTTGTGCACACACAATACCCTAAAGTTGGTTTCTTCCTTTGTTCTTTTCCTGCCGATCGAACCTACAACCCATAAGGGTTTTGGGTCGAAAATTTTATAAATAAAATTTTACTTGTGTTTAATCTTGCAATTAATTTGATTTGGTATTAGTTTGTGTGTACAAGAACGACGTAACAACTCATTATAGTTGTTATCAAGGAATCGATCAATAAAACGGTAAGGGATTGATCATTGATTCATAAACCTTAATTAGGGTTCATCTATTAATTCAAGATTTGCTTATTTGATTCTTGTTCGGGCTAGAATCACCACGGTACGTTCCTATTATGTTTTAGTTAATATTTATGCGTTATACTTGATCCTTGCTTCCGCATACGTGTACTTTGATTGTCAAACTCTAACAGCTGATAATGGTAAAAAAATGTCAATGACTATTTTGAATACTCCTGGTTTGAAATCTGATCGATCACTAACGAAATTGTTTAGTCATCATATAAACAGTCACTAAATGCTTGTAGATTATTTGCTACAAAAAGTATTGACTTAGGCAGAAATGATGGTTACTAAAACACGAAACATGCCAAATTTATGTTTACTGTATATATTTAAATGACAGTCATATATTTACAGATTAGCATCCATCGTGTCAAAGTTTATCAATAGTATATACCGAGTTGAAAAGTAACTAATCAAAAATCCAAAGTGGTCACTAAGGTTAAAGGATAGTAATAACATAGGCGTAAATAAGTAGTATTCAAAATAATGACTAGAGAAATAGGGTTAATGATATGAAAAATAGTGAGTACTTAGTAATTGGATTGTTAGAGACTAATAATACATGGTGGTCACTAATTAGTACAAATGGCAACGATTATTAGTCAGCTCCTACTTGTGGTAAAGTTGAGGAGAGCACCAAGAAGAAGGAGGAGTATTAGATATGATGTTCCCGCTTGTTCACACCTTTTGTGGAGACGTTGACTCAAGTGAGTAAAATGAAACCTTAGTTGATGACGTAAATGTCGAGGTCCCATGTTGATAAAACTATCCATACAAGTCCAAAAATCAACCTCATCCTAATTATGTCATAGTTTGGACTCGAAAGACAAAACGTAAGATTATGAGTGTGACTTAGTTACCAATGCATTTGTTGTTGCAACAAGCCAAGAAATATTGAAAATTCTAGGAAACTAAATCAAAGTGTCCTAGTGATGATTATTTTTAGATACAAAGACTTTTGTTAATTGGCTTGGCAAAACTGAAAGACGGTAAAGGGAGATTTTATCCGCTTTGCAACTTCCATAATTGCAGTTATCAATAATGCGCCTATAATTCTAAGCCTTTACAAAATCTTGATTTGTTTTGTTTTGTCATTCTTTATAAACGCAATACAGATTTACATGTAATATTGAGGGAAAAAGATTGTCATAGCACAAAAAAATGTATGCATGTTCCATGTTAAATGGGGATGTATTAAACATATTTCAAAACTAAAAATAATGAATAATGCTTTTGATATTTTTGCTAGTATTTCGAACCCCACGTCTTTTACTCAAGTAGTCCTTGTACTTTTACCCATTAATATAACCATGCCTTTTACTTGAGTTAAGTCATGAATTTTTTTATTGGATAAGTACTTGGATTTAACTAGAAAGGAAAATAAAAAATACGCTTGAATTATTTGGATTAGGCTAAAAAGGACAAAAAAAACTGAAAAAAAAAAATACAAAAATGTATGAATATGACAAAGCTGTTTTGAAGTTTATTATTTGGGAGGGGGTTTAAATAGAGAACATTATTAATTAATTATAGGTAAAAACGTTATTCTGCAAAAAGTAGGCAGTTTGATTACAGCTTTCGTAAACCGTGTGTTTTTTATCCAGAGATAATTATTTTGGACCAAGAGAGTATGAGTCAATAGAAAATCTAAATGAGTATTTATTTTATTACATTTTTAGAATAGAAATAACAATATAACACTTATTAGAGACACCTTATTAAGAACTTAGCAAGATGACGACGCAATGCAACAAATTAAAGAGGAGAAGCGAATGATGGTTGCTGGTGAGAGCAATGATGTGTCGTAGTTGTTTGTGACACCAAGATAACGAGAAAAAACAAAATTTCTTATTGATCCAGAATAGTAGATGATTTACATATTATATTGACGAGATGAGCAATCTTCGCATGCATCATTACCAAATGAATCTATCACCTTTAAAGAGAGAATTTCAAAAATGGTCCCTGTGGTCACCTGGGTTTAACGGAAATGGTCCCTATAATTTTTTTAACGGATCCTCTCCCCGTGGTTGCGACCCATAACGGTTTTGGTCTCTCAGACTAACTGTCGTTAGTTTTTTTGTTAATCCTTTTGCACAATTAGTCCTTTAATGACCCTTTGCAACAAACATTTACACCGTTAGTCCTTTATACTAACGACCGTTTATACTTAACTCAAATATTGGTTTTCATAAGTTTTTGTCTGTTTTTCTTACGTTTTTTGTCCGTTTTTCTTACAATTTTTCTGTTTTCATACGTTTTATCGGTTTTTATACGTTTTCACCCATTTTCTTACATTTTTTCATCCGTTTTACGTTTTTGTCCGTTTTTCTTACGTTTTTTCTGTTTTCATATGTTTTTGTCTTTTTATACGTTTCGTCCGTTTTCATACGTTTTCGCCCATTTTCTTACGTTTTCATCCGTTTTTCTTACGGTTTTGTTCGCTTTTCTTACGTTTTTTCGTTTTCATATGTTTTTGTTCGTTTTCCTTATGTTTTCATCTGTTTTTACGTTTTTCCCGATTTTCTTACTTTTTTTTCGTTTTCATATGTTTTTGTATGTTTTTATATGTTTTCGCCCAATTTCTTACGTTTTCATCCGTTTTTCTTACGTTTTTGTCCGGTTTTCTTACATTTTTCCATATTTATATGTTTTATCTATTTTCGTATGTTTTTTTCTATTTTATATATTTTTGTCCGTTTTTATCCGTTATCTTACTTTTATACACATTTTTATTGCAATTTTTTTATAATTTTTTTTATAATTTGGTTTCTTATAATTTGGTTTATAAAATTTGGTTTTCTTATAATTTTTTTTCCTAAGTATCTTTAAAATTTATACACGTATGTAAAAATGTGTATGAAAACGTGTAAAAACAGATAAAAGCATATGAAAACGAAAAAAAGGTAAGAAAATCGGAAAAAAAAATGTAAAAACGGATGAAAACGTAAGAAAAACATATGAAAACAAAAAAACGTAAGAAACGCGAACAAAAACGTAAGAAAAACGGATGCAACCGGATGAAAACATTAGAAAATGGGTGAAGACGTATAAAAACGGACGAAAACGTATAAAAAGAGACAAAAACGTATGAAAACAGAAAAAACGTAAGAAAACAGACAGAAACGTAAGAAAAATGGATGAAATGGTAAGAAAATGGGCTAAAACGTATAAAAAGAGACAAAACCGTATGAAAACATAAAAAAACGAAAGAAAAACGGACAAAATAAGTAAGAAAAACGGATGAAAATGTAAAAAAATAGACGAAAACATATAAAAACGGACAAAAATGTATGAAAACGGAAAAACCATAAGAAAAACGGACAAAAAAATGTAAGAAAAATGGACAAAACGTATGAAAACCAAAATTTGAGTTAAGTAGATACAACCCATAAAGGTTTGCCCGTTCTTTGTACATAAACCCTTGTCAGGGTTTCACGTAGTTTCAGCAGTTCTCTCTATAAAGGACTAACTGTGCAAAAGACTAACGGAAATAACTAATGACAGTTAATCTGAGGGACCAAAACCATTTTGGGTCGCAACCACGAGGAGATGATCCGTTAAAAAAATATAGGACCATTTCTGTTAAACTCGGGTGACCACAGGGACCATTTTTGAAATTCTCTCACCTTTAAATGACTATATTTGCTATAAAAAGATCATAATGTTTAGCTTAATGTGCATAAATTATTTTGTAACTAAAACATAATTGTAATTTTGTGCTTTTAATTTATAGTTATTACAAAAATACACTGTTGGTCCCTAAACTTTCCACGAAACATCGCCATGGCCCTTAACTTTTCAAAATCGTCACCATGCGTCTAAAACTATGGATTTTGAGGCCGAATGCGTCCCTTGACCCGAAATGGCGAGGTCAACGCTCAGTTTTGGTTATTTTTCCAAGGGCAATTTAGTCTAACCACATTTACAACTAGCGTATGGTTAATGTCTAATCCAACATCTATTAAATTCTATAAAATCCTAAACTATCAACAACGCAGCACACATAGATTCAATCAAAATAACTAATAATGGCACAAAACGATAATGGGAAGGCTTTGTACACTGGGTTGAGGAAAGAGGATTGCACCAAGGAACACCGTTTGGGTGCTAAGAAGGAGAAGAAAGAGGCTGCCGATAATGTGTTACCAATGGTTGATGATTTGGAAACAAGGATTACAAAACTTGAAGCTCTGTTTAAATATCTAAATGAAAGGAAGGAAATGAAGAAAAATGGTGATAGGGAAAGTTTTGGGTCTAGCTAAGTGTATGCTTAGATGGTAGTGAAGTTTGTAATGGTTGTCAACATGAGATCAATCAATAAAAAGCTGGGTTTTGAATAAATGATAGTGTTTAGCAATCAATAATTTGTATGTTGTTAATTATTTAGTTTGACTGTTATAAGTCAATTTGGTTGTTTGATTATTAGATGTCTAAGTAATTAAGTGATTTGCCTTTTTAACTATATTAGGTGTTTGGATTAGCATTAGCATATTGGAGTTACATGTTAAAATATGTAAAGCATTTGCACTTTTAACACATGTAACCTTGTACAATTACTGGGTATGGTTTGAACATAGGTTCATCAAATGTTAAGTGGCCACTATGTTTGGTTTTGCTGATACAAAGGTGTGATCGATTGTGGTGCGTATACCATCACATTTAGCATTTGGTTTGTTCTACTTTTTAAATGTCAACGAACATCTAATATGTACAGCAATAAAATATAATGTATTAGACAACATGAGAATGACTTAACACACTGACTTTTTAGCATTTAGCATTTGGATAGTTTGACTTATAGTAGTCAACTAGCCAAACAATGTCTGATACAACATGAAAATGAGTTAAAACATTGTCAGATACAAGGTTCTACTGATAATTAACACAAAATTGGTGAAGACGATGCGGCCTCCACTGCACAACCTTCACCTGATGAACCTTCTAACGATGTACATACTGGAACTGGATTATCAACATACAAAAACATTCATTATGTCACTGATCGTCAAACTGCAAATGTGTCTGGAAAAACAAGTATCCAAACACTAAATATTCAAGTTATATAAGGTATAATTGGTGTAACATAATATAAAACACAAGCCATGCAATTCAAAATTGAAAGCTTACTTAGGATGGCTTGTTGGCACAAAGGGCCAGTACACAATTGGTAATATTTTCACTGCTTTTAAAACGTTTATTAGCACCACTATGCACAACATCACAATCACCAGCACCATCAGCAATGTTTTCACCATCAAAACCAGGAATTTCAACCATTATAGCCTTCCCGTTCCCATAAAAACCTCGCTTATAAGTTTTTACAACTTCCTCGCCCTTTTCCTCTTGCAAAACATCCTCTTCCAGAATCAGCTTACCCTTTCCCTTATTTTTGATGTTTTTGTCATGGATAACATCTTTTTCTTGTTTGATGCTTTTGTCATGGATAACATCTTTTCCCTCTTTGATAATAACCCCAACCTACAATTTGTTCTTATCTATACCCTTCCATTTATGGCGAGTCATAAAAGGTCTCCCACTTGACATTCTGAAGTTAGCATCTTCCTCTAACCAACCCAAAACCTCAAAACCAATGTTTTCCAAGTAAAATACTGCTAACATCTGAGGCCTATGTATAACAAAGATATCAACTAACTCATGTGTTTCCACAAAACCATATAGCTTAAGGACATCCTGATCCCTATAAATCAAGTGCAAACCATTTTCTAGCGATTTATTTGGATGACAGAAAAACACCGCCCATTTTGGTTCATTAATCTCTGATAATAGATTATCTAGGGTTGAACTGAGGATACCCCTATCATACCTAAAAGCATTAACATTAATAATGGATCCGCCTTCATACCTGAGTGGGATATATTCAAATCTCCCATTTGTGTGAATCCGGATCAACACTTCTCCTTCTTCTTCTTCTTCTGGTTCTGTACATTTAAATGTTGTTACAAATATGTTCCTTTCCATTAACTTGCATCAACGGTGTTTCTCAAAATGTGGAATGACTGATTTTTCTATGTAACAAACTTTTTAGTGTTATGTTGGTCGGGTCATTGGGTCGGGTTTATTGGGGCGTAACCCAAACAAAAAACTTAAGCGTATTGGACAATTTTTGTCTAATTTTGCCCTTGGTCCCCAACCTTGCCAACGTTGACGTTTGTATACTTAAATTTCCCGCCATTTAATAACTTTACTCTTTACAATATACTAATATCAAATTTGGTCCCTGAATTTGTAACATCATCAGTTTAGTTAGTATTTAAGGGCCCATACCCCAAAGGTTTTGCATACCAAACACACAATTAAGTTACTTCCCAAACCTTAAACACAAAAAAATGTCAGAATTCCCACGCCTACAGGAACTTACAACCGCCACCGGTTCCCACGAACTGTTTGCTAGCATTGCTCTATACTATCAACGCGAGAACGACAAGGATATAAAGCTTGCAAAAGGACTCCTAAAGTGTTATGTGGATTTGGTTCATGTGACCCACGAAACCCAAGAGTTTATGGCTGAAGTAGAAGGATGGCGTACTTCTCTTATGTCAAGGATGCTTCTACAAGATCTTAAAAAGATTCAAAAGAAAAATGTCATCAAGGCTATGGAGATTAACAAGATGATTACTGAAACCCATGCTCAGGTGTGGCACAGGAACAATTTCATTGATTTTCTTTTGAATGACTTAAGCAGTTAAGCATACTCAAGTCTTTGGAATAATAACTTGATCATTTTCATCCCACACAGACAAATAACTTAGTATTGAAAGTATAAAAAAGATTTATTTATTTATTTATTTTTTTGGTTGCATTAGAGTAATTGTTTGAAGATAGATTTTAAAAAATGCAAAAAAAAAAAAATGTAATTACTTGATGGGTTGTTATTAAGGTTGAGCAAAAATCAATCGAAAATCAAGCCGAATCCATAAACCGTGCTGAACTAGGCCGAACCATCCTTATTCGGGTCTGTTTTCGGTTTTATATAATTATGGTTTTCCGTTGTGGTTTTACTCGGTTCGGTTTGAGTCAAAACCAAGAAAAATACAACTAAACTATCTAAATCGGTTTTGCTAGGTTAACTTCGGTTCGGTTACCGGTTTACGTTTTCCTCAAAATCGGTTTTCAGTTTGTTTCGGGTTGGATTTAGTCGATTCGGTTCGAGGTTGACACGTTGCTCAACCCTACTTGTTATAAAGGTGTAGTATTAGTATATTACTACCTTCGTCCCATATTAAGTGTCCACTTGACTTTTTTTTAAGGTTTTTTTGTTTAACTTTGACCTTACATTCTTTTATTTGTGTTATATGATACTTGATACAAAATATAAATGGATTAAGTTTTACATGTAATTTCATTGGTATAATTTTTATCAAATAATATAAATCAAAAATAAAAATATTTAAAATTAAAGTTAAACAAGAAAGACTTAAAAAGTCAAAATGAGCGGAGTAACATTTTTTAAATGTTAAATTATAATTCATTGATAAATGCTAAAAGACCCCTAAACTTTACTTAACATGCCAAATACCCCTTAAGTCTATTAAGCATCTATAGTAACTTGATGGGTTCTTATTAAGGTTGAGCAAAATCAATCGAAAATCAAACCTAATCGATAAACCGTGCTGAACTGGGCCGAACTGACCTTATTCGGGTCTGTTTTCGGTTTATATAATTATGGTTTTTGGTTTTGGTTTTACTCGGTTCGGTTCGAATCAAAACCAAGAAAAATGCAACTAAACTATCTAAATCGGTTTTGCTAGGTTAACTTCGGTTCGGTTACCAGTTTACGTTTTCCTCAAAATCGGTTTTCAATTTGTTTCGGGTCGGATTTAGTCGATTCAGCTCGAGGTTAACCCATTGCTCAACCCTACTTGTTATAAAGGTGTAGCATTAGTATATTACTACCTTCGTCCCATATTAAGTGTCTACTTTGACTTTTTTTTTAAGATTTTTTTGTTTAACTTTGACCTTACATTATATTATTTGTGTTATATAATACTTGATACAAAATAAAAATGGATTAAGTTTTATATGTAATTTCATTAGTATAATTTTTATCAAATATTATAAATCAAAAATAAAAATATTTAAAATTTAAGTTAAACAAGAAAGACTTAAAAAGTCAAAATGAGCGGAGTAACATTTTTCAAATGTTAAATTATAATTCATTGATAAATGCTAAAAGACCCCTAAACTTTACTTAACATACCAAATATTGATGGGTTGTTATTAAGGTTGAGCAAAATCAATCGAAAATCAAACCTAATCGATAAACCGTGCTGAACTGGACCGAACCGACCTTATTCGGGTCTGTTTTCGGTTTTATATAATTATGGTTTTCGGTTTTGGTTTTACTCGGTCCGGTTCGAGTCAAAACCAAGAAAAATGCAACTAAACTATCAAAATCGTTTTGCTAGGTTAACTTCGGTTCGGTTACCGGTTTACGTTTTCCTCAAAATCGGTTTTTAATTTGTTTCGGGTCGGATTTAGTCGATTCAGTTCGAGGTTGACCCGTTGCTCAACCTTACTTGTTATAAAGGTGTAGCATTAGTATATTACTACATTCGTCTCATATTAAGTGTCTACTTTGATTTTTTTAAGGTTTTTTTGTTTAACTTTGACCTTATATTCTATTATTTGTGTTATATGATACTTGATACAAAATATGAATGAATTGAGTTTTAAATGTAATTTCATTGATACAATTTTCATCAAGTATTATAAATAAAAAATATATATATATATATATATATATATATATTTAAAGTTAAAGTTAAACAAGAAAGACTCAAAAAGTCAAAATGGAAAAGGGAGTAATTCATCAACAGCAATTTGCATTTGATAAATGCTAAAAGACCCCTAAACTTTACTTAACATGCCAAATACCCCTTAAGTATACTAAGTTTATATTTCAACAACCAATATCTTTAACAATAAATCAAATTAACCTCTAAACTATTAAACATAATTTTTTTCACTTCTTTACCTTAGTACAAAGTCACAAGATTAATGTTTTTGCATCTGCTACAACGCGCAGCAAAAATATCTCGTTATTAATATTAGAGTAGTGATTGAAAGGCCTAAAAGATGTGCTTAAATTAATGCCTAAGCCTACGTGATATCATCCTAATGGCTGCAGCCAATAGCCCCACTTTTTCACAAACCATCAAGATCATGTCATTGCCTCATATGTTTAAGCATGAATTTAAGCTCAAATTAGGTCTCCCTCATTTTCTTTAATATTATTATACAACAATTTCCCTATTTGTAAGTTTCTTATTCTTGAGAACCATATCAGTAAATTGGTATATGACAGGGACCGTTTCTGTAAATTCCATTATTATTTTGTCTCTCTCAAACATCTACTAAACCCCAACAGCTGCTCCAAATTTCAAAACCCCAAAATTTTTACAAGAAGAAGAAGCTCCAAAAACGCATCAGCAAAGATGAGTACCATGAAATTTTGCCGTGAATGGTAATCTTTTAATTTTAGTTTGACGCTCACCAAGTCTTTGATGAAATGTGTGACTGAATTTTGTTTTATGCTTTGCAGTAACAACATTTTGTATCCAAAAGAAGATAAAGAACAGAAGATCCTTCTCTATGCTTGCAGAAACTGTGAACACCAGGTCCTTTTTTTATAACATGCAAAACCCTAATCCTTTTTTTTTTTTTTTTTTTTTTTTTTTTTTTTAGATGGGTTTTGAAAGACGGGTCTACTGTTTTTTTTATAGCTTAATTGGGTTTATTATTGAAAATGTATAATTAGTTATGAAAGTTTAGTACATTCAATTTCGGACAAGTGTAATGTAGTGTTGTTACAAGGCCTAGCGAATCATTGAACTTAGCTTAAATCAAGGTTGCAAAAAGCGTTAGGCACTAGTCGAACGGTCACCGCCTAGAGATTAATCGGATTGGAATTTTAAAGTATATGTATGACATAAAAATAATACTTCAAAAGTTTTAACATAAAGTTATAAACATAATACTTCAAAGTTCTAGATTGAAAGAAGCTAGGTATATTGAAAGAACCTGTAATTTTAGTTTTAGGAAAAAGTTGACTTGGTTTAATCGGTATGTTGACCGATATTTAACCATATCCGGTTAATTAGGCCGACCAGGCAAAAATTGATCCCTTGGTGTAGGGATGAGCGCGGTACCATTTTGGTACCGTACTGGCACCGTTTTCGGTGTACCGCATTTTTTCCCAACTTAAATTCAAATTACCGTTCCGGAACTGTATCTTAAACCGGTATCGGTTCCGGTACAACGGTACTAAAACGGGTAGAGAACCGTCTAACTTTTAAAATAATATGCTTTTCCCAGATTTGACCCGATTATGTGTACGCAGTAGACATCTTTACAGCCAAAATGGTTTAGTTTTAACTGCGTATCCTTTTGTGCCAAAATGGTTCAGTTTTATGGTCCATAAACACTTTCAAAATGCAATGCTAAACACCCCTTAAAAGCATTTGATTGGCTAGGTACTAAAAGGCAATCAGGCATAACTAATTTAGTAGAACTCGTGAGTATTTGGAGTTAAATGGCATGTTATTCCATCGATTTGCTTTGTATATCACATGCCACATTGTGGTGCATAGAATGCCAATGTGTTTTGCAATCTTAGTGTAATCATTAAGCATCTTATAATCTTAACAACGATTTATCATTCCAAGCAAATACCAGTTTGATGTAAGATACTATGATGCATTTAAACATAACATCCACACTTGCATGCAGTTTTAGGAACTAGGTACTAGGTGTAATTATAGCCTCTCTTGCTCATTGTCTGAAGTTTATAGAATGCATTCTTAGTTTCTTACATGTGACCCTTTTCAAGAATA
This sequence comes from Artemisia argyi, assembly GCA_030686995.1. Lineage (NCBI taxonomy): Eukaryota > Viridiplantae > Streptophyta > Magnoliopsida > Asterales > Asteraceae > Artemisia > Artemisia argyi. The sequence goes on from CM060703.1 coordinate 69,247,530, forward strand.
TGTGTTTGACTGATGCTACGAATAAGCATTTATTTATTTGTTTTTATATTAACTATCAAATACAGTAGTCTCTTTTTAAGGATTCTATATAAACATACATACATAATGCACACAGCACACTAGTTATAACTATTTTATTACTCCATAAGGCTCTTTTTGTAAATCAAAATATGATGTGTGTAGTGGTCAATGAAGCTATTGTTACCAGTCAAATCTAATGCCAGTTAATTTTACCCAACTTTGAACATAAAACATACTGATGACATACTAACTATAAAGGAACATCATTAACGAAAAATAATGCATCAAATTCCTGTTTTTTGAGATTTCCATTCATTTCTTATAGCTTTGTCTAAAGTTAGTCTCATGTGCACCTAAATAGTTAGTCTCATCCAGTCAACTTCAAATTAAAAAAAAAAATAATAAAAAAAAAAAAAAAATCCAAATTTGACCCGTTAACCCACTGTGACAGCAACAATTTTCCAGGTAAAACAGACATTTTTCGAGCTATTTTAACCAAGTTTCATTGACCTGGCAAGATATATGTACAAGTTTCATTGACCACTTAAAGGGGTGTTTGTAACAAAAACAATTTTCCAGTTTGACCCATCTTGCTTTTGTGAGCAGCACTTTTTTAGGCAAAACGGCCATTTCTGAGATGATTTTAGTTATTGTAATAGGGTAGGATTTGATTTGCGGGAGGGTTTTGAGGTATGCAATAGTTGTTACAGAGGTTTACTTGTTACAAAAGGTTTTGGGAGGGTTTGATATGTGGGCTTTTTTGTTTACAGCATTCCAGTTTGCATGAAAATCTGAATAAGTGTTTGTATCATGGGTTTATGTCAAAAAGCCAACCTTTGTATTCCGGTACCAAATTTGGGAATTCCTGTTATGATCCCACACCGATTTCTCTGGTACCGTTTTTTTTCTCACCATTTTTGTAGTTCCGGTACCGTACCGGGTATAAAAAACCAGTGCTGGTACAGGTCGGTACCGCTGCTCATCTCTACCTTGGTGGCTGATTAGCGCCTAGGCACCGGTTAATCGGCCGCCTAGGCCAATTTTTGCAACACTGGTTTAAATTCAGTTAGTGGGTTCAGGTGATGTGCTACCAAATTGGAATGTGACTAGTTGATGTAGGAGTACTTGACAATGGAACATAATTTTTTCTTGAGACCAGGAAATCATAACCGCTTTGTCATGGTTTGCAGTGACAAGAAGAAAAAAAGCACAATAGAGTGGGACCTTATGAAGTGTATAAGTAAGGTTTAGCTACCTTTGTTTACGTGGACTCTAGAGACCTGGATCCTTTTTCTTTCTTTTATGTTAGTTAGTCTAGTTTTGTCAGATCCAGATGACCCTCAAAGCTCCATTTTCCTTTTCTGTTTTTTAAAAGAAATAAACTTTTTAAATTTTCTCTGGTAAGGTCACATGAAATTGATCTGAATAATCTAGAAGTTTCTGATGACTGTATGCATCTTCATTCTCTTTGATGGCCTTTTAGATCGACTGATATTTACATCATCCACCTCATGATTTTATTTTCTGTCACATATATGTTATTCCGTATATAATTACTTCGAATATTATCTTTAAGTTGATCAGGTTCTCAGTTTTGTTACTGTGGATTTGAATTTCTATATCCAGTTAGCTTTAGAATTAAAACTCATATGCTCCTCACTTCAATTGTAGTCAATATATTTGGTATTCAAGAATCTGTAGTCTTTTTTTTTTTTTTTTTTTTTTTTTTTTTTTTTTGTAAGATAGTACTTTAGTTGCGTTCCATATTCCATTAGTAAGATACATCGGCATGGAAAGCATAACAGTCTGGATGATGTATTAATCAAACATTTGGTGTAACAGAAAGGAATTTGTGTAGGTGCATCGATGTTTGTGATTTATTTTTCAAAAGATTCTTTCATTAAGAACGGAATAAATATGTCTTTTAGAATGTTAGGAAAACCTAGTAACTGAGATATGGGTATTTAGCAGCAGAAACCCAACCCCCTGCTCAAATCATATGGCAAAACATGACAGGACGATAAATTATTCTGTTTAATTCCAATTCCAATTTCATGTAGCTGCTTTCCATTTTATGTTATCAGAATTAAGTGACTCCCACCCTACCCTACTGTTTACTTATTTTGTTGATGTATTAATATTACAGTCATACATTTAAGACTTACTCAGATAGAACTTGAACTTATTAATGCAAAACAGTTTCTAATGAGTTTAAATGATGATGGCTGACCTTAGTTGTCGTCTTATCTTCTTTGGTGCTATCACTTTAACATGTATGCGAAAGGTGATTAGGTGATATCCTATTGCCTAGTTATCTTGTTCATTTTAAATAATTGAAGGTAGGTGTGGGTCAAGACAAGTTATTTTTGTGTGGGTCAAAATGGGATGGACCGTCCTGCAAATACTCTTTTTTATCCCTTTTGTCTGTATTTTATCCGTAATTGATTGATGTGCTTTTCATTACAAACTATTCTGTTACATTAAAACTCCATGATTTCAAGTAGAGCGATTTAGGAGGTTTTATGCCTTTGAATAACTTTCAACTGCCCGACCCATTCATATGTAAATCGGTTGATAAGGACCTTAATAGTAAAGGTGTTCCCTTGAGTATATTTTTCTGAAAGGTAATTAATATCACATTCAATATCACACAGGAGGCTGCAGAAAACAATTGTGTCTACAGAAACGAGATACATCATGCTGTTGGGGAGCGCACTCAAGTTCTTCAGGATGTTGCAGCTGATCCAACTCTTCCACGTACAAAAGCAGTTCGTTGTGCTCAGTGTGGTCATGGAGAAGCCGTTTTCTTCCAGGTAACTGCTTTCATCTTTACCAAATATACACCATTTGACATCCTTTTATTCTTATTGCATGAATGCTAACATTCAAGATCATAAATATTAGAGTAAATTGCAGAAATGGTCCCTGTGGTTTGCTCAGATTGCACGTTTAGTCCCTGGTCTTTCAAAAGTGCAGGCGGCCTCCCTGTGGGGAAAACTTTGGTCCGTTTTGGTCCCTGGTTTTAACCGGTGTTAACTGGATTCGTTAACAGTTACACATTAGCCCTTTTGGCCAGTAACCGTTGCAGCGTCCATCCTTTATACTAATGACCGTTTATAATTAGAAATTTTCAGTTTATTTAAAGCTTTTCGATTTTTTATATACAACTTTATAAAAAAAAATATATGCGTTTTTATATTTTTATATGCTTTTTTATACATTTTTATATATGTTTTTATATACATTTTTATACACGTTTTTGTATACCTATATATACGTTTTTGTATACGTCTATATACGTATACAAAAACATATATATACATATACAAAAATGTATATAAAAACGTATATAAAAGCGTATACAAAACCATATATAAACACGTATAAAAAGTATATAAGAACGTGTATAAAAATGTATATAATAACGTAAATGTTTTTAAAAATACGTATATACAAGCGTATAAAACTTATATATAAAAATAAAAAGTATATAAGAATATGGGGAAATGATGCCTACATTTAAATGTAGGCAATTGCCTACATTCTCTTTGAAAAAAATTTACAAAATGTACAGTTCAGTTCCTGCAATAAGCCCCTCATACAGTTTAGTCCCTGTCCCTACCTTTTTTTACAAAGGAAAGTAGGTAACTTGCCTACTTTATAAAGTAGGTATCATATCCCCTAAGAATGTATACAAAAACGTATATAAGAACGTGCATAAAAACGTATATAGAAACTTATACAAAAACATATATAAAAGTGTATAAAAACTTATCTAAAAACATATATGTTTTTATAAAAATGTATATAAAAAATCAAAAAATTTAATTAAATCGAAAATTTTAAATTATAAATGGCCGATAGTTTAAAGGATGAATGTTGCAACGATCGTTGGCAAAAAGGGCTAACGTGTAACTGCTAACGGAATCTACTTAACGCCGGTTAAAACCAAGGACCAAAACGCAACCAACATTTCCCCACAGGGAGGCCGCCTGCACTTTCGAAAGACCAGGGACTAAACATGCAATCTGAGCAAACTACAGGGATCATTTCTGCAATTTACTCTAAATATTATCACCTGTATACTGGATCACACTCTTTTCTGCTACTTTGACGTTGTGGTGGCCAATTTTAACCCATTTATATAAGAGTGGTTCAACTCAGTTTGTATTTTTTTGATAACAAAAGAGTGTAATCGGTAAATGTGTGAATTCAAAAATCGCCTCACATGTGATCTATGTTTAGAATGTCCTAAGTCTTATAATTTAAAGGAATTTATATCATTATATTAATAATATACTTTATAATCAGATTTGACATGTTAATTTAATTCTCAAATTGGATAAAAAAATGTTGCTGGATCAGCTCTCAAACCTGGTCCGTTTTGGCCTGGACAAAAGGTTAATTGCACTAAACCCAAATGTTGTGATCTTTATAAAATGGAGTAATATTCAGATCATTAGATTTTAGAGCTGGCAAGTTATATGGGTTAGGTCGAACTCATAATGAAACCTTTAGTATATATCTAACTAACAAATTCAGCCTCGTAAATCGTCAAGTTTAAACTTTTGCAGATTTTGCTTCAGTATTGTAGTTTATTTAGAAAGTTTAAAGTGGACAAAAAGTGTTTAGGGTTCTGCATTTTGGCACCTATAAAAACATGCCTCAAGTAAATGAAGTCTTATGGAACTGATATTGGTTTTATTTGTTAGGCAACTGCTAGAGGGGAAGAAGGTATGACATTGTTTTTCGTTTGCTGCAACCCGAACTGTGGTCATCGATGGAGGGACTGAGAGCTCATTGAATTGGGTACCCAAGTCAAGGACCGGAACTTTTAATGGTTCTTTGGAACCAAACTTTGTAATTCTTAACTGAAACCTCTCGAAATGTGGATGCTAATGATCAAATAGGGTAGATGGCAACTTCTGAGATTTCTAACTGCAATCTTAACTTTGAAATCGAATTGATAAATTGGTTTTGTTATAAGATTTAGTCGTGGTTTGAAAGTTTGATCTGTGGGTTTTGTTTTAATAGCCAAAGCTACCATTTGTGCGTTACAAGATTGCACCAACCAAAACACAAAGTATATATAAATGAATCATGAGACAACCACTTTCTTCTTCAGATAAGAATGCCAGTGGTTCTTTATGTCATTATCTGTCCTTGCAAATGTTGCGACATCTGAGACCACCTGTGCAGATTGAGTGTATCTAAATAATATCATATTTACTTTTTACAGTGAAAATGGGAAAATAAATAAGTGGTGTATGATGTTTGATTATTGCCTAGCATGCGATGAAGAGTCTCTGTCTTAGTCTGCAACTCTTTCCGCTCCTTTGCAAACATACATGTCAAGGACGCATAAAGATTACCGACGGACATATATGGATGCTAATATTAATCGTGTAGCACTGATATTAACTTACCGGCATGAATGAGGACCGAGCTCCAACAGCAAAGACCATGGTTCATGATGTAATCTCTGAGCTTTTGATCTTCATCGGGTGACCATAACCTGACATACCAACCTTATAACTTTATAAGTGTACTATTAAGGAAATTCATTCACCCACAAACTTAATAGAGTGATAAACTTTATACAGTAAATCGTAAGACACTGATATTGTAAAATACCGTTCATTTTCTTTCTGATATTGTTGGTAGCTGCTAAAAGTGAGAGTGCATGAATAACTTGAGAAGAGAAAGAAAGGTTCGTGTGGGACTAATTCTTTTCATTTCTCATCTAAGAAAACTTAGAAGAGAAAGAAAGGTTCGTGTAACACAACTGGGAGTTCTATTAATGCAAACACAGTAATGAAGAGTAGAGTTCGGTTCAATGTTTTGGATACTAATCAAACATTATATAAATTTGACAAGGTTTATAAGGGTGACACGTAAATTTGACATGTATTGAAAATGAAATTAGAGTAATCAAATTTGACATGTTTTTTATGCAACTGTTTTTCTTTCTGATAATATCTCAAGTCGATTACATATTTGAAAATGTCATAGTTGTTTATAAAGGGTTTAGGGTCCAAGTAAATTGTAACATAACAGCATGCTACATACTTTCTCTTGTATTTTGGGCACTTTTTAAAAATTTGCGGTTCTAATCGGGGTAGAACCGAAATACCCGAACCGGAACCGGAACTAAACAATGGAATTCGGTTCGGTTCTCGGTTCCTAAAGTATGCGTTTTTCGGTTCTTGGTTCTTGCGGTTCCAGGTCGGTTCTGTGCGGTTGGAACCGCGCTCACCGGGCGTTACGGACTAATTGGCAGGAACAACCTGACCCCGGGTGCCTTTTGGCACCGGCCATTATCCATCCCACAAGGAATAGCTCCGACAACTCTCCTGCCAGTGCGGCACCAACCGAGCCAAAGTCCTTTTGTACTAAAATCTCGAAGATACTTGCAATAAATGTGTTAGTTCAACTAAAGTTAGTTTTCTTGAAGATGCAAAAGTATATAGGTGACTATGACATAAACATGGATGATGGATACTTTTTTTACTAGAAACGGGTAAAACATTGCATCGGTTATTATGTCTTGATCTGTCTTGTGCTTAATTATTACTAAGATCAAAGGCAACAGTTATTAGTCAACTAGTGACATAAGACGGTGGTTACATTTTTAACCATCATGTTCATTCTTCTGAAACAGGTGCAGCCAGTCCATTTGAAAACTAGGAAATGAATAGATTAAATGGAGTAGAAAGTGCATTTGCGACTGGTTCTTATATTACGGTACATATAACATGTCTGGTGTGACTACCTATCCGAAAAACAAATCAAGACTTGGACATAATACATAAGCATACAATCATAGTTGGTATTACATTAACTGTAACCTGATCACACCTACACAAGTTACTTAGATGTTTATCTCGGTTCTCAGTATGTAGTCCTAGTACCATTTGTTTCAGACAAAATCCAACTTTTCTCGATTTCCCCTTCACTTTCCACCATTTTATTCCTGGACCTGCACAGGAGATAAAAAAGGAGGCCATCTGGTGGAAAGGTACCAACGTGTTAAGTTATATGACATCTATATTTAGAAGTCATTTCATCCATCAACGCAACCAATTCCAACGTGATTCTAGATAAATTATATATATAAAGCATAAGCATATCAAATAAGCTGAAGGACAGAAAAATGGATTTTGAAGCACACAATCTATAAATAAACGAACACAATATTAGCGTATCAAAACAGCCAAAATTCTACATGTTTTGGCCAACAAACAAGAAGATGCTTTGACTTAATAGTCAATCATCCACTCTACTCGTTTTGTCACCTCTAGCAGTTGGACTAAGACCGCTAGTGTCTACTCTAAATTTTCCTAATTCATCACATTTTGCCTAACTTCTGAAAACCAAAAGAAACTAAATAATTCCCATTACCGAATTTGCTCTCTTCTCACTAAGAATTTTGACCAAATCAAGACTACAAAGCAAGGAAAACAAACTCCTCAACAACCGGAATCTCATCAATCTTCTTCAAAGCCTCTTTGCTTGGTTTCTCATCAACAACAATCACCATGACCGCTTGTTTTCTTGGCACGGCCCTATCGACACTGATAATATTTACATTTTCTTCACCCAATATACTTGTAACACTGCTAATGGTATTAGGCTCATCAACTTGTCTACAAAGTAAAATATGTCCGTCCAATCTCACATCCACCTCAAAAGCACCTACTTTCGTCAAATGTGGAACCCCATCTTTCACCCTCCCTTGCAATTCTATTTCCCCAAACTCAGATACTGCAATTGCGAAACGTGATTCGACTCCATCAATTTGAACTATAATTTCGAGTGGCTTCTCAGATGACCCATCCAAAATTAACCGTTTTTTCTTCCGGATACCTCTGGCAACCAAATTCCAGACTAATGGGGTGTCGAGATCATCTGTTGCTCTTGAGGATGTGTATGTTATCTTTACAAATCGAGCATCACTTCCATGTGCTACCAATTGTACAGCTAACCTATGAAGTTTTTCAGCGAGGGTAACATACACTTGTGTAAGTACCTGCAACGAAAGTCATAACATCAAAATGAGTAACGTCACCAGAAACTTATGAAAGAAAGAATTTCTCAACAGGTCTTTTTGTCTTTTGGGAAAGGACAAGCTCACAGGCCAACGAAGGGGTTAAAAGCATGAAGCTGACAAGCATTTAGTGATAGTTCTATAGTAAAAAGATCAAGGGCGCCATGCAAGTACTGAACATTTTTAACCAATTTACATAAAAATTGGTCTTTTGAGTTAAGTTTTATCTCCAACAGGTCAAATGTTTAGGTAAAAGGGAAAGGTGGTCGAACATGTCAAACCTATCTCTCACTTCCTTTTATAAAAGGAAATAGAACTTTTGGTAAAAACACTGTCTTTGTACTCCTAACTAACGCATTAATTTCTAACAATGTATTTTTTAAAGAGTGGACAAAAAAGGCCAGTTTCAACTGGTTACTTAGACTGACCAAACTATCCATATAGGTAACATTAATTAACGCACAAGCTACCCATTTTTTCAATAAAACTGTTTTTGTAATTATAGGTAGCGCTTTACCTTTTGTAAGGAATTGAAAAAAAACTAGACGAAAGTGTTTTGGAGAAAGATACATACAACCTCTTTAATCTAATAGTTTTTGGTGGATTACAGTAGTATTACCTCATCATAAACCATTGGACGAGTGAGTACTGAATGCTCAATCCACACATACCTTAAGGAATGATTGTTGTTAAACACAAAAGTGGCAACTGTTTGCTTGCTAAAGGGACAAGAGCCCAATCTTAGCTTTCTTAATTTTGGGCACCCTTTTGATAACTCTAAAAGTCCGACATCAGATTCTCCTGTATTGCATAGAGAGAGATATCTCAAATTATGACCATACTTCCCAATGTATCCTAAACCCACATCCGTCAATCCACCAAAACAAATGCTTAGTCTCTCGAGTTTGCTACAACCCATTAGCATAGCTCGAACCCCGTTGTCTAGCGGTAAGTCCGCTGTTATACCGACTTCCCCATCTGAGAATGCACGGAAATCACGCAAATTCTTCAAATGAGTTCCTACACACTCGAGAGCTTCATTTGAAATATCTAAGAGAGTACTAATCTCTAAATATTCTAGATTAGGACAACCTTGTGCTAGAGCTATAAGTCCTATTTGAGTCACCCCCCCATAATGGGTAAGTTTGCGTAATTTCTTGCAAAACTGACCAATAACTTGCAATCCGATATCTCCACATATATCCTCAGTAACTAGAACTTCCAAACTCGGACAGCTCTCAAAAAAGAAACATTGGCAATCATGTTCATGATCTTCATATACGAGATTCAATTCCCGTAGCTGATTGAGATATGGGAGTAGAAATGGGAATGAAGCTTCGTACAAGTCCTGAATACGTAAACCACGAATATTCTGGGGGAATTTAAAACCATTATAATCCCAATTTTCTTCAATAATCCCGTAGCCAAAATGATCCAGCTTCTTAGTATGCTTAAAGACTTTTCTGTAATTACTTAAAGGTTGTGGATAGATGTTCAGAGATACTAAAGAGTTGCTACATTTCTTTGCAAGACGCTTAACATCTTTCATATCGTACGAATCAAAGGGGTAATGAAAATTTAACGACTCCATAACTGTGTTACACAAAGCCAACTCATGTAACCATTCCCCATTTGGCATGTAATCATTTTCTATCCAATTATAATATACTAAATGCAAACTTCTCAAATCTTTACAATACCTAGCGATATCAATTAAACCATCCTCTGAAAACATTTTACACCCACGAATCTCTAAACTTCTTAAATTAGCACCTCGGGTTTTCGCCAAGCATTTAAGATCAGAAGGTGACACAACCATGTTCCGGATAGATAGTGAATTCAAATGCGCAAACTTAACAGCTATCTCTTGAATCCATGGGGTGACCTGAATACGACATTTGCGAGCAGTATGATCGCCATATGAATAATTTTTAAGTGTTAAGGACTCGAGATTGGGGAATCTATGGCTTAAACGAGAGGGGTTAGGGAGAAAATGCACGTGAACAGTTATATGCTTACGCGTTAATGAAATGATACTAGAAAAATGCTTGGAGACTAATGAAACAGACTTGAGGTCATCACTGTCTTGTATGTAAGGAATTACACAATCTAACACTAACTCCAAATTTTTATTTTTATTTTTTTTGATATCCATGTATTTAAATAAATGAGAAACAAGAAAGAATCAGTCTTACCACACCAGTCAATGGAGTTTTGGAAACGGGGGTTAGGGTTTAAAATTCAATTTCAATTTGGGGGCGTGTGTGTTTTTCAGAATGTGTCAGATTGGACAAGTGTTTTCATTTGCGGAAAATTATATATGGTCAAAAGAGTCAACCCTCGATACATAGAGATAAGAGTAATTACAGCATTTGTCCTTGTGGTTCGCGTTGACAAACAAGGTCAGTCCTTTTACCGAAAAATACACCGTTCGTTCTTAATTGCAAAACGTTATCTACCGTTCACCATTCTGTTTAATGGTCATTACTAACGCTTGTTAAATGTACATGCATGAGGGCATTTTGGTATTCTTCAAATCTACCGTTACGTACTTATGTCCCTCTTTTTTTCTTACGGGGCAATTCCATCTCGTTTTGTTACTACTAATAGTCTGCAACGGTATGAGCATACGCTTTTAAGGTGGATGAATTCTGAGCGTCGAGTTGTTATGAAGTTTAAGCATCATGCTGATAAGCCATGGAGGAATGATCATATGACCTTTAGGACCAATTGGAATACATTGGCAGATGATTTTCACTTCCCATTGAACAAAATGCTCAGATTTCAGATTGTGGAAGAGGTTGTTGATGAGAATGAGTTTGTATTTTATGGAGAAGATCAGGTTATGATGCCGATGTTTCATGTTTGCTGAATTCCACGACAGCGATATTTGGTGTATTTTGATTGTATGTTTAATAGTTATCTTTTTAGGTGTTTATAATTAGAACTAGCTTATAGACCCGTGGATTCACGGGGTTTTTAAAGAAATTATTCATTAAGAAACTGAGTGTGTAGATACAGAAATAAAGAACAACGAACGTAAACATGTTCCATAATTTTTTTGAAGAGAAAAATAAGTAATATGTCTACGACAAACAATTTGGTTTATAGCTATTGAGAAAATAAATGTGCATGTATCGTCTTCTCCAACTGGTCATTAGTCTTGGAAATCAAATTTATGCTGTTAACGTCAAATACTTGAGTAGTCCATGTTATGTCAACACCTAGATACTAAAAAAACAAAAGTCAAACTAAAATGGAGTTGTTGGTAACTGATATGTAATGTTAAAAAAATGTAAATATGTCATTTATATAGTAATACACGAGTTTAAAAAATTTATTTACTAAAAGATAAGTTACCAAGTTGGTATCTATATAATAAACATTATCAAACTTAAAAATAGACAACGTTACCAACTCGTATCAAACTTACATGATGAGAATTAGAAGAACCGAACCACATTAATGATATATGCATCCTCTTAATTTAATTTCTCCATTGTTAGAATAGTAACACATTTTAAGAGCATGTCAACGCAAACCACATCGACCATTTCAGAATCTCTAAACACATTTTAAGAGCATGTCAACGCAAACCACATAGACCATTTTGTGTAACTTAGAGCTTATTTTAGTTTCAGTTAACATTTAACTTACTAAAAGATTTTGAGATTCTTTTACTTTAATATTCGATATGTTTTCTTACATGTATCATGTATTATTAAAAAGTTGACGTCCTTAATTATGTTTCCAAAGCATAAATATACCATCTATTAAAAAAAAAATGACCCATCTCATATGTCAAATATCCAATATCAATTTCAGACTAAACAAAGATACAGATGGAAAGTCTCCTACCCTTATAATTCATTATACTATGATCCAACTTATTATATATTATAGTTGCTTCATAAGTTTGTTTATTTTAACTAAAACAACATAAACAATGTTACCTACTTGATATTGATATTTCTACCAAGTAAATAAACGTGAAATAGAAAATGTTACCAACCATGTGTTGTAAGTTTTCTTATTTCTTGCCTTGTGTAATTTATTCTGGCAAATCATTGAACACTCCAACTGACCAACATACTTGGGGGTAACTTTTAAATGGAACTAATGCAACTAACAATCGAAGGAAAATTCATTGAAAGAAAGATATTCATTGATACTAATAAACAAACTAAGTGGGACTATTGAAAACTCATACATCCAGCAACAATGACTCTATGTATTAATATAATTACTTCAATTATCTCTTTGATGTACATAAGCTAACATAGCTTTAGCAAGGGTGAATCTCAAGTGAAGCTAACCTACAAATTGATTATAACACATACATAAGAAAAATCACCTCGGCTCTAAGCATCAGTGAGAACTACAAAAATTACCCCTGTGTGGAATACATCATGCATAAGCAGAATTAATCTCAGAAAGACCAACAAATTCTTCCATAAGTGCATCATGAATTGCCATTTCCTAAGTAGTTTTCCCAAGTGACACCTATATATCATAAAAATTATCTTAATGAAAATGTTACAAATCAATTAGCCATAAATCAAAATAGCAAGTGACACAAATTTATTCGCATAAGTTATAATAAATAATGAATACGAATAATAACATTAGTTTCTGCTTACAAATTCGACTTCAATAAAACAATTATCAAAATCATACCTTGCCACTACAAGTGCAGACATTAGTATGACATAAAGCAATATACAAAATCTAACCACGACCTTCACCAGCTTGTGGTGGCGCAACTTCAATATCTTCAATTACTAAAGGCTTAGCCTCATACGCAACAGCAGCTACAACCACAAAACACAATCAGGTCACACTCATTAAATGTAGATTAAAGATACTAAAATAATCAGATCACACTCATTAAATGTAGATTAAATATCACACTCATTATATGTTGTTTATCACTATCACATGTGAAAATGCTTTTGCACTAATAGTGAGCCTAAACCACAATCACCAATACACCAGTGACCTCAATTGTTTATGGTCATGTTTCTCATAAAAATTAAATCAAGACTTTACCTTTATTTCATCCATCAAACCCGCATCATTCCAAATGAACAGTTACAACCTAAAATGCAAACAAAGTAGATGAATGATTAAAGCTTCGAATGAATATGAAATTCAAAACCAAACCTAATACATGGAAAAAGTAGATGAGTGATTACATAAATTAGGCACATGAGTAATTTTCTCCATTTTTTCTAGGGTTATGGTAAAAAAAACAATTAAATACGAACACAATCAAAGGAAAATATCTTATAATTGAATCAAAACTAAATAATTGCAATATCTTATAATTGAATCAAACCTAATATTATAATTAAATCGTTACTTACCAATAATTCCATTACCCATTTTTGAATATGTTGTTGTTTTTGAATCTGTAGAATCATTTCCCAGATTTTATTTTGGAACCATGAATTGATTTGAGATGAAACTGGTGTTTTTTTGAATTGTGGTGCGTTTAAGATGAGACTGGAATTGACTCGAGATTAATATATGAAATGGGTTTATGATTCATTGTTTGAATCAATGCCAAATATTAAAACCATATGTTATTTTTTGAGGTATAGTTGACTGTAATGAAATTTAATGTTCAATTGTAACTGATTAAATGTGATTAAATGGGTTTGAAAAGGGGCTTACTCGAGAAGCTTTGACTTCTATGTGTTTTATTTTTGGAGGTATATTTGATTGCTATGAAATTAATTATTCAATGGAAACTGATTTTTTGAGTTATTTTTGGATGATTATTTGGAGGAAGTTACAGAAAGTGGAGCACATGGGGAGTACTCAAGAAGTAATTTTGTGTGTTCAATAGAAAAGAGTTATGTTGCTTTAAGCACAGTTGTACTTTCCAAGTTAATAGACCAATCATATTTCAGACACACCAACGCATTAATTTATTTGGCTGCTTTAAAGGGTAGTACAAAACTCGCGCTTATTATATTAGATCTCGCGTTTATTATATTAGATCTCGCGTTTATTAAATCCTAACAACTATTGGAAGAACTCGCTCGAGTTTTGGAAACAAAAGGTGAGTAAAGTACCTGTTGTGATATACTCGTTTACTCCAATTCTAGTTTTATCATGATTAGCAATTCTAAAGATGGGTAAATTAAAACGAACCTTCAAAACAGTAACTCCACCAGAAAGCTTTGCTAATCTCTCCTAGAGCTTTTCCTTATCTTAATTAGAAGTGCTGCTTTCGATCGATGATCTTAGCTGTACCAGCATACCATAACAATATTAGGCACACAATAGAGAATACGATAAGCTTATCTACCAGGAAACAATTGTGATACAAACTTGTTCACATCTTTCTTCAATTCCTTTCTTGTCACAAGCCCCATCAAGAATAACAGTATTATCCTTTGATAATAAAGGTGAAGTAAGAAATTAATAATGATCACGAAATATATAGTCACATAAGAAAACATGAGACAGGTGCAATATAATCTCACCAAACTCCTTGAGCTTTCTCTTGTGCCTTTCGTCAAAATAAAATGTTTAGTCATGGATGAGATGAACAACCTAAAACAAAGACAAAAAGTTACATCGCTAAACACTCATAAGGTAATATTGTGTATTCATTAAACCCTTGGTTTCATATTGTCAAGTAACCGTAAAATTTATCTCATATGAATTAATGATACAAAAACATATGACAAAAATCAAGACTTTACCTTTATTTCATCCATCAAACCAGCATCATTCCAAATGAACAGTTACAACCTAAAATGCAAGCAAAGTAGATGAATGATTAAAGCTTCGAATGAATATGAAATTCAAAAACAAACCTAATACATGAAAAAAGTAGATGAGTGATTACATAAATCATGCACATGAGTAATTTTCTCCATTTTTTCTAGGGTTATGGTAAAAAATAATTAAATACGAACATAATCAATGGAAAATATCTTATAATTGAATCAAAACTAAATAATTGCAATATCTTATAATTGAATCAACCCTAATATTATAATTAAATCTTTACTTACCAATAATTCCATTGCCCATTTTTGAATATGTTGTTGTTTTTTGAATCTGTAGAATCATTGCCCATATTTTATTTATGAAATGGGTTTATGATTCATTGTTTAAATCAATGCCAAATATTAAAACCATATGTTATTTTTGGAGGTATATTTGAAAGTAATGAAATTTAATGTTCAATTGTAACTGATTAAATGAGATTAGATGGGTTTGAAAAGGGGCTTACTCAAGAAGCTTTGACTTTTATGTGTTTTGTTTTTGGAGGTATATTTGATTGCTATGAAATTAATTATTTAATGGAAACTGATTTTTGGAGTTATTTTTGGATGATTATTTGGTGGAAATTATAGAAAGTGGAGCACATGGGGAGTACTCAAGAAGTAATTGTGTGTGTTCAATAAAAAAGAGTTATGCTGCTTTAAGCACAGTTGTACTTTCCAAGTTAATAGACCAATCATATTTCAGACACATCAACGCATTAATTTATTTGGCTGCTTTAAAGGGTAGTACAAAACTCGCGTTTATTATATTAGATAGATAGTGGTTTGTGTTTTTAAAATATGATGACTGTGTTTAATTTTTGTTGTTGCGAAATACATGTGTTTCATTGTGTGGATAATTCAAGAGATACCAAAACACGTCACTACAACAAATTGGTCATTTGTACACACTTTTTTGTTAATGAAAAGTGAACTTTATTTTTAGATGTATTCACACTTATAAGTGTGTAAAAATTATTCTCACTAATAAGTGTGATAAACATGAAGTGCCATAAAAAAAACTTCACGCTTTTAGTTGTGAAAACAAAAGTTCACACTTATAAATGTGAGCTAACATAATTATATGGTCTTCACACTTTTTAATGTGAAGAACTATTGAAAAACTTCACACTTTTAAGTGTGAAGTAACTAATTTTTTTTTGTCAAACTTAAAGTTGTGAAAAGATGTAAAATTACCATTACTTAAAAAAACCTCACACTTATACAAAGTGTGATATTCTTCGTGTATAAAAAAGCCCAAAAAAATTAAAAAAAATAAATATTTACTATCTTTTTATATCTCACTTTCATAAAATCCGGATAACAAAAACCCATACACCTTTACAAAACAACTTTTATAACTGATGCTACTTTCCGTAATATTACTTAGGGCCCGTTTGGTATGTAGGATTTGCTTGGGTTTTGAATTTAATAAATGCAAATCATATGTTAGATTGTGTTTATGGGGTTTAAAATTGGGACTCAACCGTCCCATACTTTTCAAAAGTAGGGGGAGGGGTAGGATTTGATAAATATTTATGTTTTTGTGAGCCTCACTTACAACTCTACTCTCATTTATCTTTATATTTATTTTTAATAATAATATTTTTTATTACAAAAATATTATATAAAATAATTACTACTATTAAATATTATTTTCTCACTCTTACATCAAATCCAAATCCAAATCCTAATCTACAACTTTACATTCAAATTTAAATCCTAATCTAAACCCATCTACAAACCAGGCCCTTAGTCATCAACTCAATCATCTTCTTCTTCAATTATATAACTGATGCTAACATCTTTTATAACTTACGGTGAGTTGATTTTTTGATTTTAATCGATTATAACATCTTCTTCTTATTAGTTAACGGTGAGTTGATTTTTTTTTATTTTAATCGATTATAGATTCATCAGTCTCAGAGTTGTTAACGGTGAGTTGTTACGGAGTTGTTAACGGTGAGTTGGTAACGGAGTTGTTGACGGTGAGCTGATAATGGAGTTGTTAACAGTGAATTGAATCGAAGATCTCTCAAATCCGTATTCATCGGTCTTTAGGTATTTACGCGTATTCGTGAGTTGATTTATGTGAATTAGGTGTGCACGTGAGGTGTTAGATGAAATGTCCCTTAGAGAATGTAAATATTAGGTGTTAGTTATGTGAATTAGGTGTGCATGAAAGGTGTGTGATGAAATGTCCCTTAGAGAATGTAATAGACTTTACATGTGCCAGGTTATCACAATTCTAAACTGATGCTTGTGCGTGTCTGATTGCGTTGATGTGTTTTTTTGATAATTTGAGATCGATTGTGTTAAATGTGTATGAGGTGCGATTGATGATTATTGATTGATTACATAGACTCTAGTCTTCTTTTTATCTTTTATTCTACTTAGTGCAAGTCCATGCTCTGTGAAAGGTGTCGTTGGGTTTGTAAACTTCCGTATTTCATTTTCATTAATTACAACTTTAGTAGCTTACCTGCTCTTCCATAAATTTGGAGGCGTGACAGCCTAAATTGCTTTTACGCACAAACAACATAGTTGGTTAAGATTTGTCGTTGTGCTTTCACTAGTTGCACATTCCAAACTACATGAGAATTTAAGAAAGACTTTAACAACTGATATGCACGTCATAGATTACCTGATGAGGCGAAAAATGATCCGTTTTTAGGGGGTCATTTAAGCCCGAATCCGACTTTATTTGATCAAATATTGCCCTAAATCGTTCCTTTTGTGATTTTAGGTACTTGGAGAGTGAATTCTGGAAAAGAAGCCATTTTGGACGTTTTTGGAGCATAAAAGTGAAGAAAACGGCAAAGTATCAATTTTCCATGCTGTGAACAGTAGGTGACGGCGTCAAGAGTTATACCCTGACGGCGTCAAACATCAAGAATAAAATACCGTAGTTGATGACAGCGTCAAAAGTCATCCTGACGCCGTCAAAGTCCCAAGAATAAAATACCGTGGTTGGTGACGGCGTCACATAGGCCGTCATAAGTAGATCAAGGCCGTCCGAGGAAGTATTTGGCGGCGAGGTGACGGCGTCACATGGTTGTCTTGACGCCGTCAGCCCAGTTTTCCTATATATAGTTTTCTAGTTTTTACATTAAAAAGAGAGAAGTTTTGGAGAAACCCTAAAGACGAATTTGGTGCAACTTTTACAGGTTTTTCAAGGGTTCCAAACCCTTGATACCTTGCATTGTAATTGAGATAAGTGTTCTTCTAATTCAATCAATATGTCTATGTGTTGGTTGTCTATATCTTGTTCTTGTCTCAATTCAATTATGCTAGGCTAGATCTCCTTTGTGTTTGCTTAGATCTAATGAAACCTAGATGTTGATTATGTGTTGATTACTTGTTTATTCTTGTTCTTGGATGAATGATTTATATGTTAGGCTTAAGAAAACTGGCAGATCTCCAAATGGTAACATGCTTGAACGTCTTAAGAAACATGAACCGAGGCGTACTAGGTCTTTATTGGTTGTATTTAATGCATGAGCCACTGTTTACAATCCCTATAGTTGTGCTGGGTCATGGTGTAGGAGGAGATAAGAGCTCATAGAATTGGGGAGTTATGTATGCCACCCCATGAATGGTATTAAGGAATACGATCCGTCATCCATGCAATTATAACAAGTAATTAACGTGTAAAAGATATCTAGGGAGTAGTGAAGTCTAAGTAAACACATTTTCTCCAATTACTGCTCACAACCTTAGTTTAATTAGTTTATTTTCATTTTTATTATTTTATTTTGATTGCATCTTAGTTTTGGGTTAGTTGAATAGCAACTAATTCCGCCCACTCTTTCAAAACCCGAGATTTTACTTGCTTTCTAAAAAATATAAAAACACAAAAATAATCATCCCTCACCTTTAGAACTAGTAATTTAGACTTTCTAATCCTAGCGACACTATTCCTAAGCTGAACGATCAATCCCCCGGTACTTGTCACTATACTATACTACAACGATCAGGTACACTGCCTGGTGGGGGTTGTAAGCTTCTCGAGATCCCTCGAGAGGTAAAGCCTGTTGCGATTCCCACGCATCATTACCTAACTAGGTACTCTTAAGGAGTGAAAGAAGCACACCCATATAATTGATTTCAGGGACTTAAAGTGCCATAGAGATCTACACTTTAAGTCAATGGCAGTACCTAAATAGATACTCTTAGGGTCTGTTTTGCAACTATGCAAGCTATGATATGTTGCTATTGTATGTAAATAGTAATCTTTATATGTTGTTGACATGGTAGCTAATTCAAATGCATGTCGCTATGTCACTGGTCATAAGATACAAAAGTTGTGCTTTACAAGTTCGTTACATATAATAACAGTTGACTTGAAGTTGAATCGCCTCCTGTTTGACAATGATTCCCGTTGTATATAATTGCAGACTTTATTTTGGCAGAATAATAGATAAACTGATGTGTTTTCATTGTTTTATTTGTTTTATCCCTAATGCCTTACTGAGTACCAAATATAAAGGTATTGCTGAATGCTTTTATGAGGTGGCATTATCAGAAGCTCCCACTTATATCTTTTAGGTGGCCATACGATACTTACCGAATGCTTTTCCATGCTTTTATCAATCATTTATATCTGTGTCGATGCAAGAGACCCACCCAAGAGGGTGTGTCTTGGTTTTAATTCGGTTCAGCACCCAAAAGGGGTACGTTTTGTTTGTTTATTTTCTGCACAAGAGGGTGTGTTGGATCTGCTCATAACAGCCCCTAAAGGGTACATTTTGTTGCCTATTTTCCTGCACAAAGGGTGCATGTAGAGCTGCTGATTTCAGCCCCTAAAGAGTAAGTTTCGTTGCTTATTTTTCTGCACTAAATAGGGTGCGTTTGCTGCTACAAAACAGCCCCATCAGCCCCAACATGGGATGTGTTTGTCCGCTTATTTTCTGCGCAACAAGGGGTGTTGGTTGTTTAAGCGGAAGCCCATTAACAACATATAGGCTACTATGATCTTTTCACTACATCCATCAGTAGGCTAAAAGGTTGAATAGTCATGTGTTGTTTAAGTACATTATCCAATTACAAAAAAAAGAGGAGAAATTTAGTTATTACATAACTAAAATCTTATCCTTTTCAACCTAAACCTGCTTTGACCCATTACACAAACTGCACATTGTTGTTACCGTTTAGATATGAAAGCACATGTATAAGATAGGGTCAAAAACAATTCCCATTAATGTAACCAATTTTGTTAAAGCTACCACTTTTACTTTATTTGATCATCTCATTTATGATGTATTTGTTTTTCCTCTTCTCAGGCTAGAGGGAGCCATCAGTTTCCAGGGTCACATCCAGTTTCTCTAGAGACAGGTCTGGTGTCATAACTTTTTCATTCATAATTTGGTATCGGATAACTCTATCTTTGAAAAGCTACTAATTAGTATTTAGGAGTTGTTTAGATCAACTTATTTTATAAGGCCACTTATGTATTTATTGGTAGAAATAAGCTAATAAGCTTCTCCCCTAGAATGCAGATTTAGAACTGAACCATGGGTCTTGTACCAGATCATGGTGTTTTATCTTTATACAGATTCAGAACTTGAGCCACGGGTCTTCTTCAGAAAATATTGTTTTGTTGTTCCAGAATTTGCAACTTGTTTTAGAATTTGTAACTTGATACTTGATGTACCAGATCATGGTGTTTATAAATTTACCTTATGTGTGTTTGAAATTGTATATATGTTTTATGTAATATTTGACTTTTTAATTTCCAGAATTATTAAAATTTGTTTCCGGAAATATTTATTTATTTGTTAAAAATATACATCTAAATTTCTTCACTTTTAAAAGTGTGAAGAATTTCTTTAAAATCCTCACACTTTTACTTGAAAGAGTGAAGAATCCTTTAAAATCCTCACACTTTCAAGTGTGAAGAATTAATATCTCACACTTAAAAAGTGTGAAGAGTTGTTTCAAAATCCTCACACTTGAAAGTGTGAAGAATTAGAATCTCACACTTTTAAGTGTGAAGAATTGTTTCAAAACCATCACACTTTAAAGTATGAAGTTTTTATAAATCTTCACATTTAAAAATGTGAAATTATTTGCTACACCAATATGGTTCACACACAAGCTAAGTGTGAACTTTTCAATTCCACATACTTTATAGTGTGAAAATATGCTTTAATAAGTGTGAAAAGTTGCCTATTTTGTTGTAGTGCGTTGTAGTTGTGGCAAAAGTCCTGAGCATGTTAAAACAACATTTTAGATAACTTTTTCATATTAATAAGTTTGAGTGTATGTAAATACTGAAATAGTATATATGAATACCTTAAAGTAACATCTTAAATAAGTTTATAAAAGTATCCAAATAGTCAAATTGATAGATGAATACCGTGCATAAGTTTTTTTTCATACGAAAAGATCATTATGAAACATTAGATGATAACTACAAAATGTGTAAATGTATGACAGCATATTAGCAGACATGGAAAATTGGAACTTGATGATGTTCACCATCGATATCTTGTATCTCATAATGCACAAGCTTTAGTTGCATCATCTTATCTTCTTCAAACCCATAATCTTGGCCAAACTGATACAGTTCCCCTCCATAACCAAAGCTTTTATCTTAAAAGGGTTGCTTCTCTGTAAAACAACCTGCAAATTGATTCGGTAACAACATTTCATGTGCACAATAGATCCTATTTTGTACTTGTGCATGTTCAAGTCGTCCCAAATTGGTGATTTGATAGTCTGTTTTGTAAATGTTGTTTTTGGTATTAGTTTCAACTGGTAGTAACATAAATTTTATGTTTGTGTTTGCAATATACTTATGTATATCTTACCAGTTTATAGTAATAACCAACATTTGGATGGAACGGTGTGTAAACGACCCTGTCTTCATTTTCATGAGCATTGTGATGGTACCAAGTGCAAATGTGCTGCATTCTCACTCAGGTCTGCAATCATAAGTTTAGTGTGTTGTTATCTAAGTATTAGATAGTTGCTTATAAGTTATTTGTTTATTATAATTCAAAAATAAAATTATTAATATTTGATTTACCATGACGGTCTCGGTAAAGAATTAGTCTTGGTGGCCTTTTTAGCAAAGTTGTGCACATGTCTTCCCTGCTCAGTCCTAGACCATCATATCCTCCTATGACTACATCTGAAACGGTGTATCTTTCCATGTTTGTAAACACAATCTTCTGTCCCTACACGATTCCCGCTTTGTCAACAAAGGCATCCTAGCTGCAGCCTGTGAATGTATTCATCCTGACCACGCTATCTTCCCAAGGTGTAACCCTTTTGTGTCGCACTTGGAATCCCATTCCTGCATAGACAATGGTGAAGTTGTTTTGCCAAATATCTTGCAAGAAATCACCTGGTAGCAACTACAAAAAGGAACGTAGAATTCAAAAGTTATACATTGATTATTTCTTAAAGCTACTCTAAATGAAAATTTTGACAACAATATACATGTTGGTTTACCGTGTTTCCTGGAACATAAGTTGCCAAACACCTGATCATCCTTGGTCCTATTTGATGCTTGTCGTATCCTCCATACTCTGACCCTTTTATGTCATATACTGTTACATAGAAGTCGTCTTCTCCTATCCTAATGAAATGCATCGTTGTTGCACTGCGAGGCACATTTGATTCAACAAATTCAAACCACTGTTTGTCCCAAAGTACCCATTTTCCATTTATGTTTTTTAGCTTTGTTTTGTAACAGTATTTGTCGGTACCGTTCAAGTACAACATGTTACTTTTAGACTTGAAGTATTCGTAAAAAACGTCCGGTAAGATCTGATGTGACAAATGTAATGTAAACCAATGTTATTCATTATTATACTTAGATAAAATAATTTAGTAACCATTAATATATAACATAAAATCGTTTGAATAAGTATTACATGTTGATTTTAATTAGTGTCGTGCATGTATTCAAAAAGAAATTGTTGGGCTATTCTGTTTTAACAACACCAAGTAAGAAATTTGAATGGAAATAAAGGCAAATTTTTATTCAATACGTTAGACACTTAAAGATGATCACCTGTTAAGATACGTATATATTTAACCACAATTAATTAGACAAACTAACTGTGTACATTGTAATATTATTTGGCAATGGTATGTTCCATAAAGGACTTTTCTATATTCAACCACAATTGTTGAGTATGTTTATGGTTGTATATTATTATAGCTTGTAGTAATGGTAGTATGTATTGTAGGAGTTGTGTTAGGATCGAATATCTAGTCTAGGTTGATGTTATTATGGTGTCGGGTGGTCTACCAGAGTAGGCAAACACACCCATGGTGGTGATGTTAGAGAGAGAAACTAGAGAGAAGGAAGAGAGAGTGGTGTAACTAGAAAGATAAAGTTTATTCAACACACATATCACAAGTGAAACTTGTGAGGGTATTTATACTAAGACAAGCATAAGGTTGAGATACCTCCCAACCATTTCTAGGATAAGTTATGATACCACAACATTCTTAGTCCCCCTCCCGAGACTATACAAGTGTCTCGGGGGTGCAATATCTTATCTAGTAAACTACTTGTATTTCTGTGTTCCAATTCGGAATATTCGTACTCATTTGGGTACCAAAGACCTAATTTGGGTTGGCCTTTCAGGTACTTAAAGATCTTTTTGACAGCATTCAAGTGAGAGGTAAGTGGAGTGACTTGGTGCCTTGAACAAGCACTCACAGCAAATGTAATATCAGGTCTAGAAGCAATCAAATACATCAAAGAACCAATCATTGACCTGTATAAATGAACATTCACAGGAAGATCAGGGTCAAGATTGTTCTTTGGGTTGGGAGCTTCATAGGGAGTAGTGGCAGTCCTGACATTCTCCATATCAAACTTTGTCAACATATCCTTTACATACTTCTCCTGATGAATAAAGATACCATCAGGTTTCTGTTGAACCTGTAAACCCAAAAAGAAAGTGAGCTCCCCCGTGGCACTCATTTGAAATTCTCCCTTCATCTAATCCTGAAACTCTCTACACCATGCTTCTTTGGTGGAACCAAATATAATGTCATCCACATAAACCTGCACAAGAATAATATCCCTGGAATCTTTCTTTAGGAATAGAGTCTTGTCAATGGCACCTCTTCTGTAGCCATGCTTCCGCAGAAATGTAGAAAGTCTAGCATACCAAGCTCTGGGAGCCTGATGAAGTCCATAGAGAGCTTTGACAACCTTATACACATACTCAGGATGATCAGGGTCTTCAAATCCCTTGGGGTGAGTCACATAAACCTCCTCTGTAAGACCTTAGATATATCAACTTTAATAACAATATAGCATGTAAATGAAGTAAAGATGGTGACTTGGTAAGATGTATGTGGCGTTAATATGTAATAAGAATAAGAGATGAAATAGAAAGCTTTTATTAAAAACACACACACTTTCACACACAAGCACACTTACAAATGAGAGGTAAGGTGCCTTTTATAGTTCCATACATAGGCTTTCTATGGGCTTGGGCTTGGACTTGGTTACATGATTAGATAATAAGGCTTATGAAACATAGCACATAACATATTAGCTTGCCAAGTCCAAAGCCCAATGACTAAACTATTACTAATCTTAACAAACGACACAAAGTTATATTATGAGAATGACCATCACTTCTATATATATATTTTTAATGCTAACAATCTCCCCCTAAGGGGTGGTCATTCGAATGATGCTCCACGTGATTAGGTCTTCCGTGTTCTTTGTCTTTAACTTTGTGTGTCATTGTAGAATAGTCTTTAGTCTTTGTTCCTTCATGCTTTGTGATCTTTGATAACTGATTTTTCATCGTTCTTTGTTCTTTTGTGATGTGGAGCAATCTGCCTTTCGTCACTTCTGCGTCTGTGGTGGTTGTTCACCATTCCAACATGCTCATACATCTTCAATCTTTGTGATACATGCATTTTTAGATCTCGTTCTTTCACACAGATATTTGTCACTTTACTTCTATAGATTCTTTCACATTGCGTAGAATCTTTCTTTGAACCTTTCTTTGCTTTGATCTTTGTGAGAGCTTTCCTTTGACTTCGAGATGCATGTATGAGCATGTGGAATTTGTTGCCATGGAGGTGATATGTAGCTGCAGGTAAACAGTTAGCAATAAAACAACCGGTACTTACAGATAAGAATTAAAGATTGTCAACAGCATAGTGTGAAGACTCCTTCTAACCCTTACCAAGGCCGTTCCCATGTCAGATACTCCCGAGGGAGCTTACAAGACCTACTTAGTAGCTCAATGACTGGGTGAGTCGCTGGGGATCACTCCACGACTATAGACCATTTGAAACCACCGTGAACACTAAGCGTAACCCATAAAGAATTACTGAAGTGACCTGCTGTCAGGGCTGTTTGATGATGACCCTAGCAGGAATTTCCATTCAATCATTGAGAATCACAAAAGTGAATCCTCTCATAAATGTTCTGGCAGATTGCTAGGATCTGCGTAGGACTCTAAAGTTTACATCTGGCATCCTTAATGTTGAACAACCAGTGTAGTAATATCATGTGTTCCTATGAGATCTTTTGATGAATCTCGGGGCTCTAGACTCGATAAGTGCACATTTGGTTTCCTATGCGGAGATTAGGGAGAGGTCTCCTGCTTCAATATCAACCATCTCTAAGAGACAGGTCGATAGATTACACCGGTTCCCCGTGAGAATGAAACAAGCTCTTTTAAGAGAACTTGAGTGGTTAATAAGGTTAAGTGCAGTGCGTCACTGGGTCCATGACGTCTTGTCTTCAATACCGGTGTCACCTTAGTAACAACCAGTAGCATACGAATTGTACCCGGTGTCTGCCCTAAGGTTGAACATATGGAGGGCTATTTCTTTTCACCCTTTTTCATAACTTTTCTTTTTAATTCTTCAACCCCTTCTTTCTCCTTTCTCATTTTCTCCTTTTTTCAATCATACCTAAGGACTTCTAATTCTAATCTATTGGATTTGTCCTTGGGTAGATCCCTCCGGCTCTGGCGGATCATAGGACGGTTTTCCCTAACCTTAGTCACCTTATAACTCCATGACTATCCTATCATTGCCATGAATCTGTTTATTGAAAATCTCTCTAAGTGTTTATGATAATAAAACACATTGTTGTTACCACTTCGAGAGTTTTGTAATTTTGAAGGACCCCCCCTTCACATGTGCTCATGTAATTTTTAAGAAATTTGCACATGCGGGAGGAGTTTGCACTTTTTGAATTGATCCACTTTCAGTGAACATGACGAATTCGAGACACGCTTACATCACTAGTTAGACTAGCTTGAAGTTATTACCCGTCCTGGTCAAGTCTAAAGAAAGTCTCTCGATACGGTACATTCTACTCAGACAAGTCCTATTCGAGACACGCTTACATCACTAGTTAGACTAGCTTGAAATTATTACCCGTCCAGGACAAGTCTTTTACTAACATTTTAAGCTTCGTCAATTCATTGGTACTTACTGAGTCGAGCTCTTCTGAGATTCAGTTACAAACTTTAAACATCTTTGATCACATTTTAATCATGTCTTCTCCCCCTCAAAAATAGCATATTGTGATATTTTTGATATCAACAGATTAAGAAAAGGCTTTTTGGAGAGAAAGACAGATTCATTTTGCATGAATTTGGAACAATTTTATTTTTGTACTCCCCCTTAATGATAACATATTTTAAAATTAATTAAGGGTTTAGAGGGAGTTATCTTGAGCACTCATTTTGAAATATTTTGAGAAATCTTTTGAACAATCTTGAAAAAGTGCTCAAGAATTGTATTTTGAAAAACGAGTTTATATTTGAAATCCTTTTCGTTTGTTTATACTCGAACTTTTGAAAATGATTTCATCTTTGAACGTACGAGTCGTTGATTTGAAAATAATCAGAAGTCATCATTTTAGTCCGGGTTTCGTACTAAAGTATACGAAAGCCATCGTGAAGAAAATTTTAAGAAACGACATGTTTTAGAAAAACATATAAAAGAACTTCCGTTCAAGCATCTGTACATGTCCGTATCATTGTTGAATAACATTTCTAGAAACGTACAGAATATTGATTTATACGAGAGACATGTCGTGAGAAGAATATTTTTGGATTTTTTGATTTTATATTGTTTTTGTATTTTTGAAAATTTTATATTTTTGTATTTTGTTTTTGTTTTTTCAAATTTTGTATTTTGTTTTTTCAAAAATATTTACAGCGAAGCGATTTTGAAAACATTTTCAAGAAGATTCGAGAAGACGTTCTAGCTCCTCAGGAGTTAGGCTTCGCATGCCAATTCGTCGAACTAAATAGTCAAACCGTTCTTTTGGAAGGGCTTTAGTAAATAGATCGGCGAGTTGGTAATCAGTCTTAACGAACAATAATTCAACAGTACCCTCTTCCACGTGTTCTTTGATGAAATGGTAGCGGACTTTGATATGCTTCGTCTTAGAGTGATGTACGGGATTGCACGAGATGGCTATGGCACTTTTTGAGTCACAATACATAGGTATTCTGTCAAAAGTAAAGCCATAATCTGTGAGCTGTGTCCGCATCCAAAGAACTTGGACACAACACGCAGATAGAGACACATACTCGGCTTCGGCGGTGGATAGTGCAGTACAATCCTGTTTCTTTGACGACCAGCTTACTAGCTTTTCACCCAAAAATTGTGCTCCACCTGATGTACTCTTTGCTGTAACTTGATCACCAGCATGGTCTGCGTCTGAAAATGCTGTTAGATTAAACCCCGAATCCTTCGGATACCAAAGTCCCATGTTAATGGTGCTTCGTAGGTACCGAAAGATCCGTTTAACCTCTTTGAGGTGAAGTTCGGTAGGCTTTGCCTGAAACCGTGCTAACAAACAAACAGCAAATTGAATATCGGGTCGGCTAGCAGTTAGGTACATGAGAGAACCGATCATGCTCCGATATTTTTTCGGATCGACGGGTTTTTCAAACAAATCAGCACCTATTTTTGGTGAAGTGACCATTGGTGTACCAACAGAATCACAATTTTCCACTCCATGTTTTTTCAAAATCTCTATTGTATATTTAGCTTGATTGATAAAAATACCACGAGGGGATTGATGTATTTGTAAACCAAGAAAGAATTTTAGTTCCCCCATCATGGACATTTCAAATTTGCTTTTCATGAGATTTTTAAAATGTTTTGAATGGTTAGGATTGGTTGATCCAAAAATTATGTCGTCCACGTAAATTTGAACGATCAAAATGTCATCTTTGAATTTTTTGATAAACTGGAGTTGCTGGAGTAGTTGTTGATGATGCTGAGGGAGTTGGTGCTTCAGCTTCGATTGTTGTAGATGCATCTTGTGATGGTGGTGGTGGTTGATGGTTTTGAGCGGGTGCAGCGGAATGTTGTGGAGATGCATTTGTCGAAGTTCCACCATAATATTCATCAAACATTAACTCGAAGAACTTTTCCAGTTCTTGTTCTAAAGGTTTATCCGTGTTTGTTGACTGAGCTCCTTGAGACACGAGTCCTGAACTGATGTGTCCAGAAGTCTGTTGGTTTGGTGCGGGTCCTAATCCGTTTTGATTAGAAGCCATTGGATTAAGCGCGGGTTCTAGAGCGTATCTCTCAGAAGCCATTTGTGAAATCTCGTCAAACTTCACATTCATCGTCTCCATTATCTTTTTCGTTCTTCTATTATACACCCTGAATGCCCTCAAGTTTTCTGAATATCCAATGAAGATTCCAATATCACCCTTAGCTTTTAACTTTCCTAGATCTTCTCTATCATTTGTCGGATAGCACAAAGCGCCAAATACGTGAAGGTAAGAGATGTCAGGTTTACGGTTGTTCACTACCTCATATAATCTCGGATGGACTAGAGATCGGTTTTGAGTAAAACAAGCAGTGGCTATAGCATCAGCCCATAAGAATAGAGGTGCACTAGAGAAAATCAGCATTGTGCGAGCAGCTTCCACAAGAGTTCTATTTCTTCTTTCAACTACCCCATTTTGCTGTGGAGTTCTAACAACTGATGTTTGATGTGTGATTCCAACATCTTCAAGGTAAGTTCTTAACTCCTGGTTTGTAAATTCTGTGCCATTGTCTGTTCTTATAATCCTTACTGGAGCTTGAAGTAGAACTTGAATACGCTTCAGAAAGGTGATGATGATGCCTGGTGCTTCGTCTTTTGATCTCAAAAACTTTACCCAAGTATATCGTGAATAATCATCAACAATAACGAGAATATACTTCTTCCCATTAATGCTTTCAATTCTCATTGGGCCACATAAGTCCATGTGCAACATATGTAACCTTGCTTCCGAACTAGGTACGGTTTTGGGTTTATATGATGCTCTTTTACTTTTTCCTTGTTCGCATGATGGACAAAGGTGTTCCTTGGTGTATTTGAACTTAGGAAGTCCGGTGACGATGTTGTCTTTGGCTAACTTGTTGATCGTGTCGAAATTGAGATGGGATAATGTGACATTTCAAAATTTTCATGTCATTAATTTTAGTATTTTATTATTTAACTATTCTATTTTTAAATAATTAACTTCGTCGGAAGTTATCCGCGTTTCGTCAGAACACGTTTTATTAATTCAACCGACACAATACTATGTCCATTCTACACTTTTTATGCATCATTGTTTCTTTACAATCCTATTTTAAAAGTCACTTTTCAATTTTTCTATTTTTTACGTAAACCTTGCACCGTTACGTTTTACCCGATTTAAATATACGTTTTAAGGTTTTGACAAAGTGAACCAACCCTAGACTATGATAATTTACATATTTTATGAATTTTTAAACTATTTCATTTTTACTAAAGAGTCTTATACTTGTCGTGTCATTTTTATAGCTTACATCACTTTTATCAAGAACTGGTGTCACCAAACGTGTTTTCGACTCACGGTTTCATTTTTAATAACGTTTAAACACTCCGATAAACCCAAGGCTCTTATGAAATATTAAAATTAGCCATTTTAATACTTCATAACAACTTCATAAAATTTTTATAACACTTTTCAAAAATTCACGTTTTCAGGTCACCCGGTACTACGTAATTCGCGGTTTTAAGACCGTACGCTTGATTTAAATCCCACAAACAAACTAATACACCAAATATTAATTCAATATTAATAATATCTGATCTTTATCTTTATTTTTCAAGCTTTGGTCATTCACCACTTTTCACCCTTCCAATTTACCACTTAAAACCCTTAAAAACTACTCATTATCTTACATAATCCACTTTAACACTTATACTAATCATATACACATTTTATACTTATCCATTTTACAAAATAATAAAACAAATCCACCCTTGGAACCCTTAAAAACCGTCCATAGACCCACCCACACTCCACATTACTTTATTTTTCAAGAAAATCCAATTATTCCATCTCCTACATGCAAATCTCACATAAAAATTAAAAAAAAATAAAAATCATCCATCTTCTTCTCCTCCTTGATTCAGCCACGAATTCCTCCTCAAACAACACATTCACCACTTCATTTATACCATGCAATAATAATTATGGTTGAAATCATCAACCAAGACCCTATGCAAAGTTTCAAGTTTTGAATCAAAGATTTGAAGAGTTTCTTGATGTTTTCTTGGTGTCTTCTTGAAGTCTTCCTCAAAGTTGATTAGAGTTATTTCCTTCAGCCCCTAATCACATTTTGAAGGCTAGAAGAGATGGGTTTCAATAGTCTTGGTGTCATTTGGGTCGTTTCTATCCAAGCCCTAGAAGGGTTTCATTGATTTTCACTCCTAGTAAGCATATCCCATCATCCTCTTTGATTTTGTCACATGAAAATGATTTTGGTTATTTAATTAATTATGGGTTTTCTGATTTTGATGAGTTTTAGTGTTCTTGAGTTGTTTGTGATGATTAGTGTGGCATTGCATGATGATTGATGATGTTTTGGATGAGTTTAGAATAGGTTTAGTTGGATTTGATGGGACTCTTTTTATATCAGTAGAAAAACGTGGGTTTTCCGATTAAGTTTTGGCCTGGAGCCTATGATTAAATTACATTTTTAGATAGATATAGGTCTAAGCTTCATGTGGCGAGTTGGAGGAATTTTTATCTCCTCCGGATGACCAAGTTATGCCCAAATTAGTAAAAACTAGTCAAAATAGGTAACTTGCAGATTGTTTGTGTGTTAATGGTAAATTTTTGGCTTAGAAACTACTGAAGCTTTTCATAAATGAATATGTTAATATCTCAGGTCCTAGTGGCGAGTTGGCCGGAAAACCAACTATTCCGGATGGTCGAGATACGACCAAAACCGTGAAAACATATTTAGTGTGTACCCAGAAATTGTAATGCAGATTGTTTTACTTGTAAAAGAATTATTCTTGAACTAGAGGCTACTGGGTTTTTACATGGGTGAAGGGTAAAACAAATGAGGACCTTGTGGCTAATTGGAGGGTTTATCAACTCTTCCGGATGAATTAGTTATGGCCGTTTTGCTAAAATTGATCCGTTCTGAACTACTGTTTGAAAAAGGAGTTTAACTCCAGATTTTTGTTCTATAATATTGGGTTTTAAAACATGGCTCAGTAGTAGACATCTTAGGCTAACACCTCCAATTGGTCTCACTTAAATTGCTATCATGGTTTAGGATTTATGGCCATTTTCGTAAGAGATTAAAATTCAGAAAATATTATGGGCTGGATGTCCAGGGGTAAAATAGTCTTTTCACATGATTCTTAATCTTTCAGAACTTGAGGCCTGGATTTTTGAAAACTAGACTCAAAGAGCTTTCCAGGGGTGAAGGCCTTGTATTTATATCATTTATAGATTAGGAGTTAGGGGTCTATAAAATAAAGTCAAATCAAGAATTTAATATTTTACGTCTTGTCTTGAACTCTAAAACGTGTAGATACACATAGGTAAAATAAGAATTGAGGGATGAAACTTGGTAGTTGTTTTATTACCTATAAGACCTGGTCGAACATCAATCTTAGAGTGAAAATACCTTGGGTTAAGTCTTTGTGCAATGCCATGCTTATCTCGGAAACATATCCCGTGATCATTTGATTTACTTTTTTCATATCGCTCTTCTTTATCATTCTAAGTCGCGTCACGTCTTTTAGGTTGTGCTTAGACGCTTCGCACTCGTCCGAAGATCCATTTTACTTCTGATCTTGTTGCTCTTAAGGTGAGTTCATAGCCTCGCTTTTACTTATTTAAACGTTTTATAAACCTCGCGAGGGGGATACATGCTAGTTTTACAAACGGAATACAATTAGTTTCATGATTACATAATTATAGACATTGAGTACCTTTGCCAACAAGTCCCTAATTTCAAGAACCGTTAATTACGTGCGTAAACGCTAGTATTATAGATATGCATATTTGGCCAGGCATGCCTGTCCGGGTGAGTAGCGCTCATTTGACAACTGTGGGTCAAACGGACATATAATATTGAGAATTGAGGTAAATGGCAATTGAATACCTTGTGAGGGGCATTTAAACTTGGCCAAGGTTCGGTTTCATGAGCTCAATGCTATAAATCTTATTTCCCGACTTGTATTTGTTACATGTTAACTTAATTACGGGCGTAGCCCAACTTCTTTTAAACTGAATTATCTTGTATTCATTGATTACTTATTAAACTCTATGAATTCACTCAACTTTATGTTGACTTTTTAGCATGTATTTTCTCAGGTATTATTTTGCTAGTTGAGCATTGGGAGCAATCGGAGTCGCGTGGATATCAAATATTGAAGGACTTGTTTTCTTCACATTCGATTATTATTATATTTTTTTTATATGCAAATGAGTCATGTTTGAACTCTTGTAACTTAAAGTTTTGAATAAAAATTGTTGGGACCTTTGTACTCTGATTTATCAAATCGAATGTGACATTTTATTAAACGTCTCTTTTGAGGTCGTGTTATGTAACTTGTTTTTATGAACTATGAAGTGACACCCAAATTGGTATTCCGATGCGTTGTAAATTTTGGGGGTGTCACAGATAATCTTCTATGCCAAAGCCAGGACTTAGTTTCGGTTGCCCTTTTCATAAGACAAATTGGTGATGTAGAAGCCATTTGGTTGATGTCGATAGCATACAAGTTTGTACTACGTTTACCAGTTAAGAGATCATCACCAACCAAATTTCTAATAAAAACCGTGTTTCTCCTGAATGCAACTTCTAAATCTGCATCACAAAACTGCCCAACTGAAAACAAGTTGTGTCCCAACCCTTCGACGTAGTAAACTCGAGTGATTAAAAAATTCCCAAACTGAAGATCTCCATAACCCTAAATAGCTGCTACATGATCATTTCCAAAGCGTACAGTTCCCATGAATTTCCAAACGAAATTGATCAGCAGCTTTAAATTCCCGGTCATGTGCTTGGAGCAACCCGAGTCGACGATCCAAAGATATATTTCGATAACCTGCCAAGAACAGAAGAGTTTGTATTTGGAAACCGTTTTGAATTTGGTTCCATGGGGTTAGGAGTAAAATCTAAATCACACTCATAGACAGTTGCTACTTGTTTAGCTTGAGCTATTTCTAATTTGCCGTTCTGAAGAGTGAACTCTCTACCCGTTGGAATCCACATACAAAACTTAAGGTAGTTCCTAGGCATTCGACTAATAGTGGTAGACCTAAAGCGTGCAACTAATCTTTCTATAGATCTAGATCTAGCACTAGGTCTTTTTGGAACATTCTTCTGTTCAGGCGTAACATTCACATTCTTAGAAACACATTCATCGTGAACATCATTAGTTAAATATTTCTTGCATATTAAACAAACAGAGTCATTACATGCATTAGAACCAGTACTTTCGACATTACATTCAGATGAATCATGTTTCTTATTACAAAGCGATAAATTCCTAGGGTGTTCTTCTACTTCTTCAACTTTATTCTTGCTACTACTCGTAGAGGCAGACGAGACTCTATTGTTCCTTGTATTGCTCCTAGGCTTTAGTCTGCTGCTCCTAGAGGTGCTTTCTAATCCTGTAGAAGGTAAGGCACACGCGTTAGGATTTATATTGTTGTCCTTTTTAGCATTCCTAGATTCTTTAGAATTAGCCTTTATGCATTTGTCATTTGTCTTAGATGTTGAGGCAGACGCACTAGTGGGACTAATCCTAAAAAGGCCAGGTGCTATCACTTTTGGTGTTTCGACAACCGCTTTTCCTTTATCAACAATCTTTTCATTTTCACTTTTCTTGGGCAGGGGTGTTGGAGTGACTAGTTTTGTCAAATTCTTTTTCTCATCGACTTTTGGAGCAAACCTTGAAATTGACATCTTTGGTTTTTGAACCGTGTTTGAAACATTTGGTTTCTCCGAAGTCGACGGTTTTGCAAACTTAGTTTCCTCACCCTTCCCTTTTTGACTTTCAAGCTTAGCCCTCAAAAGATCATTTTGCTCTTTCATATTCTTTAAGGCACGCTCATACGACAATTTGTCATACTTGCATTCTTCCTTTTTTCGATCAAGTTGTTTAAAATATGAGATATTTTCTTTTTCAAGCTTTATAAGAGCATTTTCATATTTGGAAACAATGTTGGAGGTCTCAGCTCTTAGTCTTTCATCGTCTTGAACAGAATATGTTTGTAAAATGATGGACATAATGTCAGTAGTCATAACAGCTTTGAAGAGAGAATCATTTAGGTTTTTGTTGGGATCATAGTTTTCACTATTTTATCAAGTCTCGGTCATTTGTAATAATGCTAGGTTGCTTAACCATTATTTACTTACACTTATGTAATAGTACAAGTTTACTAGACTTTAGACAAAAAGGTCCATGGGCTTTAAGCCCACACGATTTGAAGAAAGGAAGGAGAGGGAGTGTTGCCCTAGCTCCTTCCCTATAAATAGAACCTTTAGGTCACTTGTAAACTCGGTTGGTTATTTGATTTCTTAAGGAAACTCTTGCACTTACATTTCTCTTATTCATATAATCACCCAATCTCTTTTCTCATCTCATTTCTATCATTATTATGCTTGTGTTTACTAAATGGTGACCTAACAAGTGGTATCATTCGCCATATGAAGGTGTAGCTTTTGTTTTTTCATTGATTTTGTTTCTTAAACTTGTTTTTTATAATCGATTTTTGCTCAAATTTTTGTACTTTCTTGCTTGTTTCTTGGTTTTTATCACATATTTGCTTACAAACTTGTGCTACAAATCAAAACAAACAAAAAAGTATAAACTTTTTCTCAAAAAATTCGATTAGGGGTTATTGTACTTGTTTTTCGAAATTTTTTAAAATTTTTGAAAAATTCTTAAAGTTTTCAACTTTCTTAAAGATCTCTTCATTTTACACATAAAAGTACAAGAATCTTGAAATAAAAACGAGTTTTTTGATTGCTTTCTTTGAAAAACAAAATCTGCCAAGTTTTCGAAATCTTACATTTGAACCTATTTCGAGATCTACTCTACGTGCACTACCTCGACTTCGTTTTTGTGGACTCAGTATTTTCTTTCTTGTATAAGAAAGATAAGTACTTCGACTTTTGGTAAAGTTTTCGAAATTGTACAATTTCGAAAACTGGGATAGTTGCCTTTGTGTTTTCGAAAACATCATTTTTTTTCGAAATCACACTTATTTCGCAAACTTGTATAAGTTTCGAAATCACAACCATCACTCAGTTTCTCGAAAATTTCTTCAGTTTCGAAATCCATAAAGTTTCGAGAACTTGATTTGTTTTCGCAAATCCCAGTATTTTTTCGAAAACCTGAAAATTTTCGCAATCCCAGTATTTTCGAAACCTGAAAATTTTCGCAATCCCAATTTTCGAAATCACAGGAATACAAAAGTTTCGCAATCCCTTATTTCAGTAAACTTTCGCAATCCTTATTAACCAAGGTTTCGCAATCAGTAGTTGAGCAAAATTTTTCGAGATTTGGCTAATTCTATACCTTCTACAAGATCCATTTCTACACAAGTGTTCTAAGATGTCTCAACCACCTAATCACTACTTCCCTCATACTCAGCAACATCAACATCAGCAGTATCAGCAACAACAATACCATCAGCAACAACTGTATCAACAACCTTCACAATCACACGTTCAAAAACAAACGTATAATCCACTACATCATTACCTAATGATGCAACAACATCAGATCATTCCTCAACAACAACCATATCAAGTGCCACAACAAAACACTCAGTTTTCCTCCAAACAACCTCACTGGTTTGACAGAATGTGTGAAGTTATTACAACTCAACAATCCCGACATGAGGCAGGATCACTTGAAACACCTCCAATGCTAACACCTGGGAACTATGTTCAATGGTCAAGTCGATTCTTACGATTTCTTGAATTAAAGAAACCTCATGGGAAATTCTTGAAGCAAGTGATACTTGAAGGACCATTTGAGTGGCCAACAAGATTTGAAATTGGTGATCCAACTGCTGATCCTCCACGTCCTCCTGGTGATCGACCTCTTCCAGAATCTCAACTCACAGAAGAACAGAAATTACATCGTGAAGCTGATGAGTATGCAATGGCTTATATACTTCAAGGAATACCAAATCCAATTTATCGAAGTGTCGATGCTCAGAAAACAGCCAAAGCTATGTGGGAACATGTTCATCTCCTTATGGAAGGCACTCAATTGAACAAAGATGATATGGAATCCAAACTCTACATGGAATACACTGACATCACAATTGAACCAAGAGAGTCCCTTGAATCCTACTATCATCGTTTCACAAATGTGGTGAATGATCTGGAACGACACAAAATCACAGTACCTAGGATCGCTGTGAACTCCAAATTTGTTGGTAGTCTTGGCCCTGATTGGCATAAATATGTGACATTTGTCCGTCAAACAAAGAATCTTCATGATGCTCCATATGGGTTGTTGTATGATTTTCTGAAACACCATGAACTTGAAGTGGAAAAAGATAGAGCTCTACGAGGAGGATACACACCAACTTCTACACCAAATTCTCTGGCTCTCGTAGCTCAGTCTCCCTATGCTCCACCACCAATGTCAAATCATGCATATGTTCAAGAGCAGAACTACTTCAGTTATCCACAATCTTCTACCCCGAACCAAATGGTCCCTTATGATTCATCTCCACAGAATACCTCTACTCAACTGGTTCCATTAAACAACAATGATGCAGTGTATTACTCAAATTCCAATGACGATGACGATGATGACTTTAACACGTTGAATCAGGGACTTGCTCTTATTGCTCGTGCTTTTAGCAAATTCTCCAACAAGACAAACAACCGTCAACGTTCATCTTCTAACACAAGGAATCAAGCTGTTGTCAATGATGGAAGAGTGGAAATTCAGAATCGTAGCTATGGTCGATCTGGTTCAGGAAGTTCTTCAGGAAACTTTGGGAATGGTCAGAGGTTTAGTAACAATGCGGGGTTCATGAACAACTCAGGGTCTTCTCAGCAAAGGTCTGAACCAGTTGCTTCTCGGAACTCCAACTCAGGGAATGCAGTGTGGTGTTATAACTGTAATGAACAAGGTCATATAGCGACTGCATGTCCTAAACTGAGAACTCGGGGTAGTAAGTTTCACAAGCAGGCATTACTCATGGCTCTTCAAGATGAAAAGGATGGACATTTCCCCGAACAGGACAACAACTTCATGGCAAATGTGCACAATGACGATGACATGGAAGATCTAGAAGCCAATGCAGCTGTGATGCTTATGGCCAACATGCAGGAACTTAAGCTTAATGATTCAGGTCCAGTGTATGACACTGACGGCTTGTCTCAGGTACATGACCTCAATGCATGCTTTATGAATGATATAGTCTCACCTTCTGCTTATGAATCAGATGTGGCGCAAGTTGTTCCATCTAAATCATCTTCATCTTCTCAAACAGATGAACAAATAAGCACAGTTGTCATATTTGATGATGACACAGATGTTTCATTTGATGATCCTATTGAGAATGATAAACATGATCATTTAGAACAACATGAACCATCATTTGATCCAGACCCTGACCTCATATTGTTATCTAAACAACTGGATGCTCAACAATTGCAAATCATAAAATGCAACGAGAAAAAAAAAGCTTTTCAAGATTCTTACAATAAAGAACAAGATCTTCAACGCAAAATACAAGATTTAATTGAGTCAAATGGAAAGTTGATTTCAAAACTCGAAAGTGAAAAGTGTGAATTGAAAATGCAAGTTGAACGTCTTCAAACAGTTTTTTCAAAAACAGAAACAGAACTGTCAAATTGCAAAAAGGAGTTTTGTGAACTTAAAAAACGAAAAAGGAAGTATATAGATGACTTACTCGGTGATATTGTTGATCTTGAAAAACAACTCAAAGAATTTCGTCACATTGTTTACAAACACGGGAACTCTGTCACAACAATTCAGAAATTTGCTTTAAAACCGAGACCCGATAAAGGATTTGCACTTTGCGATTTCAAATCAATGTTTCTTCACACAGCATTCAAAGAAAATCCTAAGATTTACAGTATGGACCACATGTTTGATAATACAATTGTGCGTGCTGTTGTTTTTGATACTGAGGAAAAAGAAGAACTTGAAGACGAGAGTCGATCTAAAATGAGTTATGTTCAATATTGGACACCATATGACTATTCAAAAGCTCCACCTCTGTCTAAATCTTTTGTTACTCAAAAAGAATCACCTGTGAAATCATGGTTTGTTGAAGAGTCATATGTTTCATCCTCTAATGCGGTCCCTGTCCAAACTGTAGCACAAATAAATGGTCCTTTACCATCATCCGGTGAACTTACACCTTTACCAAAAAGTTGTCGTGTCTTAAATTATTTCAAAACTTTTATGGAAGACATCGAAATTTTGGAGGAAACAATTGCACGCAATTCTGAAATAAAAGTTGAAACTTTTCAATCCGCTTACGAGCGAGAAAAAAGAGATATTTTTCAAAAACAAATGCTGCCAATTGTCAAACACCTCCGTCTCTGTGCTACACGTTGGGATCAGGAACTTCAAAACGAGGTCACAAACATGATAAATGTTTTCAACTCAACTGAAAATGAAATTTTGGCTCAAAAGCAAAGAAATCGAGTTTTACAAAAAGATGTTGATCGACTCTTGGAACAAGTTCTCAATGCTGATATTTTGTCTGTTATCATGAATGATCTCTATAAATCTGGTACTTCTATGCTTATGGATGATCTTTGTGTTGATAATAACTTGTTGAATGAGGAAATTGTGACACTCAAACAGGAAAATGATAAGTTGAGAATTACAAATGATGATGTGACAAAACAATTTTCAAAAGAAATTTGTCTACTCAAACAGAGGATTGAATGGTGTCAAGCTCAAAGTCTTGAACGAGAATTGAAACTTCAAAATCAAAACATTTCAACCTCTTGTCAGCTTTGCAAAAACAATGAGTCTTTCAAAAGTTTGTGTCTCAAATACGAGCAAGAAATTGCGGATTTAAAAATTGAAAATGACGCATTTCTACAAAACCACATAGACATTAAATATTGCAATGGCATACTTGAGTCAAATATTCAGGATAAGAATCACATCATCATTGATTTGAAAGAGAAAATTAAGATACTCCAAAAAGGAAAGTTTGTTGACACCACGGTAATAGCACCAGGAATGTATCACATAGACAAAACTGATAAAGGAAAGGTTGTTCAAAACACTAATGTTGATAACTCCACTTCTACAGGACTAGTCTCCACTACTAGCGTTAGCAGACCCAAGCGAAAAAGTAAAAAGAAGAATAGGATCTTGCAACGTAAGAAAGGACAACTAGAAGCTCAAGAAGTAGAAGATCAACTTAGGAACTTGAATAAGACTCATGTTGCATCAGATTTAGATTCTAATCTGGCAAATTGTAATCAAAATCTAAATGTAACGAATGATGAACCTTTGAATATTAATGCATCCTGTGTGTTTTGTCGTAAAAGCGTTTCATCTTGTGATCATACAAAATGTATAGCTAATTCTCTACTTAATCGACATAAGAAACGTAGGACACGCATTCCTTCTAGGCCCACTATTGCCTCCAAGTCTAATTTAGGAAAGCCGTCTACTACGGTTTCTAATGAAGTTGAAGTTACCCCCATAGGTGCCGAGAACAAATCTAGGAATGAGCCAACTACTAGTGCATTTAACATTAAGAAAGCAAAAACTAGTTGGAACTGGCAACGTTGGTTACAATACAAACCAGACTTTAAATGGATTCCTAAATTATTGAATACCTGTGTTTCTAACCAACAGGAACCCGCACTGTCTTTGGGTTCCACCCTTACTTTTGTTCCGTCTGTGTCTTCTTCTTGTGATGCAGGTGGTACAGATCGTTCTCTGGATTGTTGATAGCGGATGCACCCGACATATGACAGGCAATCTCAAACTGTTACACAACTTTGTCTCAAAGTTTATTGGTACTGTCAGATTCGGGAATGATCATTACGCTCTAATCATGGGATATGGTGACTATATCAGCGGGAACATTGAAATCAGTCGTGTTTATTATGTGGAAGGCCTTGGACACAACCTTTTCTCTGTTGGTCAATTCTGCGATAGGGATCTAGAAGTTGCATTTCGTGAGAAAACTTGCTTTGTTCGTGACTTACAAGGAAATGATCTAATGTCTGGCTCACGTGGCTCCAATCTTTATACAATATCAATGTCAGATATGATTGCAACATCTCCAATATGTCTTCTCTCCAAAGCAGAATCGACTAAATCTTGGTTATGGCACAAACGTCTTTCGCACTTGAATTTCAAAACCATGACTGACCTTGCTCGTTATAAACTTGTTGATGGATTTCCAAGATTCCGTTTTACCAAAGATCACTTATGTCCAGCCTGTGAACAAGGAAAAAGTACTCGTGCTCATTTTCCTAATAAACCTGAGCATAGTACGAATCATGTTCTACAACTGCTTCATATGGATTTGTGTGGACCAATGCATGTTCAAAGTATCAACGGTAAACGCTACATTCTCGTAATTGTGGATGATTATTCCAGATGGACTTGGGTTTATTTTCTACGAAGTAAAGATCAGGCTCCTTCAATGATCATCACCTTTCTCACTAAAATTCAAGTTCAGCTACGCAACATGGTACGAATCGTCAGAACTGACAATGGAACTGAATTTAAGAATCAGACACTTCGGTCATACTTCGAGAAAGTGGGAATTGAACATCAAACATCTATTCCTAGAAGCCCAGAACAGAATGGAGTTGTTGAAAGACGCAACAGGACGTTAGTGGAAGCTGCTAGAACTATGTTGATTAATGCTCAATTACCTGATTACTTATGGGCGGAAGCTGTTTCAACTGCATGTTATACCCAAAACCGTTGCATGATCACAAAACGTCATCGCAAAACACCTTATCAAATTGTTCACAAAAGGAAACCGAACATCGATTACTTTCATGTATTTGGAGCACTTTGTTATCTAAAAAATGATCGTGATGATTTAGGTAAACTTAAAGCAAAGGCTGACATAGGAGTGTTCGTTGGATACTGTGAAAATTCCAAAGGTTTTCGGATATGGAATCGTCGTACAAGAGAAATTCAAGAAACCATTCACGCTAATTTTGATGAACTCACACAAATGGCTTCTGAGCAACACAGCTTAGGACCCGAATTCAACCGTCTTAACTCTCTGGAATCTTCGGCTGAACCATTGCCACTAAACCGCAAAGAATTAGAAATCTTGTTTGCTCCACTATTTGATGACACAATTGAATACCGTCCTACTGAGGTCTCACCTAATTCCGCTGCTCAACCTGACAACATTCCAGTACCAGACTCACCTCAACAAACCACTACAAGTGTTGAGAGAGACGGTCCTCCAATTGTATCACCATCTACAGCAAAACAAACTGGTTCTAACTCCCGCCATCCAGCTGAAGATCCAACACCACAATCAGTTCCACAACCCGCAGAGCATGATCCTGATGCGTTCTTTAATCCATTTGCACCGGCTACTACAGTTCCTGATATAGCTGAGTCATCAACACGCAATTTGGATCCTGCTAACATGCGAGATACTTATCAACTACACCCTTCAACACACAAATGGACTCGAGACCATCCACTAGTTCATATTATTGGCCATCCAGATGCACCTATAATGACAAGACAACGACTTCACACTGATGGAGAAACTTGTATATATGCACTCACAGTCTGTCACGAAGAACCAAAGAACATTAAAGACGCAATGACTTATGACAACTGGATTGAATCTATGCAAGAGGAATTTCAGCAATTCATAAGATTAGAAGTCTGGGAATTAGTTGAAAGACCTGACGGAGTCTTTGTCATCGGGTTAAAATGGATCTGGAAGAATAAGCTTGATGCAGAAGGGACTGTCATACGCAACAAATCACGTCTGGTAGCGAAAGGATACTCCCAACTTGAAGGACTTGACTTTGCTGAATCCTTTGCTCCAGTGGCTAGACATGAAGCTGTTCGGATCTTTTTGGCTTATGCTGCACACAGGAACATGGTGGTTTACCAAATGGATGTGAAAACAGCATTTCTTAATGGAGAACTCCATGAAGAAGTTTATGTTAGCCAACTTGAAGGCTTCGTTGATCCTGAGCGTCCTAATCACGTTTACCGACTCAAAAAGGCACTCTACGGACTTAAGCAAGCCCCACGGACGTGGTATGACAAACTGTCCACTTTCTTACTGGCCAATAACTTTTCTAAAGGATCGGTGGATCCAACATTATTTACAAAAACCTACGGTGAGGACTTACTTGTTGTTCAAATATATGTCGATGACATTATTTTTGCCTCAACAAAACGAAGTTACTCTAATGATTTTGCAAAATTAATGAAAGATAATTTTGAAATGTCCATGATGGGTGAACTTTCATTCTTTCTAGGACTACAAGTTTGTAGGACCTTAGATATATCAACTTTAACACAAATATAAGCACAAGAAGAAGTAAAGATGGTGACTTGATGTATGTATATGTATTTCGTATAAGAGAGAGAGAGATGAAAAGATGAGAGCTTTTATTCAAGCACACCTTACAAATGAGAGGTAAGGTGCCTTTTATAGTTAGAGAGAAAGGCCTCATGGGCTTTCTAATGGACTTGGGCTTGGACTTGGTT
This sequence comes from Artemisia argyi, assembly GCA_030686995.1. NCBI lineage: Eukaryota > Viridiplantae > Streptophyta > Magnoliopsida > Asterales > Asteraceae > Artemisia > Artemisia argyi. The sequence goes on from CM060703.1 coordinate 69,290,380, forward strand.
ACATGTTTAGATAACAAGGCTTATGACACATATCACATAACATATTAGCTTGCCAAGTCCAAAGCCCAATGACTAAACTATTACTAATCTTAACAAACGACACAAAGTTACAATATGAGAATGACCATCACTTCTATATATAAATATTTTAATGCTAACAATCTCCCCCTAAGGGGTGGTCATTCGAATGATGCTCCACGTGAGTGGGTCTTCCGTGTTCTTTGTCTTTAACTTTGTGTGTCGTTGTAGAATAGTCTTTAGTCTTTGTTCCTTCATGCTTTGTAATCTTTGATAACTGATTTTTCATCGTTCTTTGTTCCTTTGTGATGTGGAGTTATCTGCCTTTCGTCACTTCTGCGTCTGTGGTGGTTGTTTGCCATTCCAGCATGCTCATACATCTTTGGACTTTGATATTCATATGCACGTAGTTCCCTTTCTTTCACTTTGATCCTTAGTCTTTATACTTTGTAGATTCTTCTTTTTGGCGTAGAATCTTTCTTTGAACTTTGTGTTGTATAGATCTTTGAGGGAGCTTTCTTTAACTTCCAGATGTATGTATGAGTACGTGGAATCTATCGCCATGGAGATGAAGTGTCCCTGCATATAAACAGTTAGCAATAAAACATCCGGTACTTACAGATAAGAATTAGAGATCGTCAACAGCATAGTGTGAAGACTCCTTCTAACCCTTACCAAGGCCGTTCCCATGTCAGATACTCCCGAGAGAGCTTACAAGACCTACTAATTTAGCTCAATGACTGGGTGAGTCGCTGGGGATCACTCCACGACTGTAGACCGTTTGAAACCACCGCGAACACTAAGCGTAACCCATAAAGAATTACCGAAGTGACCTGCTGTCAGGGCTGCCTGATGTTGACCCTGGCAGGAATTTCCATTCAATCATTGAGAATCACAAGTGTGAATCCTCTCATAAATGTTCTGGCAGATTGCTAAGATCTGCGTAGGAATCTAAAGTTTACATCTGGCGTCCTTAATGATGAACAACCAGTGTAGAAATATCATGTGTTCCTATGAGATCTTTTGATGAATCTCGGGGCTCTAGACTCGGTAAGTGCACATTTGATTTCGTATGCGGAGATTAGGGAGAGGTCTCCTGCTTCAATATCAACCATCTCTAAGAGACAAGTCGATAGATTATGCCGGTTCCCCGTAAGAATGAAACAAGCTCTTTTAAGAGAACTTGAGTGGTTAAGAAGGTTTAGTGTAGTGCGTCACTGGGTCCATGACGTCTTTGTCTTCAATACCGGTGTTACCTTAGTAAAAACCAGTAGCATATGAGTTGAACCCGGTGTCTGCCCTAAGGTTGAACATTTGGAGGGCTATTTCTTTTCACCCTTTTTCATAACTTTTCTTTTTAATTCTTCAACCCCTTCTTTCTCCTTTCTCATTTTCTCCTTTTTTTCAATCATACCTAAGGACTTCTAATTCTAATCTATTGGAATTGTCCTTGGGTAGATCCCTCCGGCTCTGGCGGATCATAGGACGGTTTTTCCTAACCTTAGTCACCTTATAACTCCATGAATCCTATAATTGCCATGAAACCTTTGATTGAAAATCTCTCAAGGTGTTTATGATAATAAAACACATTGTTGTTACCACTTTGAGAGTTTTGCAATTTTGAAGGACTCCCGCTTCACATGTGCTCATGTAATTTTTAAGAAATTTGCACATGCGTGAGGAGTTTGCACCTTTTTGAATTGATCCACTTTCAGTGAACATGACCGATTCGAGACACGCTTACATCACTAGTTAGACTAGCTTGAAATTATTACCCGTCCTGGTCAAGTCCAAAGAAAGTCTCTCGATATGGTACATTCTACTCAGACAAGTCCTATTCGAGACACGCTTACATCACTAGTTAGACTAGCTTGAAGTTATTACCCGTCCAGGACAAGTCTTTTCGATTACTGACATTTTAAGCTTCGTCAATTCATTGGTACTTTCTGAGTCGAGCTCTTTTGAGATTCAGTCACAAACTTTAAACATCTTTGATCACATTTTAATCATGTCTTCTCCCCCTCAAAAATAGCATATCGTGATATTTTTGATATCAACTGATTAATAAAAAGCTTTTGGAGAGAAAGACAGATTTGATTTTGCATGAAATCGGAACATTTTTTCTTTTTGTACTCCCCCTTAATGATAGCAAATTTTAAAATCAATTAAGGGTTTTGAGGGAGTTATCTTGAGCACTCATTTGAAAGATTTTGAGAAATCTTGAAAAAGTGCTCAGGAATTGTATTTAGAAAAACGAGTTTATGTTTGAAATCCTTTTCGTTTGTTTAGACTCGAACTTTTTGAAAAAGATTTCGTCCTTGAAAATACGAGTTCTTGATTTGAAATAATCAGAAGTCATCATTCTAGTCCGTATTTGAAATCTTTTCGAGTTGTTATACCCGGACTTAATTTTTGAAAAGATTTCACTTTGAAGCACGGGTTGTAAGCTGAAGTACTTACAAGCCATTATGAAGAAACATTGGAGAAACGACATGTTTTAGAAAAACAATATAAAGAACTCCCGTTCAAGCATCTGTAAATGTCCGTGTCGTTGTTGAATGACATTTCTAGAAACGTACAGAATATTGATTTATACGAGAGACATGTCGTGAGAAGAATATTTTTGGATTTTTGATTTTATATTGTTTTTGTATTTTTTAAAATTTTATATTTTTGTATTTTGTTTTTGTTTTTATAAAAGAAAAGGAAAATCAAAAATAGAAGATTGAAAGAATGATTTTATAGAATTTACAGAATTTGAACCCTCTGAAGAACTGGGTTCTGAGATAGTTGAAGCACCTGCAACCAAAGACGAAAAGGTTTCACAAATAACGGTGTTAGAAGTACATGAATAATCACTCTGTGGGTGTTGACTATCAACAGTTGTAATGGTTTCTACTTCCTTATCCTGATGATTATCACTATTATTTGTCTTGGTGCAACTATCAAAAATTTTCCTGTGGGAATCCATCTAAGACCAACTGTATTAAAAACTTTTCCCGTGGGAATCCACCTAAGGTAAGATCTAGACGTAGTCTTCTTATCAGATGCAGCGGAAGTCTCAGTCTTTGAAAAACTACATCCTGTAGAAATCCACCTATTAGGTTTCTTATCCATTTTCTTGTTGTCAAGGAGTTTGTTTCTATTTGGTTTCTTAGAGGATTGTGCCTTGACACTTGATTTTCCTTGCTTGAGAAATTGTGCAATACATGCATCGTGATTAGCTGAAAAAACACATTTTTGACATGTAGGACAGACAAATTCAACATTCTTGTTTAACACATCAATTTTAATTTTGTCACTACAGTCTTTTGGAAATTGTTTGTAGTTCGATCAGACTTTGGAATTCTTTGTGTTGCATTCTACGTTCCTAGCATTCTCTTTTGTGCCACTACTCTTAGATGCAAGCCAATCCCTAGTAGTTTGAGGATAGTTCCTAGGTAATGGTTTACTACTACTAGCAGTGCTTTGGAATCTTGTAGAATTCATCACACTAGGTTTTGTACCTAAAATTCCGTCTTTTTGAAGTTGTGCCTTTTTCCTTGCTTCTTCTAGATGGTAATTGTGGACCATGTCATTAGAACCAACAGACTCTTTAACTGTATTTGTAGTCACATTTGGTGTACTATTCCTAGAAGAGCTAGGTGCACTCACATTTGTGTTTCTTTCAAGAAACAAATTTTGTTTTTCAACAATCTTATCATTTTCACATTGCTGGGGCAAGGGTGTTGGATTGACTGGTTTTGTCAAATCCTTTTTCTCATCGACTTTTGGAGCAAACCGTGAAATTGACATTTTTGGTTTTTGAACCGTGTTTGAAACATTTGGTTTCTCCGAAGTTGATGGTTTTGCAAACTTAGTTTCCTCACCCTTCCTTTTTTGACTTTCAAGCTGAGCCCTCAAAAGATCATTTTGCTCTTTCATGTTCTTGAAAGCACGCTCATACGACAGTTTGTCATACTTGCATTCTTCCTTTTTTCGATCAAGTTGTTTAAAACATGACACATTTTCTTTTTCAAGCTTTATAAGAGCATTTTCATATTTGGAAACAATTTCAGAGGTCTCAGCTCTCAGTCTTTCATCGTCTTGCACATAATATGTTTGTAAAATGATGGACATAATATCAGTGGTCATAACAGCTTCGAAGAGAGAATCATTTAGGTTTTCCAAAACATTCATGTTTTCACGAGTATCATTAGTTTCGTTTACCAGGGATTTGTGGTCCTTGACAAAGTCGGCCGTTTCTTTTAAGAAAGCACGTTCAAAATGGATTACCCTCGCACTGATGTTATTCAGTGGGATAGTAATTTCGTTTTCAAAAACTTTTTTCTGCTCAATATGAAAACTGGAATGCCAGTTGTTAATATCGATTGTAGTTTTAGAAGCAACAATATTTTGAAGTTCTTGAATTCTCTTTTTAACGTCATCCAAAATTTCTCTAGCCTCACTTGTATTAAAAGTGTTGTTAGAAGAAATTTGTTCCATTTTTGAAAGAGATTTGGAACCAATTACTTTTTTAGAAAACATTTTTGAGAATGGTCGTTTTATGGAAAACACAGATGGTTCTTTTTGTGGAACAAAAGTAATTCCCGAAAGTTTGTTCAATTTGTTGTAATCAATGGGTTTTAAATCCTTTTGTTTCATTTTATTTATGCTCTCTTCGACATGTTCTATCGTTTGCACAGAATCCCGAACGACGGGAGGATCATGTTTGGTGTAAATCATATTACCATTATACAAAACATTCTGTTCTTGCTGAGCTTTCTTGAGATTACTGGGGGTGTTGTTACCAAGAGCCACTTTATGTTTCGTATGGTAAATCGGATTAGTTTGATTTGAAATCATTTTCATTGTTTGACTTGACTGACCCGACTTAACCACTAATTCTTCTAAATGTGCAATCATGTGTTCTGACTCTACGATTTCGGCCAAAAGTTTGTCTTCTTTCTTTGCAAAGTCCTTTTTCAACTCATCCCTTTCTTTTTCAAGATTGGTATAAGCTGTTTTTTGTTTAGAAAGTTGGTTTTGTAAATCAGAAATTTCCGCGTTTAAAGCTTTTATCTTCTTGAAAGAATTAACATCAAGTGTATCAAACTTGAGTTGCAATTGTTTTTCCCTTGAAACGGAATTTTGATAACCAGTTTCTAATTCAGACAATCTTTTGTTATGAAATTCAAAAGCTTTAACGTTTTCCTTGTAACTCTCAAGCTCAGTGGTCAATTTAACATTCGCGGCCTTAACATCGCGATTGACCTTTTTCACATTCTCAATTTCAATACGACAATTATTCAATAATGATTCAAATAAAGCACGTGTTTCCTCATCATTAGCACCATTTTGTGCAACTTGAACTCCATTAGGATCCATATCTGGAGTTTCATAGTTAACATTGCTATTAACTTGTTCCCCCACATATGTATCATAATTAGGTTCAAGTGGCACATAATGTGGCTTCTCATGAGCAAACGGATTAGCATTGTTACCATAATTTGGTACCTCATGGAATGGATCTGAATCGTAAGTAGGAGGAAGATCAGAATCACTGCTTGATGTTGTTGCCTGCTGATTTGCCATAAAGTTGTAGGTTTCGTTGAGATCTGCTGAATTGTCATTAACTCTTGTTGTAGCTATGAAGTTGTTTTCCTCAGCAGTCAACGGTATTCTCGAGTCTTCTTTATTGGCTAGCATCAACAAATATTGGATCTTTTCTACCTTCGTCATTGCATTGACATTGTTTCTGATGTGACTTGCTGATGTAGGTTTCTGAATCGAAGTCATGAAACAATCAATCCCATTTTGATTCAGCACATTCTGATTCGCAATCTGGTCCATCTGATTTCCTACATATTGCCCTGCATTTTGCATCTGATTCCCCATCTGTATACTCGAAGTATATCCTTGCTGATTTCCAATAACTTCAGGCATTTGTCCTTTTTGCCCCATATGTATACTTGGTTGACCAAACTGCGTAGTGTATGACGAAATCCATTGATTGTTGTTGTGTTGTTGGATGTGTACTGCCTTCAAGAATGAGGCAACAACATTGAACAAAGCACTGGTGGAACTGTCATGGTGAGTTGCCATTGATGAATGATAAAGTTGATTTTGGATCGTTCCAACGAAGTAGGAGTTGTGTTTTGTGTAAGTTGATGCAAGTTTTTATGGTGAAAAATGTAGCGTGTCGTTCTCCTCTGTCTCACGGTCGTTTTGACAGCTGATTCGTCGAAAACGGAGTTACGGTTCAAAAGTTATGGCCGTTTGAAGTTTGGTTGTCAAAAAGTCAAATTCTTATGCATAAACCCTGAACTTATGCGTAAACAGTGATTCTTACGCGTAACTTGGAATCTTATGCGTAAGGTGAAGGTTATGCGTAAAGTGTAAGGTTAAGCGTAAACACTAAGTTTATGCGTAAACTTGAACTTTACGCGTAAGCTGTAACTTATGCGTAAGAAATGTTTATGCGTAAGGTTCAAAAGACCAAACAAATCTTTCAAACTTATCCAAGCTTGAAAGATATCCGAAGTCGAAGTATTCCACTAACTTATCCAAGCTAGGGAAGTACTGAGTCACCGATGCACGAAGAGAAGACCTTTGATGAAGTTATGCGTAGAATTCTGAAACTTACTCGTAAGAAGTTACTCCTAAGAACTTACTCGTAGGAAGTTACTCGTAAGAAGTTACTCGTAAGAAGTTACTCGTAAGAACTTACTCGTAGGAAGTTACTCGTAAGAAGTTACTCGTAAGAAAAGGGTTTTGACCAAAAGTTACTCCAAGGAAAAGGGTTTTGACCAAAAGTTACTCGTAAGAAGTCCCAAACAGCCAAAAAATCCGATTTTTTCAACCAAAAACACTTTTTCCACTTGATTTTTTGATCAAATCTTTCCCAAAACACTTAGAATCACTAAAGCTTCAAGAAAAACAACAACTTACGCATAAACCTTACAAATGAGAGGTAAGGTGCCTTTTATATCAACTTTAACACAAATATAAGCACAAGAAGAAGTAAAGATGGTGACTTGATGTATGTATATGTATTTCGTATAAGAGAGAGAGAGATGAAAAGATGAGAGCTTTTATTCAAGAACACACACACAAGCACACCTTACAAATGAGAGGTAAGGTGCCTTTTATAGTTAGAGAGAAAGGCCTCATGGGCTTTCTAATGGACTTGGGCTTGGACTTGGTTACATGTTTAGATAACAAGGCTTATGACACATATCACATAACATATTAGCTTGCCAAGTCCAAAGCCCAATGACTAAACTATTACTAATCTTAACAAACGACACAAAGTTACAATATGAGAATGACCATCACTTCTATATATAAATATTTTAATGCTAACAAAGTTCATCAATCACCCCGTGGAATTTTTATAAATCAGTCCAAATATGCTCTTGAAATTTTAAAGAAACATGGAATGATGTCTTGTGATACTTATAATACACCAATGGGCTATACCACAAAACTAGATCCTGATTTACATGGGATTCCAGTTAACCCTACTAAATACCAAAGTATGATTGGGTCCTTCATGTATCTCACAGCTAGTAGACCTGATATAGTATTTGCTGTCTACATGTGCTCTCGCTATCAGTTTAAACCTACTGAAAAACACCTCAGTGAGGTCAAACGAATCCTTCGATACATAAAGGGAACCATTAACTTAGGAATCTGGTATCCGAAGGATTCTGGTTTTGAACTAATTGCTTTTTCAGATGCTGACCATACAGGATGTTTAGACACACGCAAAAGTACATCTGGTGGATTACAATTTCTCGGAGACAAACTTGTGTCATGGCAATCTAAGAAGCAGGACTGCACATCACTGTCGTCTACAGAATCTGAATACGTAGCCATGTCTGCTTGTTGTGCTCAAGTCATTTGGATGAGATCACAACTTAAGGATTATGGCTACCTATTCAACAAGATTCCTATCTACTGTGATTCAAAGAGTGCAATTGCCATCTCCTGCAATACAGTACATCATTGCAAATCCAAACACATCGATCTCCGATATCACTTCATCAAAGAGCATGTGGAAAAGGGTACCGTTGAACTTTATTTTGTTGGAACTGAGTACCAATTGGCGGACTTACTTACCAAATCTTTAGCACCATGAAGGTTTGCTAGTCTAGTTCACCAAATTGGTATGCGATGTTTGACTCCAGAGGATCTGGAAAAGTTTTTAAAACACAATTGATCGTCAAATATCAAAACTATCTTTGTAAAATATTTTTCTTAAATATAAACCAATCAAAACACAAAAAGATTTTTCAAATTTTTATTTACTTAAAAAAAAAAAGAAAAAAAAGAAAAAAATGCAAGTATATCGCTTCACTTCAACACTTTGTTAAAATTTTACACGTGTTGAGGGGGAGTCACGCTTAAATTTTTTACCAATTTTAATTGGTATACTTGCATGTTTTTTTTTAGTATTATACGGTACTTCGGATTGTGTGGACGTTCTTTAAACATCCCTTTGTCTCATCCCGTTAAAAGGACTTCATAAGTTCGGTCAACGGAAGAATGTCTTAAGCTTGTTTACATTTTATATCAAATGTAGGACTCATGATTGCAATATTGATAGTTAAGGGGTCAAAAGTGACAAAAGATCAAATGTTTATTAATAACCCAAAATACATACTCCCACTTTTTCGAAAAATCTGAATATCATACAAACCCTCCCATTTGAAACCTACGGTCCCAAATCAAACGAGTAATCCGTGCTTGTGATCATCAATCTGTAAGTTCCTAAGTAATCACTTGGGTATTTCAATCATAGGATCTCGTTTAATTGAAAATCCAACGGTTTAATCTCAAGATAAATTGATTTCGAGAACTAGGGTTTGCGATTTCGAAATTTGCTATAATCATGTTTAGGAGTTTGATTCTTGATAGGGTTTTGTTACAAAACTTGTTTCTAACATATCCTCATCATTTTCTCATGCATTCCTTCATGTTTATTACGATTTAGAAATCTAGGGTTTTGTTCGAATTGAGATTTTTTGATTCTGTGTTTGATTGCTTTGTATTATTGCTGGGATATGTTTCTATGGTCACTAGTATACATGTTTGAATTGTTGTTGTTGATCTACACCATTGATGCTTGGTTCTCGATAAACTAGTATGCCTCGATCATAGTTAAATTCGATCTAACTGAGTCTAAATGTGTTGTATGCTGTTATAACATGCTTCTTACATATGTTCGTGATATGCTAGAACCCTTCATACTCATTAGTCTCAAATTTGAATTATTATCGAGAACTTCTTCTTGGTACTTATCGAGATCTTAGATTAAGAGCATATTAGTTATATCTAATTGGTGGTTATCTATCTTTATGACAGGACTGAACCATTGGATTATATAAATTACTAAAGAAACGTACGTATGGCTAATTTCGAAAAATTCTTGTACAAGAAATTCTTTCGAAATCCCATCTTTCGCAATCATGTTTTTTCGTAAACACTTCATTTCGAAAACACTCTCATTAAGTGTTTGCGAAAGTTTCTTCAATAGCTTTGTATTTTCGAAATATTTTTTTCGAGAACACATACTTTGAAAAACTTTCGAGAACACTTAATCAAGGGTGTTTGCGAAAAGATTGTTTCGAGATCACGTATGAAGAACATTTTTCGCAATCACACATTTTGAGTGTTTGCGAAAATATTTCACACAGGTATGTTCTCGATAAAATTATTATCGAGAACACACTTGGGAATATTTTCGAAAATCCTCCTTATGTATGTTTGCGAAATTATTCCTCTTATCCCTGATTTTCGAAATCATGCCTAAGTCATTTTTTTTCGATATCAAGTTAACTCTTGTGTTTGCGAAAAACTTTAAATTGCTCATTGTGTAATCTCAAAAACATGTAATTTGTGATTATGTGTATAATGTGATGTGATGATTCTGTGTGCATGTGTAATCACATAAATGTTTCATAGTTTCAAAATGTTATCTAAGTATTCGTCACTTATCACTATACATGTAACCATACGTGCTTACTTGAATCTGAAAGCTTATCTTTAATCAATGTGCTAACAAGTAACAAATCAGAATGTTTGGTTTATGATTATGTTTTTCAGAATAACATGGCTGAACACAACGAGAATGCTCCTGTACAAACCCTTCCACTACTCACCATGGATGACATCACTCCCGATAACTACAATGTCATGATTGGCAACAACAATCCACGAGTTGATTTAGACAAATTGAGAATTACAGAGAACTCGTGTATGATTGTCAAAGATATTCTACTGGCACATCCATGCAAACATCTGCTCATCTGTTCTACTTCAGTTCCTCTGTTCTACCTTCATCAGTTCTGGATAACGGCTAAGGCAAATTTGGATGACGAGTCTTTTACTGTTACGCTAGATCGCCAAGTCTACAATGTTAATCACGACATTCTTCGTACAGTCCTTCACCTGCCTCAAGCTGACAACGAATTCGCTCCAATACTGCCTGAACTGGACCTTCTTGACTTCTTTGTTGAATTAGGTTATGATGTTGATGACAACGTACCTCTAGTCAAACATTCCCGATTCAATGCCAAGAATATCCCTCAGCCTTGGAGAACATTCTGTCTGTTGGTTGTAAGATCGATATCAGGAAGAAAGAGTGGTCATGAACATCCTAGGCTTGAACACTTGTAAACATTCTGGGGAATGGTGACTTTGACACCCATTGACTTTGCAGTACCAATTATGAATGATATAGTCTACAGCATTCAAACCGATCGTGTGAAGACTATGATACCATTCACAAGATTCACCAAGCTTCTCATAGAACATTTCTGTAAAGACACTCCAGAATTCATCAAGAGGATGGCTGATCCTAATGAGCCGAAGCACCTCTTCGAGGACGACTTCACCACCTCATTCATCAAAATGACCACTTCCTCAACCAAGATCAAAGGAATGAGGCTTCCCGAATACCTTCTTGATGACAAAATCAAGAAATGTCTGAACTACAAGCTGTATGATAATGCTTACAAAGGGGTACAGGAAGAAGCCACTATAAAGACTCGAAGCAAGGGAGGTGTAAAGTCTGGGAGTACTACAAGCACCACTGGCTCACCTCATACTAGATCTAAGGCTGCTCCTAAGTCAAAACCCAAGACTTCCACCAAACCTAAACCTACATCCAAACCCAAACCTGCTACTAAGCCAAAGAAGAAAGTAACTCCTGAATACACTCTTCATGATGAACCTACACCTCCACCTTCTGACACCGAATCCGAGTTCGACACGGAATCTGAAGAAGAAGAACCAGATTATGAACTAAAAGTAAGAGCACCTGAAGAAAGATTCCCTGCAACTGAGATCGTCATACAACAAAGTCTTGAAACTTATGAAGAGGAGACAAGGAAAAGAAAAGGGATCTCTTTTAATGAGCCTAATGATGATGAAGACGAACCAATCGTTGAACCGTTAGTCGATAAACGCAAACTTAAAAGTATAGTTGTCGACACACGAGCTGAAGAAAAGCGACTTCGCAAAGAACAAAGGAAAGCAAGTCTCGAAAGCCGACTTCTGTCTCAACCTCCAACACCACCACCTATCGATCAGTCAGAACATGTAGGAGCTACAAGCAGCATGATTCCTCCCATTGTGTCCACAACGTCAGAATCAGCTCCACAGCCTGATGACACCGTTAAAGATACAGACAAAACAGAAGATGTCAACATGACAGAAACTGCTAATTTAGAGGAGAATGTTGGCGGACAAGAGAACATAGCTACGGATCAGGAACAGGAATACCTCATTACTCCAGAGTTTCTTGCACGAGAAGCAGAGGAAGCAGAGGAATGTCGTAGAAAAGAAAACGAAGAGAAGAACGCATTCGACACCAACATATTTCTTAAGTCATCTTCTCAGCAGACTTCCTCAGCAAAACCTCCACCTCCTCAAGACTCTCCACCAAAGGATCCGACTCCTCCTGCTTCTTCTTCAAACTCACACAACGAGTCGTCGTCAGAATCATCACCTGAGCATTCATCTCCCACACCTTCAGAAACCGCATCTAAACAGCATTCAATCAATGAACCAAAACAACCAGTTGATCTTCAGGAGCAAGTCAACAAACTCACCGACATGGTTACCAGTCTTACCAAACAAGTTGAGGACTTCCAGGAGTTAAAGCAGCTGATCGACAAGTTCTTGAACTCTGATTACACAAGATTTATCAGAACTGCAACTCATGATTTTCTCACTGAAAATCTGGTTGATATGATCACTCCTGAAGTAGCAAACCTTCTTGAACCAATCAATGACAACTTGGATCACAGAATCAGAAGTGTTACGAGAAAAATGTTGTCAACTACACCATTCACGCTTCACACCGCAAAACCTTCTACTGTGGCTCCAACCGTCCCTGAATTGTCCTTCAATGACATGCTTGCCAAACTCTTCGACAACATTGCCTCCAAAACCACACAGACTGCTGAAGAAAAAGCACTTTATGATGCTATGGTGGCTTACATATCCAAAGAGTCATGCAAAGATGCAGCTGGAACCCGGAAAAGGACAAGAAAAGATGACGATCCTGACCCAAACTCTAAAGGCAAGAAACCTAAGTCTGGAACAGGTCCTTCATCCTCTCTACAACCACAAAAGGACTCCACTCCACCTGGAAATCAACAACACCCCTCTGCTACTGGTCAAGGTCAAACTAAAGAGGAAGAAACCTTCATGGAACATACTGATGACTTCCAGGGTCAACCTGACACTGATTACCGTGCTCCACCTATTCCTGATTCTCATGCTGGATCGTCACCATCCAAAGCTAAAGACAAAGATGCTACATCTAAGTCTAAGAAATCCAAGAAGATAAGACGTCATTCATGGCTCGACAATGATGATACTCCTCAAAATGACTAGTTGACAGAAATGGTTCAAGCTCAACCTCCTCTAGAAGATGAAGAACCCCTTCCCGGTAACACTCTACAGTTCACCCAAGTCATAATGAAGGATCTTCAAATCAACAAACTTACAAAGACTGAGCTCAGAAGAATCAATAGGGATGCACAAGAATTCCTCAAGAAAAGATCTGGAAACAAAGTGGAATACGAATTTCATTTGCAGAATATAGCCAGTGCAATGTCTGCCGAGTTTGACTGGCTAAACCCTGAAATGAATATCGACCTCAGTTCCAAGAACCATGAAAAGCCTTACTTCACTGACTGGACAAAACCATTACCGTTGACAGGGTTTCCAGATAAACCCAAGTTACCCTACAGCTACTTCTTCAACAAAGATCTTCATAATATCAAACTCACCCAAGAAAAACCCAAGAAGAAATATGCTTCCTCACTTACAATCTCAGTACCTGCCGCCAGATACGAAATTCCTGCCATTGAAGAAACTACTCGTGTTTTCAGCAACTCCATCGTTTCTTACGACAGAGATGCTCTACACGGCATTCAACACTGGCCAGAACGTCGTCGTCTCGGTTATACTAGCAGATTAGAAGAGAAATCATTGGAAAATGTGAAGCACAAATCTAAGATCATCGCCATCTTGGAGATTCAAGAGTCGCAATGGTTTAACTACAAATTCATGCGTGAAATTGTTGTTAAACGACAAGATGAAAAGAAGTACAAGTTCTCCGAAGCAGACTTTCCAGACCTTAATCTCAATGACATCGAAGATATGTATCTCGAAAAGGTTCAAGGAAGAATGCGTGGTTTCGATAGAGATGTACAATACAACTTTATGGCATCGTTACTTCTTTACATCCGACGATTGATAGTTCAAGAAAGAGTGGAAGATCTTCAGCTTGGAGTGGAAAGTTACCAACAGAAGATCAATTTGACAAAGCCGCAATTCACATTTGATGGAATCTACCAAACGTCACAGTTTACTCTCAACCAAGATCCTTTTGGTTTTACCTACATCAACAGCAAACAATTATAAAGTTTCATGAGGTTCGATGAGGTGCACAAATTCTGTGATGTTACACTCAAATCTGTTCGTGATGGGCTGGTCAAAAGGTTGAATGATGATCGCCGAAAGATAGCTAAGGGGGAACAACCGAGATGGAAATCCAGAACAAGAAGACAAGTTCGCAACTTTGTCTTAAAGATTGAAGAAAGGTTATTTCGACGGGAACAGATCAGACGACTGGAAAGCTATATCTGTGTCAGACCATCATTTCCTGTCAGACTCTTCGAAAGACCAGAACCCAAGTTCACTGACTTTGATGCTTCACTTCCTGACGAAGATTAACTTGGTACATTTGGTTATTTCATTTGATTGAATGATTTTCATAATGGCTTGTGCACGCATTACAGTGCACAACCCGAACTTGTAAAGAAAGGACCCTGAGGTACGCATCAGTGCCTCAATCCTAAATATAAGGAGCGAAGGCTTCTTACTTTTGAGTAGAATTAATCAAACATTTATGATTTTCATAATTCTGCTCAAAAGGACAAGTATTTCACCTCAATAAGACCTAATCACTTGTTGAGGGGGAGCACTTGTCAAAACAAAATACTTTGCTCTAAATCAAAAAGTTCTTGGTGAATCTCCCCGTAAGACTCAAAAGGCATATTTTAATCTAAAAGTTTGTCAAAAACACCATTTTATATGCTATTTTTTAGGGGGAGAAAACGAAAAAGTGATTAAAATATACGAAGTCAAAGCTTAAAAGTTGTATCATGTGCGAGCTAGACTCAGTATTGACCCAGGAATTGACGAGACAATTAAAGTCAGTAATATCGAAAGGACTTATCCTCGACGGGTAATAACATCAAGATAGTTATTAGAGCTAGTTGTCACCTAAAAGCTGACAATGTATCTCTTTAACTAACCACGTAAGCGTGTCTCGAAAAGGATATGTCTTAGTAGAAATGTACCGTCTCGAGAAACTTTCTGTGAACTTGATCAGGCCGGGTAATAACTTCAAGCTAGTTTAACTAGTGATGTAAGCGTGTCTCGAATCGGTCTTGTTCACGGAAAATGGATCAATTCAAAAGTGATTGCTCCTCCCGCATGTGCAAATTTATTAAATACTTATGAGCACATGTGCAGGGGGAGCCCTTCAAAAGTGTACACAAAACTCTCAAAGTGTTAAACCAAAATTATTTATCACAAACACTTTGAGAGATTTTCAATCAATGGTTTCTTGGCTACTGTCGGAGTTATAAGGTGATTAAGATAGGAATATCCGTCCTATGATCCGCCAGAGCCGGAGGGATCTACCCAAGGACATCTCCTACAGTTAGAATTAGAAGTCCTTAGGTATGATACGAAAAAAAAGGAGAAAAAAATGAAAGGGAAAGAAGGAGTTGAAGAATTAAAAAGAAAAGTAAAGAAAAGGGTGAAAAGAAATAGCCCTCCATATGTTCAACCTTAGGGCAGACACCGGGTTCAATACGTATGCTACTGGTTGTTGTAAAAGACAACACCGGTATTGAAGACAAAGTCGTCATGGACCCAGTGACGCAATGCACTAAACCTTCTTAACCACTCAAGTTCTCTTAAAAGGACTTGTTTCATTCTCACGGGGAACCAGCATAATCTATCGACCTATCTCTTAGAGACGGTTGATATTGAAGCAGGAGACCCCTCCCTAGTCTCCGCATAGGAAACCTAAGTGTGCACTTATAGAGTCTAGAGCCTTGAGATACATCAAAGATCTCTTAGGAACACTTAGTATTTCTACAACTGGTGTTCTACATCAATGGGCATCAGTTGTAAACTATCGAGTCCTTCACAGATCTTAGCAATCTGCCGAGAACGTTTATGAGAGGATTACGTAAGTATTTCTCAATGATTGAACAGAAATCCTGCCAGGGTCAACATCATACAGCCCTGACAGCAGGTCACTTCGGTAACCCCACAAGGGTTACGCATAGTGTTTGCAGTAGTTCCATTACGATCTACAGTCGTGGAGTGATCCCCAGCGACTCACCCAGTCATTGAGCTACTTAGTAGGTCTCGTAAGCTCCTTCGGGAGTATCTGATATGGGAACGGCCTGGATAAGGATTAGAAGGAGTCTTCACAATATGATGTTGATGAGCTCTAACTCCTTATCCGTAAGTACCGGTTGTTTTATTGCTTACTGTTTACTCGCAGGTACCTCACTTCCATGATGGTAGATTCCAACATGCTCATACATACATCTTGAAGTCAAAGAAAGCTCCCCCAAAAGATCTTAACACCACAAAGTTCAAAGAATGATTCTACGTCAATAAAGAAGAATCCACAAAGTATAAAGACTAAAGATCTCATAGTATGAAAAAGGAACTTCGTGCATGTCAAAGTTTGAAGATGTATGAGTATGTTGGAATGGCGTTCAACCATCACAGGCACAGGAGTGACGAATGGCAGACTACTTCGTGATACAATCACTACATCATCACCAAAGAACAATGACAAAGAGCAAAGTACATCCATTATCATTCAAATCATTTTTTAAGACGTCTAGAGTTTTACATGTCACAAGTCAACGACAAATATGAAGACGTCAAGCAACCGTGATGACCGACCCTTAGGGGGAGATTGTTGGGATCATAGTTTTCACTATTTTATCAAGTCTCGGTCATTTGTAATAATGCTAGGTTGCTTAACCATTATTTACTTACACTTATGTAATATTACAAGTTTACTAGACTTTAGACAAAAGGTCCATGGGCTTTAAGCCCACACGATTTGAAGAAAGGAAGGAGAGGGAGTGTTGCCCTAGCTCCTTCCCTATAAATAGAACCTTTAGGTCACTTGTAAACTCGGTTGGTTATTTGATTTCTTAAGGAAACTCTTGCACTTACATTTCTCTTATTCATATAATCACCCAATCTCTTTTCTCATCTCATTTCTATCATTATTATGCTTGTGTTTACTAAATGGTGACCTAACAGTCTTCCAAAACATTCATGTTTTCACGAGTTTCATTAGCTTCGTTTACCAGGGATTTGTGGTCCTTGACAAAGTCGGCCGTTTCTTTTAAGAAAGCTTTTTCAAAATGGATTACCCTCGCACTGATGTTATTCAGTGTATAGTAATTTCATTTTCAAAAACTTTTTTCTGCTCAATATGAAAACTGGAATGCCAATTGTTAATATTGATAGTAGTTTTAGAAGCAACAATATTTTGAAGTTCTTGAATTCTCTTTTTAACGTCATCCAGAATTTCTCTAGCCTCACTTGTATTAAAAGTGTTGTTAGAGGACATTTGTTCCATTTTTGAAAGAGATTTGGAAACAACTTTCTTTTTAGACAAGAATTTCGCGAATGGTCATTTTATGGAAAACACAGATGGTTCTGTTTGTGGAACAAAAGTAACTCCCGAAAGTTTGTTCAATTTGTTGTAATCAATGGGTTTCAAATCCTTTTGTTTCATTTTAATTATGCTCTCTTCTACATGTTCTATCGTTTGCACAGAATCCCGAACGACGGGAGGATCATGTTTAGTGTAAATCACATTACCATTATACAAAACATTCTGTTCTTGCTGAGCTTTCTTGAGATTACTGGGGGTGTTGTTACCAAGAGCCACTTTATGTTTCGTATGGTAAATCGGATTAGTTTGATTTGAAATCATTTTCATTGTTTGACTTGACTGACCCGACTTAACCACTAATTCTTCTAAATGTGCAATCATGTGTTCTGACTCTACGATTTCGGCCAAAAGTTTGTCTTCTTTCTTTGCAAAGTCCTTTTTCAGCTCGTCCCTTTCTTTTTCAAGATTGGTATAAGCTGATTTTTGTTTAGAAAGTTGGTTTTGTAAATCAGAAATTTCCGCGTTTAAAGATTTTATCTTTTTGAAAGAATTAACATCAAGTGTATCTAACTTGAGTTGCAATTGTTTTTCCCTTGAAACGGAATTTTGATAACCAGTTTCTAATTCAGACAATCTTTTGTTATGAAATTGAAAAGCTTTAACGTTTTCTTTGTAACTCTCAAGCTCAGCGGTCAATTTAACATTCGCGGCCTTAACATCGCGATTGACCTTTTTCACATTCTCAATTTCAATACGACAATTATTCAATAATGATTCAAACAAAGCACGTGTTTCCTCGTCATTCTCAGCATGCTGTGAAACGAAGCCTCCATTATGATTCACATCTGGAGTTGCTGAAGGAGTATTGCTACTACTTGGTGTGTCCAGGTATGTATCATAAGTGGATGCTTGCTTCTCAAAATGATGTTCCTCATGAGGAGACATATCAAATATATCATTATTTTGACATGTGTTGAAATTTGATACCTCAGATGGTGCATTGGTGTCATAAACAGGAAGTGTGTCAGAATCCGTGTCATACTTAGCTTCCTGAAGATTCGTCATGAATATGCAGTTCGCATCGATATCTTCTCTATCTTCCATGTCATCCATAAGAGCCATAAAATCATTCTCCTCTGCGTTCAACTGAAACCCTGCCTGAACCTTTTGTGCCAACATCACTGCTTTCTGCAAGTACTCTAGATCTTTTTTGTTTGGCTTAGTAGGACAGTTCCTTGCCATATGACCTACACCTTGACAGTTGAAACACTTAACCGGATTACCCTGATTCACATTTCCCAAATTCCCAACTACTGGAGCTGCAACATTTCTATTCTTATTACCCATTGCCTGATTACCAATATTCTGACCCCTCTGATTTCCAACAAACTGACCCAACTGATTCCCTGCATACTGACCATATTGATTTCCTGCATTCTGATTCCCTGCATTCAGCATATTCTGATTCCCCATGTTAATTCCAGTAGCATATCCTTGCTGATTCCCATAACCTCCAACCATTTGGCCTCCGTTGCCCATATTGAAACTCGGTTGAGTAATCTGCTTGTTGCGAGTGTTCGATGAAATCCTTTAGTTGTTGTTTGTTGGTGTAGAATAACGTCCTTGGAATTCCTTTGACAGAAAAGCAAACGCTTGGGTCAATGCTGCAGTAGCTTCATCATTTTCAGTGAATTCTGGTTCTTGGAATTGTTGGTATTGCTGTTGTGGAATAACATGTTGTTGTTGCTGTGGGTAGAACTGTTGTTGGTAGACCGGTGTTGGTTGTTGAATGTATGATGGTTGCATGTAGTTGTGAGTGGAAGATGATGATGATTGTTGTGTGTTCACTGGTAGCGGTGTTGGTGTAGTAGCAATTAATGCGAGAGGATCATGATTCTTTGCCAATCTTTCTTTCCTTACTTCATTAGCCTCAGCTTGGTTTTGTTTCAGAAAATCATAGAGTTGATCATAATTCACCTTATGTAAATCCTTTGTTTCATTGACAATTGTCACATAACGACCCCATTCTTCTGGAAGGTTATTGATGAATTTGATGTTTGTTGCAATTGTTCGAGGTGTCAACTTGTTTCTGATTAACTCATTCATCAAAGTGCAAAACCTTGTGTAGTAAGATTCAATCTGTTCACCTTTAGTGGATGTAAAGTTCTCCCATTCAGTAAGAAGTTTGTTCTCAACGTCTTGTTGTCCAATCTCTGTTCCATGACATATCCTTCTAACACGTTCCCACATAGCATAAGCAGTTTCACAACTGTCGACCGCAGCAAAGATCTCCCGTGGTAATCCAAGTTGGATTAAATGCATTTCCATATCATCAGCGGCGATCTGCTTCTTGTCTTCCTCTGTGTAATCTGCTTCTGTTTGTTCACGCACGAATGGTTGAGTAGGAGGTGTTGTATTTGGATTACCTTCAATTTGAACTTGTCGTGGCTTGAATGGACCATTTGTAATGGAGTTGATCATTAATTTACCATCAGGCTTTTTTTTATGTAACGAAGCATGCGGCTTGTCCATGGGAGATATCCACCTTTTTCAAGCATTGGAGGTCGATTTTCCGCACCGGCTGCATGAATATCTTGCTGAGTAGCCATTGATGAAGTGTAGATTGATAAAGTTGATACTTGGATCGTTCCAACGAAATAGGAGTTGTGATTAGTGTAAGTTGATGCAAGTTTGGATAGTGAAAAATTGGATCTAAAACCTTAAAACCTCAATAACTTCTTCCCAATGTGTTCTTCTTCTCTGTTTCACGGTCGTTTTGACAGCTGATTCATCGAAAACGGAGTTACGGTTCAAAAGTTATGGCCGTTTGAAGTTTGGTTGTCACAAGTCAAAAACTTACGCGTAAAATCCTGAACTTATGCGTAAACAGTGAATAATCTTACGCGTAAGATGTTATACGTAACCTTTAAGTTATGCGTAAGATCTAAGGTTATGCGTAAACAATATTGTTTATGCGTAGACTTTGATTTTACGCGTAAACTTAGAGTTTATGCGTAAGAATGTTACGCGTAAGGTTTTTTCAACCAAATAGATCTCTCAAACTTATCCAAGCTTGAAAGATATCCCATGTCGAAGTATTCCACAAACTTATCCAAGTCAGGGAAGTACTGAGTAATCTCTGATCGTTGAAGAAAACTTATGCGTAGGATCTTTTGCGTAGAAAACTTATGCGTAGGATCTTAAGCGTAGATCTTATGCGTAGGATTTCACCTTTTGCGTAGGAACAAACTTAAGCGTAGGATCTTATGCGTAAGAACACAACTTATGCGTAGGAAGAGGGTTTTGACCAAGCTAATGCGCAGAAAAGGGGTTTTGACCTCAAACTTATGCGTAAACAGTACTATTTCAGCCAAAAAGTGGGATAATGCTTGTCCTTTCGTAAAATCCGATTTTTCCACAAAAAAACTTGATTTCCACTCGATTCTTTTGATCAAATCTTTCCCAAAACACTTAGAAACACTAAAACTTCAATAAAGACAACAACTTTAGCACTAAAAACACGTAAAAATCAAAACTTTTAAAGAAAAGCCCACGTTTTTAAAGAAAAAACGCAACTTTAAAGAGAAAGTTTGATAAATAACGATTTCCACACACTCCTAAATCATTGTTAGGCGATTGATACCACTTGTAGGACCTTAGATATATCAACTTTAATAACAATATAGCATGTAAATGAAGTAAAGATGGTGACTTGGTAAGATGTATGTGGCGTTAATATGTAATAAGAATAAGAGATGAAATAGAAAGCTTTTATTAAAAGAAACACATCCGTCTGATAAACCATAAAGCCCATATATGATGCATAGGCTAAGAATATCCTGATTGCTTCAACTCTGGCCACTGGTGCAAAGACCTCATCATAGTCAATGCCTTCCTCTTGCCTAAACCCCTGAGCCACTAATCTTGCTTTGTTTTTCACCACAATACCCCTGGCATCTCTTTTATTCTTCAAAATCCATTTTGTCCCAATGGCATATTTACCATCAGGGAGAGGAACCAATATCCAAACCTGCTGATTCTTAAATTGCAGCATCTCTTCTTGCATTGCTTCAAGCCAACTTGAATCAGCCAGTGCTTGAGGAACACTGGTTGGCTCTATCTGAGAAAGAAAGCATGCAAACAGACAATGTTTGAAGTCTGTGTGATTGTCCCTCTTTTGATTGTAGACATAAGAGATGAAAGCAACTTCACCATATTTAGTGTTTTTGAAAGTGCTTCTAGTTCTAACAGGTGCTTGTGGATCTCCAATAATCTCTGATAGGGGATGAGCAGTATTAATCCTCTTTGTTGCTGTAGGGTGGACATCAATTGTGGCATCAAGGTTGTTGACAGTAGGCCCAAACTCAGTATCATAAGAAGCTGAGTGAAATAGACCAGGCTTGGGCTGATAATTGCCAAGATCAGAAGGACTTGGAAATCTTGTAAAGGGCTTCTCAAAGTATGTAGAGGCTTCAGTAGAAATGGGAGATTGTGCAGCAGGAGTATCAGCAGCTTTGATCTGCCTTCAGTAGAATTGTCAGCAGCATCCTTGTTTCCACTGACTGCTTGTGCTGATTGTTGAAGGATGGCATCAGTCTCTTGTGCAACCTTTTCACTGAGTCTCTGAGCTTTCTGAGTAGCAGCATGTTCTTGCTTCTTAAGTATAACAAGATCCTCTGCATAATGTGACTCATCTTCTTGTTCAGCAGCAGAATGATTTCCTACAAAATGGTTAGGTAGAAAAGAAGGTACAACAATGGTTTGTTCATCTTTCTCAGAGTCACTCTCTGAGTCATCATCCATGGAACCTGCAGGGTTAGTAATTGGATCTTTGGTACCTGCATTTGGATTAGAAACATGTCTTGTGTATCCCAAATAATCAGTCAAATAATCTAGGTCAAAATACCAAGAATGGCACTGTCCCTGAGTATTAGGCTGATCTTCAAGAAATCTTAGGTTAAGGGTCTCCTCTATCCTTTTGGCATTCAAATTATAAACCCTATAGGCCTTGCTATAAGCTGAATAACCCACAATGTACCCCTCATCATCTTTTCCAGCAAACTTACCCAGTGTATCAGCAGTATTCAAAATGGTCACTTTGCAACCAAAAGGCTTAAGGTAATGAATGTCTGGAACTTTCCCAGTGAGAAGTTCATAAGGTGTCTTGACATGATGTCTAGTGATGGATACCCTGTTCAAGACATAGCAAGCAGTACTTACTGCTTCAGTCCAAAACATAGTGGGTAATTTAGAGTCTGCAAGCATGGATCTTGCTTCCTCAATTAAGGTCCTATTTTTCCTTTCAGCAATCCCATTTTGTTGTGGGGTTCTTGGAGTACTATAGTCCCTTCTAATCCCCTTAGACTTACAGAATTCTATGAAAACAACATTTTTGAACTCTGTCCCATTGTCACACCTAATGCCTTTAACCTTTTTATTTAGCTGGTTTTCAATTAAAGTGATGAATTCTTTCAAAATAGGAGTTGTTTCATCTTTAGTTTTCAAAAAGAATACCCAGCAAAACCTGCTATAATCATCAGTGATAACCAGGCAAAAGTACTTATGATCAATACTTCTGATAGGAGTTGGACCAAAGAGATCCATGTGCAGCAACTGAAGAGGTTCTGAGATGGTGCTCACAGCTGTTATGGCTTAAGGCTCTATGTTGCTTTCCCTTGTTGCAAGCAATACAATTGTGTTCATTGGTGAAGAGTTTGGAAGGAAGGCCCTGAACAAGACCAAGTTTAGACAACTTGTTGATAGTCTTGTAGTTTACATGAGCTATTCTCCTGTGCCACTTTGTAGATTCATCCTGGGAAGCTTTGGCCACCAAACATGTTAGATCTCCTTCTGGCTTAACATCATTCAGATTGAATGTGTACATGTTGAAGGTTCTAGGAACTCTCAGCAAAACATTTGTATCTTCTGGAAGTTTGAAGTCCTTGGAGAGCACAAGACATTCATCCTCAGAGAAGAAAACCTTATTCTTAGTATCACAAATTTGTGATACAGAGAACAGATTAAAGTGCTCAAGTTCCTTCACATAATAAACATTCTCAAAATCTAACAGAGGTGTTTTAACATTTCCTTTCCCAGTAATTTTGCCATCTCCACCACCAAAAGTTACACTGCCTCCTCCTTCTATAGGCACAAAGTCATGCATCTTGTCCTTGTTCCCTGACATACTTCTGGAACAACCACTATCAACTATACCTACTTCAGTACTTTTCAGAGGATGATCCTACAACAACAACAAAAAATATACAAAAGTTAGTACACATTGGAGACTCAAGTCATTGCTGACTTGAGCCTGCCTTGTGGATCATTAGAGGTAGGCCATGTAGATGTTTTAGATCTACCATTGTTCTTGGGCCTGTAATGCAAATTAGGTCCCTTCTTTGTCCAAGAACAACCTGCTGAGGGCTTCACAGCAGTATCCCAATACCTTCCACCAATATACATTGAGTCAAACTGTCTAGGCCAATAACCATTAGAAAAGAAAGAACTAGTGGGTCGAACATAAGGTCTAGTACTGGTTCTTCTCCATGAAGAGTGTTTTTCAGCAGAATTGGATTTCTGCTGATGTGGAATAAAAGAAGGTATTTCATTAACATTCTTCCACATTTGCCTAGGTTTTCCTTGACTAAAACATACACCCATTCTTTGCTCATGAAAAGTACAATCCTTAATCAAATGAAATTTACTTCTACACACAAAACATTTCTTCTTTTTAGAAGATTTATTCAAACTGAAGGAAGTTCCATAACATGAAAAAGCATTCAAACCACAATGATTAACAGAATTGTTTTTAACAGAACTAGAAATATTGTTTTGCAAAGAATTAGAAAACAAGTCTTCAGAAGAAACTGTCGTGAAATCAGCAGTAACTCCAGCAGGCTTGTGGGGAGTCTTGGGTGATGTCTTGTGTATGGTCTTGAAAGTGGTCTTGGGAGTGGTCTTAGGAAGGTCTGACTTCTCACTTGAATCACAACTGGCATAGGAAGTAGACCCTTCATCAGAAGACTTGTCACTGTCACAACAATAGACAAAGTCAGTAGATTTAATAATAGGGTCTGGCAAGTCACTTGACTTTTTGCCATAGAGATGGTGTGATCCATCAAAGTCAATAGGTATGGACAGGTCTATAGGCATATGTTCCCCTCTAATAGGTCCAGGTACAGCATTCATTCCCCCTTCCTTAACAAATTTTACAAGTGTTTGAAATGCTAAGGGTGGTTCAAGGTCAAAAACACTAGACATATCAGGATAAGTTAATTCTTCAGGATCTATATATTTCTCATATCCTAATGCTTTTCTAGACCTAACAGATTGGCGACCATCAATCAATTTATTTAAATTAGAGGCCCCTTCTTGCCACTTCATACGACCAGCCACCTCTTTATCTAACTTAACTTGTAATTCTTGTTTTTCTTTTTCTACATCAGATTTTTCTTTTTCAGTACGTCTTAGTCTATCTTTGCACATTCTAAATCACTTTCTAGAACTCTTATCTTTTCATCATATTTAAGTTGATTCTTTTGAAACCAGACCTTTTGTTTTTCTAAAGTTTTTAAAGCCTTTTTATAGGCCTCAACTTCTATATAACACTCATTGTACTTAGGTTTCAATTCATCATATTCTTGTTTAAGCTCATTGTATCTTACACTACATCCAAACACACAATTGTGTACCTGAGAGATGCCCATCAAGGAGACTTGTTCCTTCTTATCCTCTGAAGGGGAGTAAGCCAGCAAATTTACTTGATCAGAAGCTTCCTCTTCAACAGGTTCATGTTCAGCCCAATCAATCTGGTGATCCAGAGTTACCAAAGCTTTGGAAGGTGTAGCTTTAGAAGTCCCTGATTCCAATAGATATGAGCCATATCTAACTTCATCACCAGACTTTCTTTCCTTGCACTCTCTTGAAAAATGGCCCATTTGACCACAAGTGTAGCATTTAACCTTCCTTCTGTCAAACCTTGTTGCATCTCTTCCATTAAAACCAAACTTTCTCCCAGACTTAGTCTCAAACCTTTTGATGTTCATATAAATCATTGCTAGCTGCCATTTCAAGTGCATCTCCTCCATCTCCAATGGATCCACCTGTTCAAAATCCTCATAAGCAAGAAACTGCTGATGTTCATATTCAGCCACAAATGAATGAACAATATCATCCATTACACTACTGGATTTTGATTTCGGAGCTGATTTAGTTTGGGTTTGAGAATATGCTCCTGAGGTGTAAGAACTTGAGGCATGGTGCACAGGTTTTGTAGTGGTGCTTACGAAGGCTGAGTGGGTGGATGGTCGAATGGGACTTCTAACATCAGGCTCAAGAGATTTGAGTCTGTTGTAGAGGTCATCAAAGGAAATCATGTCCAACCCTCCTTTAGCTTTGAGAGCAATGCTGACTTGCAACCAGGATGGTGGCAATGATCTCAGAAACTTAGCATTGCAGTCCTCATTATCTGGCCTAGCCTTCAGCTGATTAAGTTGACTCAAGATCTTGTGGAACCTGTCATAGCCTTTGTGGATTCCTTCTTCCTCAGATATCTGAAACTCTTGAAACTGCTGCTTCAGCATTGACCTCTTTGTGGAAAACTAGAAGGGGGGTTGAATAGTTTAGCGTTTTAAAATCTTTTTAACTTGTTTAGTTAGCTTTGAAACTTTCCGTTTGATCAAAGATATATGCACAAACACAATATATAACATGCAAGTAAAGGAAAGAAACGATCAAACCACAACACGAGTATTTATCGTGGTTCGGCTACAAGGACTCTTTTTCCTTGCCCTACGTCCACGCCCCGAGTATCCAACTCGAGAGTTTCTTTCACTAGTCAACAAGCTCCTTTCACCGGCGGAGAAAACCTTACACGTCGCTTATACTTTTACCGACACAAAGCTAAATGTCGAGTTCTTTTACAAGGGCACAACCACTCCCGTTTAGTTCTTTTACTAGGGTACAACAACTCCCAACACTCTTTGTATTTTGAGGACTAAAATACTAACCACTCACTTCAGAATATACACAAACAAATGACGCGTAAACAACACGAGTTTACACAATACTAAGCTACCAAGTCTTGCAATGTTGTGTTGGAAACTTGTAACTTTAGACGACCTTGTGAGCTTCTTTGCTACAAAAGGAAACTTCACATTTACAATGTTAAGATGTTAGAAAGAAAGATGAGTGTGTGTGTAAAAATGATCTCAAGAGGTTAGCCAAAAATCAAGTTATGGCTTGGTATTTATAGCACAACAAACTGTGTGCTCGACGGATCAGGCGGAACCCTCAAATGGGTTCCGCCCGTGTACCCCCAGGGTACCGCCGGGTCTGCAGTAGGTTTTTGCAATTACTCTTCAAACCAATCAAGGTCTTGTCTCATACCTTCTATCAACCAAACAATGTCACATCACTTAAAGTAAGTCAAACATGATACTTGCAAGCAACATGAAAGCAAGTCAAACACATAACTTGCCATAAATACATAATGACAAAACTTGCCATAAATGTGATGTGACTATTTCTAATTTAAGAAATAAACTTGTGTTATGTTTTATGAAATGTAAAATGTAGCAAAAGTCTTGTTTATGCAAGTCTTAAAAACTAAGAATATGTTTTGCTTAAAACTAAAGTTTACATTTTGTCGTTAACAAAACTTAGCGAAGATCGTAAAATATAAATAACGTTTTTAGGCGATATTTGTATTAACAATCTCCCCCTTTTTGTTGATGACAAAACATAAACTTTGTTTTTAAGTAACACACAAAATCTTGGTTTTTAAGACTTAAAAAAAAATTATATGAACCTTGTTTTACTTAAGATATGAAAAGCACATCAAGTATTGAAGGTTTAATATATTTCTCCCCCTTTTTGTCGAAACAAAAAGTAGAGTAGCGAAGCGGAATAATCGCCATGCTCCCCCTTGGTCGATACTTCCCCTAAATGGAGTACCACACACAATGCAACCACAATGACAACATAACATTGATCAACCAACAATGCACAAAAGTAAGTAGAAAGAAATTTCATTCCAAGTAAAATTTTGACTTATAAAAGTCAAAAGACAAAAAATGTTAACTATTCTTCTACTTAGTGACCAAAAACTAAAAAAAAAAAATAACCAAGAAAATAAAAAAAAATCCTACATTCCTAAGTTGGGGCAAACGGCCTCCAAGGGTTGTTTAGGATTTGTTGGGGTGGGAAAGTGCATCCAAACGTTCAATGACATGTTGGAATGCAAACCGGGTTTCATTTTGGAATTGGTGAAGCAAGGTTTATATGCTTTCACCCATTTGCTCACAATTTGAGCAAATATGGGGATGGTTGGGTGAAAATGGGTTGGTTTTGGTTTCTTGGTTTAGGGGTTGGTTTGGTTTTGGTTCTTGGGTGGAGGATGGATTTGGTATTGATTCAAGCAAGGTGGTTTGAAATTCCATTGCTTGATGAAGTTGGTTGTCAACCATGCTTTGTATTTCCTCATAAGAAGGAAAGAAAGACTCATAGGTATGGGCTTGAGAAGGAGGTGGAGTTGGGTGATCATGGTGTTCAAAATTTGGTTCTCCATAAAGAGGACCATGGATTTCACGGTAAATTGGGTGAAACAACAACGGTTTGGGTGGTTGGTACACATGTTGTGGTGGTTGGGTAAGTTCAAGATCTTCATCAAGGTCAAGAATTGACCTTGGTGATTGGTTTGCAAAAGGTGGTGGTTGGGTATGTCTTGGTGGAAGATCATTTAAATCTTGGACATATGGGTGTGGTGATGTTGGAGGAGACCCAAAAAGTTCCATAGGTTCAATTTTTGGTAATGGTGATGGTGATGAAGTCTTTGATGGTTGAGTTGGAGCACTTGGTGGAGTTGGGTCAATAGGTGATTTAGTAGGTGGTGGAGTGTGCTCATTTGGTTGTTTGGGTGATGGAGATGGAGATGCAAGGTTCAAAAAGTGTTCATTTTTTATGGGTGAGGTGAATTCATCCGAAGATGAGGAGCTAATGTTGATGGATTGGTTTGACCATAGTGGTTTTACACTAATCCGGGCGGTTCTACGGATGGGTCGTGATGGTTGAGAGGTGTTTGTTGACTTGGTCATTGTTAAAATGGTTCAAAGTTTCAGAATTTGTGATGAAGAAGGTGTGGTTTGAGAGTGTTGAGAATGGTTTAATTTATAGTGATGAAAGTTTGTGGGAAGAAGTGTTTGGATTTGATGTAAGGCCATACAAAAATGGTGGTTCCTAATGATTTGGAAAACTAAATGTGGGTTTTCAAGTCATGGAAGTCAATCCAATGAAAATGGTGAAGTAAGAAGACAAGTTTTGCACTAAATGCTTAGTGGTTTTGGTGAATTTGTTTGATGGAAAAATCTCAGGGATTTCAAGGAGCCTTTAAAAGGGATCCTTCCTTTATGTGTGAAGGAGACTTGAGGTGGTTATGACTATTTTTGAATTTTGGCGGGAAATGGGTTTGGGTGAGTTCTAAGGAATGCTAAGTACCTTAGTAAGCTAAACACATTGCAAGTAATGGATTTCTAGCTAAGAGGATTGGATTTTGGTGTTTGGATGTTGAAATGTTGAAAAGAAAAATAAAAAATCTGCAGGATACTGGCGGCACCCTGGGAATACACAGGCGGAACCCAAATGAGGGTTTCGTCTGGTCCGTTGGGCCAAACCTGGGTTACCCAGGTTTTGCACGGGCGGAACCCAAATTTGGGATCCGCCTGATCTGCCAGGCCTGAAAAACTTCACAGTCCGCGTTTTTGACCCGCGAAACGATTTTCAAAATTTTCGAAAAGTCCTAAAACCAAAAATATAATTCATATCTGGTTAGGAAATGCAAAAATTAGACATGTAGACACTCATATCATAAGACTTTGACCGGGGGCTAGCGAAATTCACTAAACTTAGTGAAAATTTGATAATCATGAAAATTTGACAACTTGCCAAAAGTTGTCTTCCTGCAACATTGTTAGTTAAAACATGTTCCATAGTGTATCAAACATTGTACTTAACACACAAATACATCACAAAGATTGTTTAAACTACCAAATTGTTCCAATAGCACCTTGTGCCAAACACTCCTAACACACCCGCACTCATTGACGGTCCATCTTATTCTTCATCTTCCCGAGGAATCTCCCGATGTTTTTGAACATCCCTTTTGTTTGCTTGAACTCCTCCGACTCATTTGGAATATCCAGAAGTCGGGAAAGGTATTCTAGAGGTGGGAGCCTAGAGTTTGGCAAATTGTCATCTTCACTCATTGAGGAAGATGAAGAGGAGGTAGGAGGATGAGGACGTTTTCCTTGGGCCTTGTACATTCTCTTATCACTAAGTGGGACAAAGGTATGTGGGATGAGAGAGTAGTCAAGACGAAGACGGTTAGGAGTTGGTGGAATGGGTGAAATGAACCTAAAGAGACGGGTCAAGAGCATTCCATACGGCATAGCCGTTGTGCCATGCACGGGAATGTCAGCCATTCTCTTAGCCATGTAGTAAGCAAGATTGAAAGGTTGCCTAGTGGACAAAGAGTAGAGCATGTAGCATAGGCAAAGGTTGATATGGTCTCGGTTTCCTATGGTGCTTATAACATTGGCTCTAAGGACTTCCTCCCATTTCTTGAATTGGGGCAAGAGTTCATTAAGTTCCATTCCATATGGATCCTTTTCAACCTCATTTCCCGCACGGGTTCTCCTAGTGTTGGTTGTCCTAACAAAAAGGTGGTTACGAAGTACATCTTTTGACACTAGAGGGGTGTCATAGGGATGGAAACGGTCATCAAGGGTGTCAAGGGTTGAGAGGGAGTGCAAATCGGAGTAGAGGCAAGTACCTTGGTTTGGGACCCCTAAGATTTGAGCAAACTCTTCTAAAGTGAAGGAGTAATGATTACCACTAACCCTAAAGTTGACGGATAAGAAATCATATTCACCCGTGGAGAGAGTGACGGAAGCATAGAATTCTAGGATGAATCTAGGACAAATAGGCTCGTCGATGGTCAAAAGATACTCAAAGTTGATTGCGGAGAATTCGGCATAAAGGTTTGTGCCTTCTAGGAAAGATGGGTCAATGGTTCTACCCTCATGGACATAGTGTTTTTCTAAGGCTTTGAAAATGTTGACTTGGTTTGAGGTAAGACCTTTGGTTTTGTGGTGTTTTGGTAGGTACTTGATTGTGTCCTTATGGTCGTAGTGGGTTAGAGGAGGCATGATGATACCTAGAACAACAAAATTTTCACATTTTAGTTTAAGTAAACTACTTATTATAATGTGAATGTTCTAGTGTGTGCCTATATGAAAACTATGTGGAGGTGCGGTTATCTTGACTCATTTTGATGCATCAAAAGCGTTTTATAATGCAAGTTTTGTTATAAAAACAAAAGATAACCCAAACACTCCTAGTTCAATGTAGCTTCGTTTGAATGTACCCGAAAATACATATTGATTATGTATTCCCTTTAGCATTCAAGAGACATTATGCAAGTGATGTTTTGAACATAACGTTTTGATTTTGTATTCTCAATGTGAGACGAAAAAATATTTGTCCTACTTGTGAGAATTTTTTGCAAAAATTTGACATGGGGTGGTTTAGCAAGCATGTTTATACTAAGTAAGAATGCACTTCCTAACTATGGGAAACCTGATTAGTTTTGTTAAACACCTAATTTTTATGCATGAGTTTGTTAAGTCTAATGCATAACCCCAAGTTTTTGTTTTTGTGCAAAAATAGAATTCCTAGACTCAGATCAGGATTGTAATCATGTTTAGAATACTTACAATGATGATGGATTAGTAATGTGATTGGATTGAAGACCAGAATTTCGTGGGTATGGATGAGAGAAATGGTGAATAGTAACAGTTTTGGAAGTGGTGGTGTGAAATAATGGGTGTTTGGTTTAATATAAACTAATGGATTGATTCTGCAGGTCGATGGACACGGCGGATCCCAAATTTGGGTTCCGTCCGTTATGGCTCAGGGTTCCGCCGACCCTGCTGAGAAAAATTGTTATGGATTTGTTTTGATTTTTGTGATTTTTGTCTAATGTCCAGAACTACAATGTAGGTTCCATGAGTCCTAATCCTAGCCTAAGAAGGTTAAAAGGTTCACGTTTAAGAGGTTTGGTGAGAATGTCGGCTATGTTGTCTTCGGAAGAAACTTTCTCTATTGAGATATTTCCTTTTTGAACGTTATCGCTAAGGAAATGATGACGGATTTCAATATGTTTGGTACGAGCATGTTGAACCGGGTTTTTGCTGAGATCAATGGCACCTTTGTTGTCACAAAGAATTGTGATGTCGTTGAGTTGAATTCCGTAGTCGACAAGAGCTTGCTTCATCCAAAGAGCTTGTTGACATGCCTTTCCGGCCGAAACGTACTCGGCTTCCGTTGTTGAGATAGCAAGAGCCGTTTGCTTCTTAGAGAACCATGAGGTGAGACAATGTCCAACAAAAGTACAAATACCACTTGTGCTTTTTCTATCGACATAGTCACCGGCATGATCCGAGTCGGCATACACTATGGTGTCTATTCCCGTTCCTTTGGGATACCATAAACCTAAATGTGTAGTGCCCTTAATATACCTAAATATCCTTTTGACGGCTTCAAGATGGGTAGTTTTAGGATCTTCTTGAAAACGAGCACATAGACAAACACTAAACATAATGTCGGGTCTACTAGTCGTAAGGTAAAGTAGACTACCAATCATACCTCTATATTTAGTGCTATCTACGGATTCACTTTCCTCATCCTTGGTGAGTTTAGTTTCCGTGGACATGGAAGTTTTGATAGGTTTCGAATCTTCTAATCCAAATTTCTTAAGCATGTCCTTAATGTATTTAGATTGGTTAAAGAAGATACCATCTTCAAGTTGTTTAATTTGGAGTCCTAAGAAAAAGTTGAGTTCTCCCATCATACTCATTTCAAACTCGTCATGCATGATTTTTGAGAAATCCACACATAGTTCTTGACAAGTTGATACAAATATAATGTCATCAACATAGATTTGGACTATGATAATATGTGAATCTTTCTTCTTAGTGAAGAGAGTATTATCAACTAAGCTCATGGTGTACTTATGGTCAACTAAGAAGGTTTTAAGTCGATCATACCATGCTTTTGTAGCTTGCTTAAGTCCGTAAAGAGCCTTTTTAAGTTTGTAAACATAATTAGGTTTTTCAAAATCGATGAAGCCCGGTGGTTGAGCAACATACACTTCTTCATTAATGACTCCATTTAGAAATGCACTTTTGATGTCCATTTGAAAAAGTTTAAAATTATGTGCACACGCATAAGCAAGTAATATCCTAATTGACTCGAGCCTAGCTACCGGAGCAAAAGTTTCATCGTAGTCAATGCCTTCTTGTTGATTATATCCTTGTGCTACTAGCCTAGCTTTGTTTCTAGACACAATTCCATTTTCATCCATTTTATTACGAAAGACCCATTTCGTTCCAATTATTGTTTGACTCTTTGGTTGAGGAACTAATGTCCATACATCATTCCTAACAAATTGGTTTAATTCTTCTTGCATTTCAATTACCCAAGATTCATCTTTAATGGCTTCATTAACGTTTTTAGGTTCAATGGTTGACACGAAACAAAAGTAGTTGCTTTCATTTTGGACTTTTGATCTAAGTGTTCTTTCGTTAATGTTGCCTATGACACTATCTAATGGATGACTTTTAGATTCTTTGACATTAACAAGTTCTTTGTTTAATAGTTCATCTTCCTTGTCATTATCTAAGATTTCTTGACTTTCAATTGCTTGGCTTTCAACTAAGTCATCATCTACCAAAGGTGATGTCTTAGAGGGAGGTGGACTTTCGTCAAATGTTACGTTCAACGATTCCTCGACTCTTACGGTTTCCTTGTTTAAAACAATGTAAGCTTTACTATTTTGTGAATATCCAAGGAATACACCTTCATAAGACTTTGGGTCAAATTTGGTGAGATAATCCTTGGTGTTAACAATGAAGCATTTACTCCCAAACACTCTAAAGTATCCTAATGTAGGCTTTTTACCTCTATAAAGTTCATAAGGTGTTTTATTCAAAAATCGTCTAATTAGGACTCGATTTAAAATGTACGTTGATGTGTCAACGGCATTACACCAAAATTTTTGTGGAATAGTTTGTTCATTAAGCATTGTTCTACTCATCTCTTGTAATGTCCGGTTTTTACGTTCTACTACACCATTAGATTGAGGAGTACGTGGAGCCGAAAAGTTATGAGTAATTCCATTATTATCACAAAATTTTCCAAATTGAAATTCATTATCAAATTCACGACTGTGATCCGTTCTAATAGACACAATATTAGATCCTACTTGATTTTGAATTTTCTTACTTAGAATCTCAAATTTATCAAAAGCTTCATTTTTACTTTTCAAAAACTTAGTCCAAGTATAACGTGAGTAATCATCAACTATGACCAAAGTATAGAAGTTGCCTCCATAACTTTGTATAGCGGATGGACCAAATAAATCCATATGTAAAAGTTCTAGACACCTAGACGTAGACACCAAGTTTTTAGCCTTATGGCTACTATGGACTTGTTTACCGACTTTGCAAGCATCACAAAAGTGTTGGTCATATTTCAACTTGGGTAGGTTTCGAACTAAGTCTTTGGAGGAGAGGTTTTGGATTAGTCTCATGTTAGCGTGTCCTAAACGTCTATGCCATAAAGTTGAAGATTCATCTAATGAGGTAAGACAAAGTTTGTCTCTAGATGTTGAATCCAACTTCATGACGTATACGTTGTTCTTAAGGACACCTTTGGCTATGGTTATACCATCTTTAAGTATTTTACTACCGTTTTCACTAAAGAGGACATTATACTTATTACGACAAAGTTGACTAATACTAAGAAGATTAAATCCTAAGTTATCAACATGAGCAACATCATCTATAGAAAGGGAGTCATGAGAGATTGTACCTTTTCCGATGATTTTGCTCTTAGCATTACTACCAAACGTAACATTACCTCCATCACATTTGTGATATGTAGAGAAGAGGCTTTTATTACCCGTCATGTGCCTTGAACAACCGCTATCCTTGATCCATTCATCCGGATCCAAACAAACTTTGAGGCACACCTATTTTACGAAAAACACTCAAACATTTGGTCCCCAATTTCTCATGGGTCCATTTTGGTTAAGCATACCATTAATTTGTCCCAAATATGAAAATAGAGCATAAGGGTTCCATGGCATGTAATTTGAGGTTTGGTAATGTCCAGGAGTGTTTTGGTTCCAAACATGTTGGTAGTTTGATCGAGCATTGAAGTTGCTCTTTGGAAAGGGGCGTTTGGGAATTGGAGTCTTAGGTCTTGGTTGAGTAGTCTTAGCTCTAAATTCATTTTTACTAAGTCCTACTCCAGTTTTAAAGGCAGGTTTGGTTCCATTTTTATATGTAACTTTAACAAATTTAGAACGATCCGATGTGGATGGAGTAACTGCTGCAGCAGTCCTGGCGGAACCCTCGGGGCCAACGGGCGGAACCCTAATCTGGGTTCCGTCTGGTCCGCGGGCTGCTGTAGCATTTTTGTTTGTTTCATGTGTGTTCTTTTCTTTTTTCGTTTGTTCCTTAACGGTTTCTACTTTCCTGAAACCTAGACCTGTTTTATCAAACGGTGACTTTTGAAGTTTCATTATTTCATCCGCACATGAAATGCTCTTATCGAACTTTTTGAACTTTGTGGTTTGTTTGATTAGATCATTTTGAGTAATTTTAAGTTTTTCAACTTCAAGTTTAAGTTCTTCACATGATTTGCATGCGGTGTCAATACCTTTACTCTTTTCTAATCTCTTAGCTTTTTTTTTTAATTCATAAACTTCATTTTCTAAAAACTCCTTTTTAGTTTTCAAAAATTTGTTTTTGTTTATGATTTTTAAGCTTAGTTCACAAAGTTTGTTATATTCATTTTGTAAAGTATCATCATCTATAGAGGAGTAAGATGAGTCGGAGAGTACCTCATTTGAGTTGTGAGCCATGAGAGCAATATCATCATTCTTTGGCTCATCATCATCTCCTTCATAGTCACTCCAAGCACCGCCCACAAAAGCTTGTTGAGGTTTGCTCTTGGGTGGTTTTGGACATTCTCCTATAAGATGACTTGTGTCTCCACACCGATAACATTTTCTTTCAACTTTTCCTTTTCGATCGTCACGATCTTTCCGAAAGTTTTTCTTGTCATCTTTGGGTTGCCTAACAAACTTCCCTCGCCTACGAAAGAACTTCTTGAAGTCTCTCACGGCCATAGCATATTCCTCATCATCACTATCCGAAGTAGATTCTTCATCATCACTTGATTGGACTCTAGCTTTCAAGGCAATGGACTTAACTTTTTCTTTCTTGCCTCTAACTAGTTCCGAATCTTTTTCCATTACCATTTCATGAACTTTGAGGTTTCCAATAAGCTCATCATGTGACATGCTTGAAAGATCTTTGGATTCTTCAATTGCCGTCACTTTTGCTCTCCACTTCGGATGGAGTGCTCTAAGAAATTTCCTGACAAAGTTCTTACTACAAAAAGATTCATCAAGTGCTTTAAGTGAAGTAATAATAGTGTTAAACCTAGCAAAAGCATTATCAATAATCTCATCTTCGGTAATAACAAATTGTTCATATTGTTGAACAAGAAGATCAATTTTGTTATCTTTAACTTGTGAATTTCCTTGATGAGTGACAATTAAAGATTGCCAAATATCTTTGGCGGTTTTACACAAAAAGACTCTTTCATATTCTTTCTTAGGCAAAGTGTTGTAAAGCATCATTTTAGCTTCATTATTTTTACCTATTAATTTCTTTTGATCATCATCTTTAATGTTAGTAACTACGTTATCACCATCAACAATTATATACCATAAATCTATATCTTTAGATTTCACGTAAGTTTCAAAACGGTTTTTCCAATAGATAAAACCATTTGCTTCAAAGAGTGGTGGTCTTTGCATAGATTGCCCTTCTTTGTAATTTTCAAAATCCATGGATCGTTTCAAGTTTTAAAACACAATATATTTTAAAAGCTTGAGTAACGTAGCTCTTGATGCCAATTGTGGAAAACTAGAAGGGGGGTTGAATAGTTTAGCGTTTTAAAATCTTTTTAACTTGTTTAGTTAGCTTTGAAACTTTCCGTTTGATCAAAGATATATGCACAAACACAATATATAACATGCAAGTAAAGGAAAGAAATGATCAAACCACAACACGAGTATTTATCGTGGTTCGGCTACAAGGACTCTTTTTCCTTGCCCTACGTCCACGCCCCGAGTATCCAACTCGAGAGTTTCTTTCACTAGTCAACAAGCTCCTTTCACCGGCGGAGAAAACCTTACACGTCGCTTATACTTTTACCGACACAAAGCTAAATGTCGAGTTCTTTTACAAGGGCACAACCACTCCCGTTTAGTTCTTTTACTAGGGTACAACAACTCCCAACACTCTTTGTATTTTGAGGACTAAAATACTAACCACTCACTTCAGAATATACACAAATAAATGACGCGTAAACAACACGAGTTTACACAATACTAAGCTACCAAGTCTTGCAACGTTGTGTTGGAAACTTGTAACTTTAGACGACCTTGTGAGCTTCTTTGCTACAAAAGGAAACTTCACATTTACAATGTTAAGATGTTAGAAAGAAAGATGAGTGTGTGTGTAAAAATGATCTCAAGAGGTTAGCCAAAAATCAAGTTATGGCTTGGTATTTATAGCACAACAAACTGTGTGCTCGGCGGATCAGGCGGAACCCTCAAATGGGTTCCACCTGTGTACCCCCAGGGTACCGCCGGGTCTGCAGTAGGTTTTTGCAATTACTCTTCAAACCAAACAAGGTCTTGTCTCATAACTTCTATCAACCAAACAATGTCACATCACTTAAAGTAAGTCAAACATGATACTTGCAAGCAACATGAAAGCAAGTCAAACACATAACTTGCCATAAATACATAATGACAAAACTTGCCATAAATGTGATGTGACTATTTCTAATTTAAGAAATAAACTTGTGTTATGTTTTATGAAATGTAAAATGTAGCAAAAGTCTTGTTTATGCAAGTCTTAAAAACTAAGAATATGTTTTGCTTAAAACTAAAGTTTACATTTTGTCGTTAACAAAACTTAGCGAAGATCGTAAAATATAAATAACGTTTTTAGGCGATATTTGTATTAACACTCTTCATTCTTCTTGATTCTTCATTCCCTCCAAATCTAGCCTTGATTGCCAACCAGATGTCCTTGGCATCCTCCATGAAGTGGAAGTCACCCATATGGTCATCAGGTATAGCTTGGAGCAGAATTGTTCTTACCTTATTCTCCCTTTGCACGGCTAGAACCTCTTCAGCAGTTTTGGGACCTACAATAGTGACAATCCCATCAGCATCTTTTACATGTTTCTTTAGGCTGTTCCCCTTACGGACAACCTCCCAAAGATTCCAGTCAATTTTTGTGATCTAGTTTTGCATCTTCATGGACCACAAATCATAGTCTTTAGCATTCTTCAAGTATGGGAATTTAGCATTATTGTTGGAGAGATTGAGTTGTTAGAGAGAAGTGGTGTTTTGGTTCTGGGTTGTATCAGCTTCATCATCTGATCCAGGCATTTTTCTTGATTGTTTTGTATTGAGATGGTGTAAGATTTGTGTTTCTTAGTATCACAGAGACTCTCTCGAGGCTCTGATACCACTTGTTGAAACTAAGACCTTGATAGATCTTCTAAGCACTCTAGAATCGTTAGTTATGTTAATGTAATCACCAACACACTAATAGACAATCTCTGTAACTTGTATTTTAAAGCGGAAACAAACACAAGTTTTAATACTAAGAACAATTGATCCTCTATGGTTCTTTAATAAGTATCAAAGTGTTTACTAAAAACGTTAATCAATACATAATCGTGTGTTCCTTTTATACACAAGGAGCCCTAAACCGTTTCCCAAGAAACGTATATTCTAAAACTTCTAAAAGATATGCATTATCACTTCCTAAATAAACTCATGCATATCCTAACTATATTACATAAAACACGGAAAACCTATATCCGCAGAAACTAATCATGCTGAACCTAAACTTCAGCAGAAACAATCTATAAGCAGAATCTGTCTCTTCAGCAGAAACCTTCAGCAGATTCTTCAGCAGAATTCTCTCTTAGCAGAATTCCCAACACCAGCACTTCTCAGTCAACTGAGTCTTCAACCTCCAAAAAATGTAAAACATGTGGAAGCTCAGTTCACTCAACTTCAGATCATGATTCATTAGCTAATTTCAAAAAGTCCCTGAGGACTAAGCCCACTAGGAGGTGGGGTAACAAGAAAAACTAACCCAGTTTACTATTTGTGCAGAAACACATCAGGGATCCTACTTGGCACCTCGACAGTGGATGCTCAAGGAGTATGACTGGTGTGAAGAGTTATCTGCACAAATATGTGGAAGAACCAGGACCCAAGGTAGTATTTGGTGATAACTCATCAGCTCCCACTGAAGGATATAGTTCAATAAACTGCAATGGTATAGTTTTTACAAGAATAGCTTATGTCAATGGTCTCAAGTACAATCTGATAAGTGTAAGTCAACTATGTGATGCAAAATACATAGTTCAGTTTGATTACAAGAGAGTGACCATCTTTAATGTCAACAAGGAAGTAGTGTTGATTGCCCCCAGGAGGGATGACGTTTATGTCCTAGACATGTCATCCCTTACTCAAAATGGGACTTGTCTATTCACAAAGGCAAGTGAGACAATCAACTGGCTCTGGCATAAGAGACTCTCTCATCTCAATTTCAAGAGCATCAACAACCTGGCCAAACAGAACAAAGTTCTAGGCCTTCCATCCCTGGTGTACACCAAAGACAAGCCTTGTTCTGCTTGTGAAAAAGAAAAACACCACAGGGCATCATTCAAAACCAAACAATCATTCTCTATCAAAAGCTGCCTGCATCTTCTCCACATGGACTTGTTTGGACCTGTCAATCCCATGTCCATTCATCATGAGAAGTATACTCTGGTCATTTTGGATAAATACTCAAGATACACTTGGGTTTACTTCCTAACCAAAAAGAGTCAGGCAGCTGACACAATCATGTCATTTGTTAGGAACATTGAAAATCAAAATGATGTCAAAGTTAAACAAATTAGAACTGAAAATGGCACTAAATTCAAAAACCATGACCTTGAGTGTTTCTGTGATGAGAAAGGGATTTCTCAGAATTTCACTTCTCCCTATACTCCTGAACAAAATGGAGTAGCTGAAAAGAGAAATAGAACACTCATTGAGGCAGCAAGGACAATGTTAAATGGCTCGGTCCTCTCAAAACACTTTTGGACTGAGGCAATCAAAACAGCCTGTTACACCCAAAATAGGTCCATCATTGTGAAAAGGCACAATAAGACTCCTTATGAGATATTCAAAGGAAGGATCCCTGACATTAGCTACTTCCATGTATTTAGGTGTCTTGTGTTTATTCATAATCACAAGGATCACTTGGGTAAATTTGATGCCAAAGCTGATGATGGATACTTCCTGGGATATTCTCTGGTTTCCAAAGCCTTCATGGTGTTTAACACAAGGAGACAACAAACTGAGGAAACTTATCACATAACTGTTGATGAGAGCACTGAATTCATCAGGTTCTCCAGTTCCTCAGTTGAAGAAATTGGTATTGATTATTCTTCAAGGTATCCTCCTGATGAGTATCTCCCTGAGAATCACCCTTCAACTCAATATCAAGCTGATGTTGATGTCTCTTACTACATCATCCCTCACAATCTACCCCAACCAACCATCAGTGAGTTCATTGAAACTCAACAAGTCTCAAATGAGACAGCAACCACTGAACCAATTGTTTAGGAATCCTTAGAAAAAACTGTTCCCACTAATGTCACTGAAGTACATAATCTTGAGTTACCTCAGGTTCCTGTAACTGAACAAGGCTTCTACAAGCTCTAACTACTATCCTAGACCTCAGGATAGCTGGACCAGATCCAAAGTTATTGAGCTTGTGAACATTATTGGTGAGCCCACTGAAGGGATGCTTACTAGAAGCATGGCTGCTAAACTCAAGGTAGCCTCAGCCAATATATGTCTTTATGCTAACTATCTCTCTGAAATAGAGCCTAAAAATATCAAAGAAGCCCTGACATATGAAAGTTGGGTTCAGGCCATGAGAGATGAACTGGAACAGTTTGATAGAAATGATGTCATGAACCTTGTCGAATGCCCAAATGGTGTTTTGGTCATTGGTATGAAATGGGTCCTCAAAAACAAGACTGATGAGAATGGCACAGTTGTCAAAAACAAAGCAAGACTTGTTGCCAAAGGATATAACCAACAGGAAGGTATAGACTATGAGGAAACCTTTGC
Organism: Artemisia argyi; assembly: GCA_030686995.1. Taxonomy (NCBI): domain Eukaryota; kingdom Viridiplantae; phylum Streptophyta; class Magnoliopsida; order Asterales; family Asteraceae; genus Artemisia; species Artemisia argyi. The sequence goes on from CM060703.1 coordinate 69,330,981, forward strand.
ACCTGTTGCTAGAATGGAAGCCATCAGGATCTTCTTAGCCTATGCAACCTACATGAACTTTAAAGTTTACCAAATGGATGTCAAAAGTGCCTTCCTGAATGGTAACATCAAAGAAGATGTCTATCTGCAACAACCTCCTAGTTTTGAAAGTAGTGAATTTCCTAACCATGTCCACAAGCTTAACAAGGCCCTTTATGGACTGAAACAAGCTCCCAGGGCATTGTATGAAACACTTTCAGCCTTCCTGATCCAAAACAAGTTTGTCAGAGGAAAGATTGACAACACTCTGTTCATCTACATAACAAAAAGTGATGTCATCCTGGTTCAAGTGTATGTTGATGACATCATCTTTGGCTCAACAAGTTACAAACTTTGCAAACAGTTTGAAAAACTGATGACCACAAAGTTTGAAATGAGCATGATGGGTGAACTCACTTACTTTCTTGGACTTCAAATCAAACAAACTGACAGAGGAATATCCATTTGTCAAGAAAAATACCTGAGGAACCTACTGAAGAAGTATGACCTCACTGACTGCTCTTCAGTAAAGACTCCTATGGTTCCTCCAAACAACCTTGGCCCTGACCTCACTGGAACCAAACCCAATACAGGGGAATGATAGGCTCCCTGATGTACTTACTTGCATCGAGGCCTGATATCCAATTCTCAGTTTGCATGTGTGCTAGATATCAGGCTGATCCAAAAGAGTCTCATCTCACTGCTGTCAAGAGAATCATCAGGTACCTGAAGGGTACACCAAACCTTGGTTTGTATTACCCAAAATGCTCAGGATTTGATCTCAAAGGGTACACTGACTCTGACTATGCAGGCTGTAATATGGACAAAAAAAGTATCTCAGGATCCTGTCAATTCCTTGGTGGTAAACTTGTGTGTTGGAGTACTAAGAAACAACAGTTAGTGGCCATGTCCTCAGCTGAAGCTGAATATGTGGCTGCTGCAGGGTGTTATGCAAATGTACTCTGGATGAAGAGCCAACTAAGTGACTATGGCATTCAGTATAAGATGGTACCCATCTTTTGTGATAACACAAGTGCCATAGCCATCTCCAACAACCCAGTACTTCATCAAAGAACCAAACACATTGACATCAGATACCATTTCATCAGGGACCACATCATGAATGGAGAAATTAAATTACATTTCATCCCCACTGAATATCAGTTAGCTGATATCTTTACCAAACCCTTGGATGAACCCACTTTCACCAGACTGAAAGCTGAATTGGGCATGTTGGACATAGAATTAGGCAACTGATTTAAAATGTTCCATCCTGATGTAAATTCTCTAGGTCCCTAAACAAACCTATTCCTGAATGATAAATCATTCAGGGGGCTCAAGATGTCAAATGGCATTGAATACCCTAACTAAATGCTCTAAGTACTTGGTTAGTTAATGTCCCAGGTAGGTAACTGATTCCTATTAAATATATGAATATATGTCACTTACACAACTGGCATCCACATCTTAGGCCCCCACACCTACCTCACCAATACCATTGAGCATTAAATGCTCCCTCACACACAAATATTTGTGATGATATCACTCTGCAAAAGCGTCTTTTGCAGAGCCACATAACTGTTCATCCCATCATGTTGCGAGAAAAATGGGGTAATGGGAATCGTGCTATTTAATGCGGATATCAAACATACTTTATTACAACATTTTGAATTAATATCAAAACGTTTGATATCTGCAACAACAAAACCCTAATCCATTCCCTATAAGTACCCCCACAAAGAAAAATACACACACGCTTTCAAAACTTATCAAAACTCTTGCAAAATTATTTCAAGAAAAATCTATTTGTTCAAACTGTGTGTGTTTCTTCTTTGATACTAATTTTTCTCAAAACCAGACCTTTCTCAACACAATGGCTTCATCTAAAGTCATCAAATACGCTCCCAATGTGGATTTCCAAATGGAAAGCGTTGACCTAACCAAGAACAATGTGGTGGGAAACTTTGCCTACCCTCAAGGGTTCCCTGAATACAGAGATGTGGTGAAGTTTCTACAAAACTGTTTCCTCACCACCACATTCACAAAAACCCCCCTCTGTCATCTATCATGACTAGTTGAGGGAATTTTGGTACATAGCGGTGGTTGAAAACCCTGATGCACCAAAGGAGGCCACTATAAGGTTCTCAGTAAAGAATTGAACTAAGTTCCTAACTCTTGACTACAAGACCTTTGTCAAAGCCACTGGCCTTGACTATGCTGAGACCTTCACTGCCCAACCCACTGAAGAGGATGTGAAGGCAATTCTGCTGGAACTCGGACCCTATGACAAAAATCACCCTGAGGTGACACCAGGGGCCCTCCTATCCAAAGCCCAATCATCAAAACCTGGTTCCCAGCCCCCTGGAGGATCCTAATGACCTTTTTCATTCAGGTCCTTGGGGGAAATAAATCCTCCACTGAGCAATTGAACACTACTCAAGCAATGATAATGTACTGTCTCATAGAGGGTAAAAAGATTGACCTTGGAGAAATTATCTTCAGGGACCTCATAGCAAAGTTAGGTGGGAAATCTAGGCAAAAACTCATGTCATACCCTAGATTCATTTCCTACGCCCTGCAAGACTTGCTGGGGTCCGAGTATGTTAAGCCTGATGCAGTAGGATTTGAGCCTGATGTCTTACACAAGGCTAATTATTCTCGTGACCCTATTGAGGTTACACCTGTCGCCCTGACAACGTATATGCTTACTGTTATCTAGGGTGACAACAAAATCTCACCAATTCCCTCTCCCACCAAGAAGGTGAAGAGGAAGAAGGGACAAGGGTCCAAGAAGGTGGCTCAACCCAAGTCACTCGCCACTGAGACCTCTGCCGCCAAGCCTGACAAAAGGGGGCAACAACAACAGACCCTGACTGTTGACACCCTCAGGATCATAACCCAATCTTTGGCCCCAAAACAAAGGTCAACGGAGGGCACTGAGACATCACACTCAGTGTCCTCGGGCAAACCCATTCCCAAAGGCTCTGCAGACATAAACAAGTCAGTGGAGTTGGAATCAACCCAACCTCCACATCCTGTTAAAGGCTCTGGTAAATCACAACCAGAGTCTCAGGGAGCAAGGGGTCCTATATCCTTGGTGGGCAGCACTACTCCACTGAGAAGGGGACCCACACCACTTCACATCTTGCTAAAGGCTTGGGTAAATCACAACCCAAGCATCAGGGAGTTACCGCCCCTAAATCTTCGGCAGGCCAGCGCAAGCCTGTTGGAAAGGGGGCCAAAACCACTCAGGTGCCTGATGAGGACATTCGCAGAACAAAGCTTTTGTCTGAGGGCACAAAAACTCATCCCAAATACTCAGAGGGACTCATACAACCCGCTGATACGGACACAACAATCACGATTCCTAAGGATGACACTGGGAAACACCCATCAGTGTCTGAAGGGGTCACGGGGAACAAAGATTCAGAGGGAAAAAGGCCACCCGCTGATATGGAACCCATAATCACTCCCGGAGGTGTCCACAACTTGGGAACTGGCTTTAAGGACCAGGTAGATAAAACCCAATCTACGGGATTAGAGGGGTCAGGACCCGGCCAAAACAAAGGCAAGTCTTCTTATGAAGAGGAGTAGGATAACCTTTTGTTGTAGATTCAGTCCATGGCTGATGCTCAGGCAGCCCTGTTCTCTGATGATGACTTCCACAGTGACGAGGAGGTTTTTGAAGCCAGAGATGATATGGTGGTTGAGGAGACAGTCCCTGAACCAATCCTCAAGAAGGCCAGAGGTTTTTGAAGCCAGAGATGATATGATCATGCTCCTCTCACTGGGAAGGTTTTTACCAAGTTCATCAAGAAGGCCACCAATGCCTTGTTCAGGGGGGGTCACTGATGAAGTGTTTGACATGCACACTGAGCAGGCAGTTTATTACTTCAACCTTAAAGATGCTGTTGAAGATTTTAATGACGATGTCAAGGAGCAAAATGCCTCAGTCTCCTTCTCCCTGACACAGATGGTCTCCCACCTTAAAAAGTTCCTTGAATCCCAAAAAGAACTGAATACAGGGGTTCAGTCCATTCAAGAATCAGTTAAGGATGATCCTGAACTCACAAAGAAGCTCCTTCATGCATCAGAGACCTATCAGCTCAACTCAGTGCATCTCACCGAGCTACTCACCCTGATGAAGTCCTTCAATCTTCAGGCTCTCAGTAACTCTGTGGAGGCTGTCAAAACCTCCCTTGCTGCCTTGGATCTCACAGTGGCAGCTCAGTCTCCAAAATCAGCCTCCCTGGCTTGGAGTTTTGGTTCTCGTTTGACAGCAATGGAGAACGCTCAGGCATCCCTTGAAGCCAAAGTCTCAACTATTCAGAAGGACACCTCAGACATCAAATCCATGATGACTGAGATCTACCAGGCCTTCAAGGGTTCTTCCACCTCTGCATCAGTCACTCCAACTCTTGCCATCACAACAGCTCAGGCAACAATTGAGGGGGAGAATGTCACTGATGCCCCTCATACTGAAGCCCAAGATGAAGCTACCAATGTTGCTTCAAGAGGGCATCCCTCTCACACTGAGGGGGAGCATGTCACAGAGGCCACTCCAATCTCATCAGTTCAACCACAAGATGAAACAGTCTCTTCATCTCGTCAACATGATAAAGGCAAAAGCATTGCTACAACACCTCAACCTGAAAGAGTGTTGAAGCCTGCTTCCACCATTGTAAGACAGGATCCTGATGAACCAATCACAGTTCCATTTTTGATCAATGGGGTAGTCCATCACCTCACTGATGATCAAATTCAGGCCTACTTGGAGAGAGATGAAATACTCAAAATGGTGGCTGTTGAAGAAAAGATGAGCAAACCTGAACTCATAAAGGTTGTTCATGAAGAGGCTGAGAAGATTGGTTTGGCAACTGAGGAACTGGCTACTGAGCAAGCTGGAGCTGCCTTCAAAAAGGCTCAGGAGGAAGAGATGAGCGCCCTGAAAAGGCAAAGAGAGGAAAAGCTCATGAAGGACGCTCATATCAGGAAGACCAGGATTGAAAGGTACACTTGGGTGATGAAAGAAAGACTCAAACCAGAAACCATCACTGACATCAAAATTCATCGCAACACCAAGCCTGCAATTGTCACAGTCTTCAGAGGGTAAGACCAAAGAGTGATGGATGAAGACCCCTGCCAACTCAGTGAGAGATGAAGACCCCTGCCAACTCACACTGAATCATGAAACACTTAGGCTATTTGTATGTCCAAATAGGGGGAGACTGTTGGGTCACTGAATTCCCCAATCTTCCTCTAACAAGGATTTGAATAGAAAATCACCTAAGTGTTTAATATCCGTAAAAAAAGTCACTGAGTGAATGTTGGGAATTATGTTAACAGTTACCACGGCTAGTTTGGAGATTACAACTGCTGAAGAATGCACTAGCACTGGAAACTCATTACCACTGCTAGTACATATTATTACCACTGCTGTTAGGATAACTGTTAGGAAACTTGTTTAGATAAATATAGAATAGATTTAGTGAATATCTTATTCTATTATTATTATACGTATCTTGTAGAAGAGGACTCCTTGTGCTATAAAAAGAGGTCCTAGGTTATGGTTTTAGATATACGTTTTTCTTAGAACTTCAAGGTTGTAACCCTAGTGATACAAAGATCACTCGTATTATTATTCATAATAATATTGGAGCTAACAGTTTGATTCATACATTATTCTCATTCATATACAACTGTTTTATTCACATACAAACTTCTAAGTATTACTAAGTAGATTCCGCATACTTAGTGGTATAATTCAAAGTATCATTCTAACACAGATCAAGGTGTTTAGATCCATCAGTGAAGTATCTCAGTGAGTCATCTTCAGGATGCTTAGAACGAGCCTATGAAGAAAGGTTCACCATTCAGTGAGGCGGAACTCAGCGAGTGGCATCTAAGCCAAGAAGAAGGTGATGGGTTCAGTGAGGATGACAATAACTCACTGAAACCCCAAGACTCCTCAACAACGATTAAGGTACTGAAGACTGATGACTTGAAGACTGAAGATTTGGCGGGACTGGGCGGGAAAATTTGAACTGGTTCACTAAAGTGCTTTATCACTTTAAGGTCAAAGTTTCCCCAAATGGCTAAATCCAGTCTATCATCAGAAAGCACCTTTTGGACTTAACCCAAAGAAGGTTCCCTCGCCAGAGAATAAAATCTATCAAGATTTTATTAAGGAAGTCTTATGTCCATTGTGTATTATAGTTGTTCATACTTGTGTATAAATAGGTAACATAAGTGAGGAGTAAAGGTTGACAAGTTTGTGCATTTAATGCTAAGCATTCACAAACCACTTTTACTCCTCCAAAAAACAACATTGTCCCTGAGATAGCTCAGTGAGACCTATAGTTGTCACTCAAACTTTGTTTGAGTTTAGTGAGGAGTTCATACCATACTTGTCATTTCAATCCCAAGTGTTATTCCGCAAACACTTGGGTATAATTCTTTGATTAACTTCTAATAAGAATTAAACGTTAAAAATTACTCTCCTTTCTGTGCGTTTTATATTTGTTGTTAATCTTAGTTACATTTGAGTTAAAAGTCATATATCTTGGTTAGATTAACTCTTTAGTTATTGTTAACCAAGAAAAAGGGACCAACAGAGGTCATTTATAAGTTACTACCTGGTATCAAACTAAAATCAAGTCAAGCTTCTAATATTTCATGAAATGATTAAGATGTCTAAAACTAGGCCAATACATATGTCTAAAATTGGGTGTCATTATTTCATCGATTTTTCAACAAGTGGGTTTTTTTTATTAAAACAAAAAAAGGCTCACATAGTATCAAGTTAACTCCAACTTTAAGCCTTTTAATAATTTATCTTATAAAAAACAGTTTCATATTCTATCAGGATAAAATATAGGGCAAAAAGATCAAAATTGATAGGTTGTTTGTCCTTGCCTATATTTCGTGTTCTGATTACATTTCATAAGTATCTTATGACATATAAATAGTAAGCTAAAGCTTATGAGGTCATGTTGAGTGTTTTTATTAGCTTATTAGATTAAGTTGATAGACCTTAGTATTTGAATAACCAACTAACTTAGTTTAGTTGGCCACCTGAGTTCCTTCTAGAGATTGGGGAGGGGTTTTACCTGGGTTGGAGTCTCGCAAGCGACAAGGAAAATCCAGATTTAAGTAATTGGTATGTAAGATGGGTAGCCACTACATAGTTTGGAGATGAGATTCGTGGTGGAGGTTAATGTTCTTGAGGAGTTGTGAAGGTAATAACGACTACAACTAGTTCTAAACTCCATCAATCCCAAAATAAGTATTTACTCTTAAATACACAAAGTTTTGTGAAGTTTCAGTCACTGAATTCTTCATCAATCAAATATTAACCATGCTCACTTTTATTTGAAAAACTAAGATTTTTTATTAAAACGGCTCTGAGAAGGAGAAACCGAAAAAAAGAGATACAAGGAGGGGAAAAGCAAACAACAAAACCAAGAAAAGGCCAAAATAGGCAGCCTCATACAGACCAACGAGTAGGCTAGACAAAATTTAAATAGAATTAGGACAAGTGATCCGCCGATTCTAGTTGCACGAGAGGGACTTGCAACGACGGGCTTAGATCCACGACATTGCTAATCTTTGGATGGAAAGGAAGACGTCATCTTCTAAAACTTTGGCACGTGAGTTAGTCGGGGCATGGTTGAAATAAAAAGTAAACATTTATGTTCAGACAACCTAATATTGGAAGATAGACATTTAATTTGAAGCGAGAGGATTAAAGGTTATTTCAAATTACACCCCCTCATATATCACATTTGCGTTTCATCACCATTCAAGAAATAACTCTTAACCAACCTGTATTTAATTGTTAGCGTGAAGTGAGTATTCGCTATTGAATGAACTTTTACTATTGACAGGAATTTGTATTAATTGCCATTTAAAAGTTTGTTTCAACGCTCACTTTATTAGGAAGGACTTCGCTATTGAATGAACTAATGGCCACACCGATATATTTAACAGGGTAGATCACTTCATACACATACAAGTTTTCAATGCTACAGAGACTAGTGTGAGCAAATATAGAAACAAATCAAACACAATCCCTTATATATCTTACATATATATTGTGCTGGAAAATGTAACTCCTCAATAATATTCTAGTCCATATATGAATATTCAAACTAGCAAACAATCCAGTAAACCTCCTACTGCACATGTCCTGCATCATTTATTTATAATTATGGTTTTTTTACTTTCCTTCATATGTCAAATCAATATTCATATCATAAGAAGATTAATATAAATGGTTTTCTAGTTTATGGAAATGAACTTAGGGAGCTTGTAACTTGTGGAATCTTCAACACATGCAACTACGCACGTGACTCCAATGTTACATTGCAGTAATTAACGAATGAGCAAAGAAGAATGTACCAACTAGCATTTCCTTGCTCATTCGTTAATTATTACAATGTAACATTTGGAGTCACGTGCACTAATTTGAATCAATAGTCCGCACTAGATACAAGGTTTGTTGGTTTTTTATCCAATAATTGGTATCATAACCAAGGTGACTTTAGTGTCTTGAAGCTAGGTCGACTCAAAAGTCAAAAGTGTACAATCCCAACAAAGAGTATTTTCTCTGTTTGGTTTTTCGGTTTCTGTGCAATAGTAGAAGAATTGATGTTGCGAGTTCGTTAAATGTTCGATCTTTGTAAAAATCGAATCGTAGATTGAATACACGTACATTTAGGATCTCACAGGAGGGATCTTCATACACCCTTTCCATGTGAAGGAGATGGTTTATATTTCGGTTCTAACTTCTAAGGGACGAATGGGCCTCTCATGGGGCCTGGTAATGGACTTGGTCCATTACTTACATAAACACATTTACTAATACATACTAAAGCTTAATAGACTGTTACAACTAGTATAAGGCCCGTAAACTATATAATGATCGTCACTTCAAATGCTAACACATATATATCTATACTACTTTATAATACATTTGGGACTTGCTTATAATGGAAGACTTAAGATTACACACTTGTTTATAATGGAAAGACTTTGGTCAAATACTAATATTAGTAATTGACATGTTCTTTAAAATGAAATTAATATATGTAGTTAATAATATAAATGATTGTAACCGAAAACATTTAATATACAATTAAGAGTAATTGCATTTTTGGTCCCTAAGGTTTGGCTAAATTGCAGGTTCGGTCCCTAAGGTTTGGAAAGTGCAACTATGGTTCCCATTTTGAAGTTTTTGCTACATGTTTGGTCCCTGGGTACAAACGACCTTAGTCTTCGTCCGTTAGTACATAATCCCACGAGAGCATTATAGTCTTTTTGTATCACTACAATACAAACCCACCCATTGACTTTCCATTCTAATTTAATAATCCCTAATTTCACACTCTCTTTTAATCTTTTTTTTTAATTTATTTATTATTATCTTATCTTAACTACATATAATGGAAAAACAGTCAAATGTGAAAAGTGGAAAAATCAAGTTGAAATTGTTGAAAAAGTTAAATTCGGTAAGTCAAGTGAAATGTGAAAAAGTGATATGCGAATTATGATAAGCATGTGATATATAGAAATATGGTATTGTCTAATATTTAATTTTGCCAACTTGTAGTAACAGTTTCAATTTCCAATTATAAGTTTTGACATGAGCTGTAACACTCATGGTATCGGTATCAATTCCATACTTTGAAACTATTAATTTTCTAGAAACAATATATTCATGTGAATACAATTATATTTTTCTCCTGCCACTTTAAAAAATATTAATTTTCAATAAACAACATATTCATATTAATACGATTATGATTTTTCTCCTACCGCTGATATTCTTATTTTGTTAATAGGGCATTTTCATTTGTTCCATGTGGTTCAAGTCACCGCTATCGCATGTACTAAATTTTATTCCAATTCTCTTTGTTCCTATGTTCAAGAGTTTAAGGTACGGTCTCATATGAGTAAACAGAATGTTTTACAAATATTCAAGTTAGATTCAATTATCTTATATGATTTGATAAACGTATTATTCTATTTTTTTTTAATTTGATAAAGATTTTGGTATTAATATTGTTTATTATTCCTTATTACGTAAATCCACAACTTCTACAGGGACACAATATGCGCTCTTCAGTCATGTTCATAGCACGAAATGCGTTTTTCTTATATCTTTTAGAAATATCATGTAACTTTTTCGAAGTCATTGTTTTGTTAGTGTTTTTGTTCTAATTGAAGAATTTTATGTGAATGTATATATTCACGAAACGGAGATCTTCTGTAATTGGAATATTCATAATTTTATTTGCAAGAAACCGGTCTACAATCTAATAGATGGTATGGAGGTGAGTTCAAGTGAAACACCACATTTTATTTTCCACATATACAAGTTTTTATGCTCAACTACTAAATATGTTTAGTGTTACATTTTGCCAATGTTATAATAGTGTTTGGCTGTCAAGAGTAGCAACGAAGGAGACTACAGACTTTTGTCAAACTCAAAACATAACTCGCTTACGAGAGTCATTACGTAATACATAGTATGGATGAAATTTTCCTAATCTCTTCAAACCTTTTTTATGTATTGCGGGAGTGTAGATACCGCATTTTTGGTTGTCTCTTAAAATATCTACTACAATCTAATTTTTTGAATTAATATGTTTAAAAGATGTCATCAAATAGAGCAGTGCATTCATTATTATAGTTTTTTTTTTTTTTTTTTTTTTTTTTCGAACCCGTTTTTTGACCGGAATGGCTTAATCGGTTGAACCACCCAGTCGAACCGGGTTTCAAAACATCATGTTTAATCCCCAAATTCTCAAATTTTTATTATTTTTTGTTTATAACCCATAAACTTCTTTTATCACGAAAACTATTTGCCGCTATAAAATCTCGTTGCTATGCACGGGTACTTGTCTAGTTTTTTTAATCACTGCAAAAATCATCCTTGAAGATTGACAGTTAAAAAATGGTTAGGGGAGTCCAGGTGTGGCGTTTGGTCAGGCGTTGACTGCATTACTTGCAACTCAAGGAGCTGGACTTGAGAATCTGTTTGGACTTGGTGGGCTGGAACAAGGGATGCTGGGTGGGTATGGAAATCAAGGCTATGGTGGTTAACATCCTCAGGGTGGTCAAGGAGGCAATAGGCAGCAAGGTGGTACACCTTACATGGGTCACGGTCGCTAGGTTAGTCGTTATAAATCGATTTTTTATTAACCAAATTTTTTATGCTTGAAAATTTGTTGTTAATGATTACACATTCATTGCAGGTATTAACCATATATATATTTTCAAAAGTAGCAATTCTATTGCTGTTATTGAACGCAGTTTATTACAATTTGAACATCCAAAATTCTTTCTGTTCACTCATCCAAAATTCTTTCTGGTGTGCTCAAGTCTCATAAAGGTTTGTGGATGACATGTTTAATAGGGTCTCAAGTCAATCATTTGCTGCTGCAATTTCGGGTATGATACTTCTGCTGCCATGATTAGGACGGCGTTTAAAAATAACAGTTAGTATAAAATTTACCCAGTTGATCCTTTAAATTTGATGTATACATGTTTATGTTGTGATAGTGATAATTTGTATGAAGTTAGTTTAATAGATTTTTAGCACATCGACCAGTATGGATTTAGCTATTTTTGTCGGTTTACAATTTAATGAAGAACTGAATAAAGTTAAATTTGTGTATAAATTAAAGGTTATGATTACAGTTTATAAAATGCCTTATACATGACACAAAGTATCTACTAAAGGCCATAAATGTACAAAAAGATAGTACAGAGACTAAAACATGATAAAATAAAATATGTTTGTATCTTTTGCATGTAATTTAACATTGTTACTTATTTATGATTTTTAGACATTATGTGGTGTTGTTGTATTTTAGTTTCAAACTGCTTTATAAGAAATAAACTAGGATCCAATATCTTTAACTAAGTATAATAAAACGGTATAATCAATACTCATGGTCTTATAAACTGGATTTTTATGGTAATATTCAGTTGGTTTTGTATTATTCCTAACTAGGGATTTTAATTATATGTAGTCAATTGTATAGCATGTATGTATTTTGGATATGATTTTTTATGGAACGTGCTTCTTGGTGAATGTCGAGCTCATAAATGGCCCGGGTTGACTAATGAGTAAAAAAGAAGGTTTCACCAAACACTTTTTATCCACAAGTTGTTGTGGTTCTAAAAAGTATATTAATTTACTAGTACAAAATTTTCAATTGCTGCATTAAAACACATTTTGGGTAATTTTTGGCATTTTTTTTATCCGTTTGACTCATTTAACCTGTAGAGATAAAGTTGTCTATGTGATAAGTAGGTTGTAACTTATGCAAAAAACCTCTGGGCGTAGATTTTTTAGTAAGACCGCCTCATTAATGTATATACTGTATATGTGTTTGCTTGCAGATGAAGATCCTTCATGGTGCTATGAGAACTTTGTGAATCATAGGGCGCTCAAATATGCAGATAACGTGAGGCAACAGCTGGCTCGTATAATGGCGAGGATCAACCTCAAGTCATGCAGCACAGATTTTAACAGCCGTGACTATTATATCAGCATCAGAAAAGCTATTTTAGCAGGGTACTTCATGCAGGTAGCCCATTTGGAGTGCACTGGACACTATTTGACCATGAAAGACAGTCAAGTATGTTGCTTTTTTCTTTACCTGCTGTATATAACATATGCATTCCTTTCATGTGTGGATTTGCAGGTTTCATTTGCACCCATCAAATTGTTACAAGCCGGAATGGGTTATTTATAACGAATATGTGTTAACAAGCAGGAATTTTATACGTACTGTTACAGATGTTCGTGGTGAATGGTTAGTCGTTTTTCACTATTAACTTCTTTTCTTATTTGTCTACCTCTTGTTTATTCTTGTGGCCATTGTCCTTTCATTCTCATAAAGAAAAGATCATGATTGGTACTGGGTCAAAATGTGTGATTTACGAATAATGAGTACTGGTTCAAATAGTTTGTGTCACTTTGGCTTTTATCAACACTCTCATGTCCACACTTTAGGTTTTTTTTTTTTTTTTTTTTTTTTTTTTTTGGTTATAAGAGGGTATTTTTCTAAAGTAATAACTGAAGTTATATAATAGGAACGGATTATAAGGATTTCAACAGTTGAAAGCGTTGCCGGTGACTGTCGATATGTTTGGCATGTTGCCATTTTAGTCGAGTTTCTGAGTTCTATTCATTTGACCAATTTCCTTTTGAGCTCTTTTTTATTTGTCCGCTTGACCCATCAGATATCACATGTAACTAGAATCGACCCCATTCATAATAAAATAGGTTGATATTATCATCTCTACCTCATATCTTTCTCCCATTCTTATCTTGAGGTTCATTCAGGTGCAGATCTCGAGTCTGCAATACAGAACTGCATGGGCTATAAATCTGAGGTAATACCAGTATTTTGGTTATGTCCCTCAGCATGATAACTTATATGCTCTAAATTAGTAAAAAAGGACTAATTTTTGTGCTGATGTTAATGTTTCAAAATGTCAGGGACAAGGATTCATGGTTGGGGTGAATGTAAATCCTGTCTATGGTCTGCCATCTGGATTTCCGGTAATACTCTTTTAGTTGTCATCTTTACTAATGTTAATTATACAAGGGGGAATTTGCTGAACTCCCTTATTTATGTTTCAAACAGGAATTGTTACAATTTGTATTAGAGCATGTTGAAGATAAAAATGTGGAAACCCTTCTTGAGGTAAAGATCCTTTCAAGCTTCAGTGCCTAACATCTTGCACATAAAAACCATTACGTACACATTTCTATTGACATAATAAAAGATAATGATCTCTTTTTCTTCCAGGGTCTGTTAGAGGCATACGAGGAGCTTAGCCATTATTGTCTAAACCAAAGATCTGGCTTTTTTGGACATTTCCCTAGATTCAACTGTAAGGACAACCTTTGAAAGGAGCCATGAGGAGTTAAACAATGCAAAGCCTGAGGTAAACTATATTCGCAGTAGGTTTTATTTCTGGTTCAACACCTTCCTAGAGTTGTGTGTTCTGTGTTCTGTTAGCACAACAATACTTCTCATACAAACCCCATTATACATTCTAAATATCTCATTATTGACCTCAATGTTTTGCATCTTCATCTCTCTTGCAGGTTACAATTTCTTTTCATCTTCGTTTCTCTTGCTGGTTACAATTTTTGGTGAAAATCAAAATAAACCTTATTCACAAGCACCCTAGTTGCTTAAGTTATGCTTTTATGTGCTACATGGTCAAGCCTTATCCTAAATTTGTCATGTTTGTCATGAGTGTTTGGTGCAGTGAGATAAGCCAAGCACAAGATCGGCTCATAAACATGTTTCAGCATGTTTAAAAGTTGTCCACAATCTAGTGAACTTCTACGCATGATCATGTCAAGTGTTGGACGTGGAGGTGCCGGGGATGTCGGGCAGCGTATCCGGGATGAAATCCTGGTAATTACCCAGGTATGCTTATCATGGGAACACATAACTAATCAGGTAAATTTACTATTCTATTTTTGGACCTACATGACATGAGAGTCTACATTATGATTGAATATTGTCTCAAGTTTGATGCTCTTAACATGGATTCTGGAAGTCATTTGGGTAAAAATAGAAATAGATTATAAGTGTGCAATTTAGCCTTGTAGGTTTATGTAGCATTTCAAGATGAATCTCACTTTTAGCAAACTCGCCCTTTATCATAAAATATTTTATGTTACGCTGTATTGCACACATGATGAATGATAAAGTTTGGAAAGGCCTCATGACGACCCCCGCTTACTTCAACTCTGAATTCGTTTTTTCATTTTTTTTTTTTTTTTTGAAAGGCCTGAATTCATTCTCTTTGTTGGTCTTGTTATCATAGTGGTATTCCTTCTTTATCTCATAGGCCTTAACACAGCCTCACGCTGCACCTGGATCAGATGCTTCTCCCAAACAGAGGTCATAACAGCGTCAACTAGTAACAGATTGGATCATTTCTCGCTTCCTGCAGCTAAGCTTCTGAGAAATATTCCAAAAGTTACATACTCTGCTGAGACTATGGCTGAGAAATTCTCAGACTCTGCTATTTGTCTGAGTAAATTTGTGGCAGGAGATGAAGTTAGAGTGTTGCCGCCTTGTAACCATTGTTTTCATATGTTGTTGAAGACGATGATTAGATGTAACATATGTGATGATGAGGTTCCTGTTGCTCAAGTTACCGGAATTTGATCTATGATGCACAGGTTATACGTCATTGCTTAAATATTGTACTAGTGGAATTATAATCGTGATTAGGGGCCGGTTTAAAAGTTGTAGATATGTGAATTAGGTGGAGAGCTGATTTGAGTGATCTTTATACGTGTATGTGTTTACAATTTAGATATCAAAAGTTATTGTATTTGGAAATTTACAAATACGAACATTGCTTGGTCTTGATCTTTCCAAACAAAAAGATTACTATTGTCACAATATGATATATGTCAAAGTACAAGAGGATCACTTGTTAGATCATAAGCGCGCCAGGGTCGAAACGAGCTGATGCTCAAACATGTTAGAGTCATGGTTGATCCATGCCTAAGCTTGCATATTTGCATCTTTCCTATATAAAATTTTATATTATTGTGATATATAAGACATGAAAAGAGAGCTTTAGTGTAGCATGCAAGACCAAACTGAGTTTTCCAAATTTTTAAATCCGAGTATAAAATGGTTAATTTCCGTTTGAGATGTAGTTGTAATCTTGTGTAAGCACCAGACCTACAAGACCAAACTTAAGAATTATGATTGTGATGAAATGAAAACATCATGTTTTAGAGATGGAAAAATGTCAGCATAACATATGCTAGAACAATTTGTCATTATGAAAAAAGAAATACGAAAATTGAAAAATGCATGCATTTATTGAGAATTAACACTTTTTACCAGTCTCTTTTTTTTTTTTTTTTTTTTTTTACAAAGTTGACTCTTCTTGTGACAAGATGTCAACAAACAAATTGCTTTCCGTTAGTCCATTTCAGTAAGTCTAAAATTCGTGTTCCATTATTTTATTTATTTATTTATTTATTTATTACTATTATTATTATTATTATTATTATTATTATTATTATTATTTTTTTTTTTTTTTTTTTTTTTTTTTTTTGCAATTTTGTTTTTTCAAAACTTGAACAAGGATTTGGTTTTACTGAACCAAAAACCAGCATCAGCTGTTTGGGTTCTGGTTCTCGGTTTATGATGACCAAAACTAGACTTGTAATATTCTGTCAGGGTTAATTGGTCCAGCTTTTGGAACCATATTTTTAAAATTCTCGATTTCCATTGATCCAATTTGGTTTCTGCATCCATCACGACAGTACAGAGTCTGATCAAGATGATGGATACTCGTTACATACCTGATTAGCTCATCTTCAGTTATTGAATTTCAAAGTGCTAACGAAAGTCGAATGTTTGAATACAATAAATGCACTGAAGAAACATGCAAAACAAAAAAGAACAATTTCAATCTGATTTTTCTGTTAGATTGCTTTGAGATTTTGTCTGTCTATAGTCTATACAAGAATGAATTTTTCCTAAAACCCTAAAATCCAGCCAACCAAAACAGTCTTCATCCCAGAATGCACCTTTAAACCCCTATAAATTCAACTTTTATAGAGAAAAAAAGAAGAGAACGAAATTGCACATCGTTATAAAATTATCTACAAAAAAAACAAGGCAATTATGGACTCGATCTCAATACTTTCTGGCATTTCTACAAAACTGTGTTTCAATTGGGGAGTAAACCTACAAAGAAAGCGTCCTCGTAAACCAGTCCGATAAACGTCTCATCTTCATTGAGATGTCCTTATTTCTGCCGAAGTAAGCTTCTGCATTCTGAAGCAATACTTCCACATCATGCTTCATTGCTGCAAATCTTCTGTAGTAGTTATTCTCTAGTCTTGATTGGATTACATCAAGGGTCAAAGGCACCGGAAACCTGCAAGATTTAGCAATAGTTGGTATAGACCTTTCAATAACGAGTCTTAAACTCATCAACATATTTTTTTATATCCCATAGGGAAACATAAAGAACAGAAACTTGAACCGATGATATTCGTTACAGGAAGCAATTCAAACCCATTTACTATATTCGTTTACCCAATTATGTTTATCCTTTATTCTTCATTTCATGGGTCTCCTCATATCAAGTAAATACAGCCAATATATCAAGATATTATCATTTCTCTTGAATATTTCAGGGATGTCCATAATGAAAATAGTGTAGGCATGCCCTTCTAGAAGCATTATGATCTGCAGCTCAAATGGTCCCGTATGAAGTCTCTATCGGTCTTATTTTTATTTTATATATAAATAACTTATATTCAACATTTTGAAATGAAGATGTATCCAATTTACATTATATCATGAAGAAATAGAGTTGCATACTTGATGTGAGGACAAACAAAAAAGAACGTTGTCAAAGTCATGGAACCTATTACTAAATTTAATTTACTTCATGCAACGAGAAAAAAAAAAGGATAAACAGCATTAAGAAAGATACCAAAAGAGACTGATCTAGAAGGGGTAAGAGAAACTATACTTGTTAATGAATGTCGTTGACTGGGATACTTGTCTCAGTTTTAGAATACCATAATGATCCTGCAAGTATCAATAACAGTAAATATCATTAGCATGCTCAATTGCAACATTTAGTAATAACATATATTTGTCTAATATACCCTCATATAGAGATCAAGCACATGAGAAAAAGCATTTCACTCATTTTATCTCCCTGCTTGAAGTCTAAACCATTATGACTAATATCACATATCTTTGTAATGATTAGACAATTTGTTACTAAGAAGTGTTTAAAAAAAGCATCAGACATATAAAGCAACTGTTGAAAATTTCAGGGAAGGAGGGCTTGACCACACGCTTAGATGCCTTAAAAACTTTTAATGTTATTACGAATTATTTTTCTTGAAAAAAGTTACTGACATTATAAATCATATCTGGCTGTTTTCTTTTTGCCAGAATGCAAAAGGGCACCACTGTTTGAATCAATGAACAAATTTAGACAAACTACAAATTGTAAATGTAAAATGTAAGTCGAATCTTTGTATTGTCTGGCCATAGGTAGTGTTTTTTTCTTTCATTAAGGAGATGTGTTAGCAACGATGATTCTAAAAGTCAATTCGCTTAATTATGATCAAGAAACAACACATACCTCAGATTTTTTCCCCGATTTCTCAAGTTTGGCCAATGCACAAATGAGTTTAGTTCTGATATCATCATCAATATGTGGCTCCTCCCACACCATACTAGCATTAGGATCATAGAGTTCCCAAGGACTATGTGGAAGCGCATTCGAATCACCTTTATACTGGACTAAATACCGTTCCCACGGACTGTCAGGAAAGTCGACCGATTTGGGTTTAACCGCCACAATTCGCCCATCCCACCAATTTCCATTTTCTTCCCCTTCATTTTTCCACCAAACTTGGCACTTATCACGGCATCTCCAGTCTCTTTTCATAGCAGCATCATACCTGCTTCTTTCAACAAGAAAGTCTGGGAAGCCGGTAACTTCCTGAAGCGTCAATTTAAACGTCTTACCAACCACATTAGAAGAGGGGTCTTCAAATTGTAGGGTCATTTTGCAGCAGCCTTCACCAGAACCGGGATGTGTTGCATATTCAAGGTCTTTGACTTTACAAAACTCAACGTCTCTGATGTTTCCCTTTGTCCATGGACCTATCTCTCTTGAATTACTACCACTGATGTAATCTTGATGACCCTGAAAAGATCAAAACACAAACAGTAATGATCTATGAATCTTTGCCCATTTTGCCACCTCTTATAGCATCAACTCTTAGTAATAATGACAATAATTTATATTAATAATACTGCAGTTTCTCATGAAATGAAAAAGACACATACCTGTCTAAAGTAAACAACTTCATCTCCTAACTGAGGAATATATCGAGAGCCCTCCTCGTGAGTTGAAAGCAGCAACCATGAACTTCTTGTTGATTGGTGTTGTTTCTTTTTTTCTGGTGATATGTCTCTACGATTATAATCAATGGCTCGCCTGTTTCTGGTGGATCTTAATCCCACTTTATGTCTAGAATTTAATCTATCCTCTTCTTGTGGAAGATCGTCATCTCCACTTGAAGATTTTTCTCTACTTGATGTATCTTCAGATACCTCATGAATAACCCTCAAATTCATATTTCTTCGAGTACCATGAATTCTGGGTGCTGTTGCTTCATCCTGATTTATACTATTGGCATTAGAAGTGCTTGCATCCATGCCTCCACCATTCATAACTACACCTGTCCTACTCCTAGTTGACTTTGATCGCCTATAAACTTTTTTAAACATTTTATCACGTGAATCTGGCTCTTGTGACCCTTGAATATCAGAGCTGATGGCTTTATCATCCTGAGCACCGTTTAGGGGCATTCTCGAAATTCTCCCGTTGGGAACATCTGAGGTGGATCCCTCAGATATCATGATACCGTCACCATTTCTTGATTCTAGTAATGATGAACGGATCTTCAACTTTGTGGGTGTTCGCAATTTCTTCAATGGTATAGGTGGCTCTTTATCTTGATTTGTTTCTTGCTTCTCATTTAGCTCGACCATTTTGCCCTTTTGAATTTCGTCATCTGAAGGACTAGCTTCCTCCTTTTGAATTGGCGGCTTTTCATTGACTACATTCTCGATATAAGTTCCATCAGGACATGACTCGTCTACAGATTTAGCAACAGACGGGATCGGTTCAGTAATCCTTGGCCGTTTCATTGAACGGGATTTTGCGCCTCCCCATTTAATGCTTCCCTCGAGCAGGCTTACATGATTCATATACTTCATAGGTGACCCAAAATTTTCAATTCTTTCAATGAACTCACCATTTCCATTAATCGAAGAGAAATTCTTACTCGATTCATCTATATCGTGAGGGGGCGTCGTAGATGATGGGCCAACCAACTCCCGTTTACTTGAATCCCGATTGGGAAGTTTGAACACCAACCTCCTTTTGGGGGTGTCTTGGTGGGAACTTAAATCTTCAGATACTATTTCTTTACCTTTTAAATGCCCATTTTCTTCATTTTCAGATGAAACTTCGGTTTCTTCACTTCCTGCTTCTGTTTCTTGCTCACTGGAATAACTTAGGGACGAGTTGCCTTCTAGAACATCCTCTTCTCCATCTGAGGCTTTTCCACTTATCCGTGAGAAAAAACTTAGGGCATTGCGCGCAGCCGCTCTCCTTGGCCTTGAAGCCTTTGACCGTGACGACTTCTTCATAGAGGGCTTTTTACCAAATCTTGACTTTCTGCTTAGATCGTCTCTCAAAGAACTCTCTTCACCATCCAAATTCCTTCTCTTTACACGTCTTCCAGAAGAAGTCATGAAGTCAGCCTGACAATATTGAAAATGTTTTAAGACCAGAAAATCTGTAACATGACAACACATAATATCTGATTTGGTCACTACACCTATGAGATTCACTTCAAATTTAAGTATTTGAAGTACTTAAGACCAGAAAATCTGTATCATGACAACACAGTTGATAGGTTTCTACAACAAAATTTTTTTGGGGTTGGATCGTTTTAAATACGTTTTGTGTTACCTTAGATGGAATTAATACCGAATTTGAAGTCCATTAACCAAACCAGAAATGAAGAAAAAGGTGTATCTTCCAAGTTAACAACTGCTGAATAAGCATAAAGATACATGGGGACTTCTTTCAATTCAAAATTTGAATGAACATTTTTGCAAAATTCAAGTCAATATCTTCAATTCTTAAACCAAAACATTTAAAGCTGTCAGGGATACTCTCTCTAAGGTTGTACACATATCAAATTTGAAGCTGATAGTTCTTCTGACCATAAGACATCAAAATGCACCTCATATATACTTACCTCTGCCTTTATCTTTTTCGTCTTAGACCTTCGGGAGGTGTCATCACGAGAAATTTGATCCTCGCTGTCTCCCCCACTACATTCAATGCTATCAGAAGCATTGGAACTCAAACTTCCTTGTTCTCCTGCAGAATGACACTCCTCTGTCACATTATATTCGGAATCGTTGTCATCACTATGCACTTCTATTTCTGGTTCCCAGTCCATGGCATCTAGAAACTCGGGAAGTGGGTCCATCAAAATATCCAAGTCAGCAATTGGAGGCACTTGGTATTCTTGATCAACAAGGCTAATGTCGGTTCCTACAGCAAATCTCATTGAAGATGGCCTCCACTCAAACCCCAGAGATCCTAACCGTCTTTGCTGGTACAGGCTTTGGTAAGGCTCAGGGTACGGAATCATCCCTACAGAAATTCCAAATTTCAAATTTAAATGTTTAGAGTAATGATTACAAGAACTATATTACTACAATACTGATCAATTTTTTCTGAAAAAATTGGGGGGAAGTTGTATGCATTTAAATACACTGTAGGTAACTATCACCCATTTACATTGTATTGATTCTTTTTAAATTCACCCGGGCAGAGATAAAACATTTTAGCTAGAATAGTGTGACCCAAGAGTATCAAGGCTCCTATTGTTTTGTGAGGCTTAGGGAGGGAGTAACTAGAAGTGGCCAAATACGTAGATTGAGCATATTGTGTTAAGGGGTCAAAGGACAAGGTGTCAACTGTCAAGACTAATAACTTCTAATTGCTTTTGTGTTTTTCTTGATTTTTGTAAATAACTAGTTTTACAGATATGGATATATGCATTGTCAAAATAAAGATGCAGGCATTCGATTCATTTACACCTATCTCAATTTTGGACCGATTTGACTCCTTTCATTCTCAATTTGATCATTTGACCCGTTGGAGATTAAATAAGAAACAAAAAACCCATTTTTAGGTGTACAGGTCAAAATACCCACCCTATGAGTAACCTTCAGAATATCAAAACAGATAAATATTAAAGGATGGTCACGTCAAATCTTCCAATGAACAAACCTGAATCACAAAGGAGATCTTGCATATTCCTTCGATATGGAGCTAGTTGAGTTTCCTGGGTAAGTAAAAAAAAATTAGGAACAGCATAATAGATTTGTAAGTACAGTAGTATGGTACTTCCTTGTTAGTAACATTTTAATACATAAAATCTCTCAGTTTGTTAAAAGCTAATCAATCCTTTGTATAGTCCTTGGTCGAAACTCGAGGACTAACCACTTGTAACCTGAATTTCCTATCGTTTGATTTGATAATTAGTGGGCGAATTTAAACAGTCATAAAAATAGACTAGCATCATCATTTGGTTACTATAATCCTATAACAAAACCTGAACACTAAAGTAATTTTAAGATAATGATAGCTAAAAGAAGTGACTAATTTTGTTCCAATTGATGCATCATTACAAACACAAACAATATGAGTTGTATTCTTAGTGTTACCATCACTAATTTACTAGTTACGTTCTTATAGTAACACAATGAATAATTCTATAATCACCGGTAGAAATAACTGTTTTTATGATTTAAGTACAGCACCCTGTGTACTAAACTACTTATTAAATAACTATCATTGTATATTTCTTAATGCCCCTGTAGTGTTTTTTGAAAATCAGAAGGTCTTAATAGGATATTATATAAAAAAAATTGAATTTCTCTAGAAGAGATAAACTAACAGAAAAAACTAACCCGATCGAGTACATTTCCATGTGCATCTTGAATGAGGGGCCTGTAATCTCCAAGAAAAAACTGTTGATATGCTTATATAGTGTCAGTAACTAGTTATGTCATGCAAAGACTATATCTTTCTGGTAACTTGCAATTTCTTATACAGGTCAATCAAGATGTTTTATTGTTTTTTCTTCTATACCTGATCATACTTGGCATCATTTTGCGCCTCTCCTTGGCCAGTGCTTAATATATACAATTGACCAACCTCATCAGAAAGTACAATGGATGTCCCGTCCCTGGTAACATAGAAAGATTAGGGATAACAAAAAGAGGCAAGTAGTTTATAGACATCTGTTAGATGTTAGATACTTGAAATATATCAGCATACAGGCAAAACGAATAACTATGTCCATCTCATGTAACTACACCCTTACCCTGCTCCAACGGATTGGGTTTTGTTGTTGTATCTCATGTAACTACAACTTTCCCACGATAGTTGTTGTGGGTTTCTTTAGGAGTGTTTGCATGGGCATTTGATAGTTAACAAAAAGTTATGTAATCAGTTGTAATAAAAAATGGTGCAGTAGGTAAAGTTTGAGTGTTTGACTGTGCATCTAGCTTTCTGGTATCAAATATGTAATAATCACTTTCTATTGTGTCTGAGTGTTAAGCAGACTATGATTATTAATGAAGGTAATAGATAATAAGGAGGGTAAAGAAATAATTTTTAGATGGGTTAATAGACAAAAACGCCACTAAACTTTCCAAAACAGTGCGCCTAAGGTAATGAACTTTCATTTTGTTCATTTAGGTTACTTAACTTACAGGAAGAATAGTGTTCTATAATTTCAGTGTTAATCGGAGTGAATTGAACACATATTTTTGGATAAGTAACATAAATGTCGTGTTTTACAAGTTGAGCAATGTGTACATATAAGTTCAGCGGCCCAAATGTTATGTTTCATAAGTTCAGTAACCCAAGTGAACAAAATGAAAGTTCGTTACCTTAGGCGCACTTTTTTGGAAAGTTAGTGACATCTTTGTCTATTAACCCATTTTTAGACACTATAAAAACAAAGTTACCCAAACACTAGAAACAAATCAATCTGATAACAACATTCAAGATTCACATCAAAATAGTCCTAAATTAGCAATTTTTTTAGATATAATGACTTATTTGCCAAATGGTATCAATTGTAAAAAGCTGTTCACTTCAGTAGACAATATCCCATTTCAGAGATTTGACCAATGGTCAAACACTTTACCAAACGAGGTGGAGTAACAAGTAAACAGTATTCAAGGGGCGGAAGGAGTAGCAAACTCATATGATATTTGAATAGTATATTTAATTTCACTATGCCACTCCTTTACTATGGGTGACCTAAAAAAATTATAATGGCAAGAGTGAAAATATGAGTCACTATAAAATAATGAAAAAGATAATGGAGTCTAAATTCATGCATGAAGGGACATGTAACAAAATACACTAACAACTTACGGTGAAAACTTTCCATCAACTAGCTTGAAGCGTCCAATTTCAAATATACGAATAGGAACTCCTTCCCATATCTATATATGATTAAAGAAAATGAATTCAATTAAACATGTAACAGTAGAATATAAGGATGACAAAAAAAGAGAAAAAGGAAATGAGGTTATAGAGAAACAAATACTCACATCCCATACTATTGTTTTTCCATCGTATCCGGCACTCATAGCTATTCTTGGATTAAAAGGATGAACATCCAATACGTAAGTCTACAGATAAAAGCACAATCATTAGAACAATGTGCGGCATGATAATTGAAATGTGCAAGTCTTATAGGGCTAATTGCAGGATAGAGTAACATACTTTGTGCCCAATCATAACTTTGTTTCCATTGTCATTGACACAACACTTTATTTCGAGTTCTATTTAAGGCACTACGTTTTGTTGTTACGATGTTTTCAGAAACCACAAACAAATCATTACACTTTAGTACTTTATTTCCATTTTTATGTTTGAGAATGCTGGTGTAGTCGGTCAGATGGTCCCTAAAGTCCTAAACTTTATCTCTTTTATCCAATACTAAGGACAACTATATACTCATCTTGTCATTAATCGCTTTCGTATCAGATATAATGTTGACGATGTGAATTTCACGGGGTCAAGAACCTTCTAAAAAAGATTTGAAAACAAAAAAATAAAAGCACTTACAGATTCACTGTGACCTGTTAAAGAATGGACTAAGCTGCCATCAACTGCATTCCACACACATATTCTGCAATCTGCAGCCATAGAGGAGAATTAATCATTATGGACTTCTTTATTCCATGACTTTTTATACACCAAGTCACCAACAAAAATATGCATCCAAGGAAATTAACTTCAGACACGCCTTAAAAAATGTAATTTAAAATTTAGCGAATAGCTTGTATGATATATTTAACCTACCCATGATGGCAGCAAGTACAAAACGATTGTCAAGGCTCCACACAATCATGTTAACACCACGTGGAGTAGGGAGAATCCGTTGACGTGGACCTCCTCTTGGCGGTTGAGGTGGCATAGGAGGTGGAGGAACTTTCAAGTGATATGCTCGTGCCCATCGTCCAACTCTTCCCTACAAGTCCAACCTATCTATTAATTTTATTGTTCCAGAAGGTTAAAGAGAACTCTAGAGGTGGCAAGATGGTCAGGTCAGGCACATTAGTCGTTGGGTAACAGGTCAAAATGGTTCACTTTTGTACAGGTTGGGTTGGCCCATAAACATCTCTTTGTCCATTTTCTTAATCTTAATATAAATATGTAATGTGATAATAAGAACAATATTATTAAAATACATCCAATTTCTTTAAAGCAATTTACAAGATTGTATACATGAGGCATATATTTCTGAGAACTTTCCACCCATTCGCATTTAAGCTAACGCTTTTTATTTGACCTATTTAAGATAAAAGACAGTCCAGTTTGACTCACTCGTAAGTAAACATGTCAAAATTTCCAACTCTAAGAAATGTAATCAAAAGAGTTTAGTAAATATAAGCAACAAGACTCAAGAATGGTATAATGGAATATCTCACATGAGATCGCCGTGATTTTGGAACCCAAATAATCGCACTGCCATCACGAGAACACGTAACAATGTTGTCATGTGTAAACCTGGAACATTAAACATTTATTTTACATAGGAACAAAATCCATATAATCTTGTGATGGGTTAAACCTTGAAAGTTGGACATTACATGGGAACATTAAACATTTGTACTTCAAGTCATAATGGAACTTGGAGTATTTGATATTAAGTGAACGTAAAATTGTAAGCAATTTAAGGAAATAGATAAGCACCATGTATTTTTAAATTTCGGAAGGTTTTCTTCTTTTGAGGCATCCGATGAAGAAATTTTAGAAGCAACAGCACAGCCACTGCATCATAAAGCAGGAGAAATATTGGTATCAAAGCCAATTAGTGTTAAAAGGAAAATTCAAAATTTTGAAGTAAAATAATAAAATGTGGGAAGAAAATACATAGAAATTGTACCTAAACTGTACATAGTTAACATCATTTTCATGCCCAGCAAGTACATCCATCTCATGATTGGGTTGCTCCGGATCATCATTGTTAGGTTTACAAGCATTCCATACCTGCAAGTTATAAGAAGACTAAGATCCAATCTGCATTGGTCACTAACATTTTTATTTTCCGTATTTTTTTGAGTTTGCAGAAATGCAAGTTACAAGAAAGCAGAAAGTGAAATAATGTGACAAATCTTTTATCCTGAGTTCGATACAAAGAAAAAGAAAGTGTTATGCATTAATTATGTTTCAATTTCGCAAGTTCAGAGGTCAGAAAGATAGCTAACTTTGCATATACCCTTCCTATAAAGTTCTGTCACTAATCAAAGTTTATTAGTCTCCCACTCTTATATTTTCATTCTCTTCAAGCTTTTAAACATTTGAGGAAATGTGTTTGGTCCATAGGGAGTCCTAGTTACGCATTAAAGATGGAACGTACATAAATGGAATAATAAAAAATGAGATGACAAACATGATAGAAGTATAATATAAACTCGTGATTAATGCAAATCAAATGGCATTTTTAAGAGTATACCCTTGCAAGAGTGTCCGAGCTTCCTGTGACAAAAACAGTTCCACTAGAGTTGAATGCACAGCAAAATATCTGATGACTTTGTGGAACAAGGCTTGATGATGATGGTCCATTTTTCCCTATTGTTAAAAATTTACTCCTAGGTAAGTCATAAATAATAAAAAGATGAGTTGTAATGAGCTTACATAGCATCTACAACTAACCAGCTTGAGGTTCAGGAGGCTTAGGGATGTATATTCGTGGACTGAACTGAGAGTGTCTAGCATCCCAAATCCTACACGATCCATCATCAGATGACCTATATGAAGGAAAAAGTAGACAAAAAAGTCCAAAATTATTTGCATACAGAATAAGATCATAAAAAGCTAGAAGTAATACCAAATTTGTAGGTATGAGACATGATTTGGTCTGTAGGATGACTATGACAGGTACCAACAATGGACCATAGGAAATAATCATCAGCAAAGGAAGTTTGAATTTACATTTTCTAGGTGATTGCGACATATAAAAAAAAGTAGAATCATATAAGCACTTGCTTGTAATAACTGCTAAGCAAACATTGTGATTAAGTGAATTATGGATCAGTGAAAAGTATACATGGATATATAATACTAGGTATGCACATAATGTTACTCTACTCTCTAATAATTAGTTCAGTTGAATATAATATGAAACTGGATTTATAAAAAGATAAAGAGGTTTATCATTTTGTTAACCATAGTGGACATTCATTTCATGCTTATGTGGCAAGAAGAGGTCCAGTACCTTAAACCTCTACATAGTTAAGGTTTAACATAGTGAATGCCCTAAGAGCATCCAATATGGAAGGTCCAAGAATTTAGAAATTTTGAAGAGATTTCTCTTTCCTTCTTCCATAGTGATTTTCTATTATAAGTGACATGGAATGGTTCAAAATCATGGACCTCTTCATAATTTAATGCATTTGAGTTAAGTGAGATATTTACAAAGTTTAATTCTATGTGTAGGAAGATAGGTGTATGAAATAAAAAGGTTTAAAAGTTAGTAATGTGGCATGAAACGACACATTTATAAACTAGATGTAATTGGTATATCTGAGAGCGACATACAAATTAATGCTCTTTATAGATAAACTTACGACAGAAGCTGATATACAGAGCCTAATCTAGGACTAAAGGCGATGGCTGTAACGGCTCCTGTGTGACCACGTAAAACCGAAATTGGAAGTCCATCAGCTATTCGCCACTGTCACAACAAAGATCACCGAAAATAACCACAATGAATTTTTAATGTATTCGGTTGAACTTAATTTACAGTATAGCAAGATCTTACAACTCGGATAATGCAGTCATTTGATGCAGAAGCAACGAGTGCATTATTGTAGCTCACGGCAAGGTCTGTAATGTCACCCTATTGAAACACATGATGTGATAGATAATAAATGCACCAAATGAGAAACCTGATTAAGGATAAACATGCAAATGTATGTTAGTTGAACTCACTTCATGTCCACGGCAGCTGGCCAAGCAATATGCAGTTTCCATTGACCAAATTTTTACAAGACGATCATCCGAACCAGTGATAACATATCTCCCTAATCGGTCAAATGTTGCTGGGAATAAAACATATTGTTAACTAAAGTGCATACAAAGTCAAGACTGATTACAGTATATCCCATGGCATACAAAGTCTTGTAAACAACCAAATTGTTTGCCAAGCACCAAGGGAAACCCAGTTGAAGCAGTCAAACTTAACCATTATATAAAAAAGAAAGAGTTAAAACAGGACAAACTGCAATAAAATAAAACATACTTTCACCACAGAAATTGAAACATAAAAACACACTTTCTAAACACCTCTAACATGTTGACAAACTTGAAGGGTTTTAATAGCAATTTCCGGAATTATATGGGATAATTTAAGTAATTATTTGCAAAAGTTCAGTGACCAAATTAAAATTGAATAGAAAATGAAATGCTAAATATTCCAATTAACCATTTAATAAAAAATAGTAGTTACACCCAAAAAGTAAACAGAATCTTTACCACAATAGACAGCGTTGCGATGGCCTCTAAGCCTCTTAAGATTTTCCATCTTTTGTACCACGGTAGATGGTTTGACGATGGCATAAGAAGCTGCCCGAACAGACGGTGCACGATGATGCCTTGAAAACCCTCCGCCAATTTCTCTTAGCCCAAGTCCACGCACCTGATCAGCTTGCATATGAGGCCACCGCATGTACCCTGGTGGGTGTCGCACTTTATTGTCCCCCTTCTTCACATCGTCTGCATGAAGGAGGGCACACAGCTATATAAGAGAAAATAATGACAAGACCACATGTGGTAATTTTGAGAAACTAGTAGTGCCATACATTTAACTAATAAAACTATATGCGAATAGAACACTCTCCTTGTCCCAGAATAAATGCAACGTCTAACAGCACAGTTTAATGAGAGCCTTCACAAAATTAGCAATTTCAGCCCATTTACTTATGCAAGGGTCCCATTGGGTTGCGTTCTATGTCAAATTAATCAAACCAAATAAAATTGCTAAAGGGGAACAAGTTGACAAAGAATATTTTTGATGCATACAACTTCCTAGGTATATTAATGGTATTAAATTATTGTTTATTATTTCTGTTTTAGCCATAGTTAATAACATCAATTATTTATTGAGAAAATGAAGATACAGGTGTTTTGGGTCAAGCCAACAATGCCCCAGCCCATTTCAACTCATACAAAAAGTGACCCACTTCTACCCGAACAAGTTATTACCTGTTTGCTACAATGAAGCATAACATTTAGAGGAACAGTATGGGGCAATACTTTTGTGTAGAAGCCAATAACTAAATAATAAAATGTATGTGATCAAATACCGCTCAACAGTGAAAAGGAACCAGTTCCCAATAAAGTAGGAACAGCAGCAGCATTCACAGAAGCGTGGCCAATGAAGCCCTGTGATGAAGAGGCTGCACCACTTAATAATTGCTTCAACAGCTTCACTAAGTGATCCTTCTCTATATGCGGATACCTACACAAACCACAAATCAACAAAATTCAAATCACCCACAAAACTAACTTAAACAAATCATTCTATTTTTGCTGTTGTACCAATAAATTAATAAAACATCACTACCTCTCCACCAACTTATTGTAGCTCAAAGGGAAAGACATCCCGTCATCATTTTCATCCCCAGTTGTAATACCACTTCTTGAATACCAAGAATGATATCTTCTAGGCAAGAGTTGATGCTCAAGAAGTTCATTCCAAAACTGACCATAGGTCCGATGACATGGGCCAGCTGAAAGGAAATGCATGATCAAAAAATAGACCTCCCTGAGATCAATATCCGCCCCAGTTTCATTATCACGTTTACTCACATCAACAACTGGAGCTCTCTCCTTCACCTTACTGGAAAGACTTAATGCTTTCAAACTCCCGGTCCGTGGTTCACTGGGAGGAACATTTTTGTGAAGAGCCATAGTTCCTCTGTCAAATCCTGGTGATTGTGAAAAAACTGTTATTTGTAACACGAAATCGTTCAAAAAAACACCACATGCTATTCTCAAATCAATGTAAACACTACTTGTCATCCAAACTTTCCAACAGAATATTAAATCTTTTTATAGTTTTCTTAGGATTCTCACGACAGTTCTTTTCAAAGCAATATACTCTAAAGCAACAATTGCTTATGCGAGTTTTACAAGTTTTAACCATTTCTATTTGTGTCATATGCCATCATCATTGTAGGTGATATACGCAGCATAATGAGGCTATCATTTCAAAACTTAATCCTAAGAACCACATTCTAACGACACTTTCCAACCTAAATTCACATATTGGATGTATTATTTATTTATAAAGCCTGTACAATAGTCACACAACTATTAGTACTCAGCAATTTTCGTGTTTTTACATTACACAATACTAGGGGAAAAAAATATGTGTCCATTTCATCATCGACGGAAAGCCTATTCATATCAGTCAATGTCATAAACATGTTCTAATCCCCTAGCTAGCAGCTGTAAGGTTAGTCCACGCATCTTTATAATAGTCATACTCCTATAACAATGTCGGCCTATTTATAGTCACGCAACTATTAGTACTAGATACAGCACCTTTTGGTTTTTCTACATTATAAAATACTACCAAAAGATATCCCCTGTTATATCCTATAGCTGATAACTATTATACAATCTACCTTTTTCTTTCTACATTACAAAATATATCCCTATTATATACGATAGCCAATAACTGAAATCGATCCGACCCCTCATCATGTCAGTCGATGCCATAACCAAGTTCAATAAGGGGGTGTTTGTTTAAGCTTATATGTGGGCTTATTAGCTTACTTGTATTTCGGCTTATATTTCATAAGCCCTAATTTTCCTGCTTATTTTGAGACTTGTGAATTTATATAAGTTTATTATGATATGATAAACTTATATAAGCCCATAAATCTCAAAATAAGCCAGAAAATTGAGGCTTACGAAATATAAGCCGAAATCAAATAAGCTAATAAGCCCACATATAAGCTTAAACAAACACCCCCTAAACAAATAAAAAGCAAAAAGGCACCACTCCACATGACATACATAACTGAATTCAAATTATCAGGGCCCACTCAACAGTCAACCTTAAACAAATTCATTTAAAAAACTCATAACGCTAACAAAACTAAATTAACGATTTAATTAGCCGAATCGCCTCAGTTTTTACGCACGAATACTCCCGTTTCACCAAACGCTTAACCAAATACCACTCAATTTCAATTCCGAGAATCATCCTTCTAATTCCAATCTGACACCTGTATGGTTACTTAACGAGTCAACATAATAGTCAATACCTATTTATAGTCAATTTTAGCCGGGAAAACTATACTCAATCGAGTCAAAGTCACACTAACCAATAATTAAACATCCAAAAAAACCTAAAAAGGCACAATTCCAATTTCCACATATCACATAACCGAAATTCAAATTAACCGGGCCCACACAACACTCAAACCTAACAAACTAACGGATATAATCCAAAACCCTAACATTTCACTCCACAAACCCTAACCTTCAAAACTACAAAAATCACACAATTAAGATCTAATTAAAGATTTACAACAGTAATTAACTGAATCAACGCCTTAATTAAACAATTTACCTCATTTATAACGGTAAAATTGAGTGAAATTGGGGTGAATGTGGATCGAATTAAGATTTTTTTTTAAATGATCACGTAAATTGTAAGAATTAAAGGTGTGAAGCGTTTATAAAATAAAAATTGTGAAGATAAGATGAAGGGGGATTTTTTATTTTATAAGAGTGAAGAAAGGGGTTTTGTTTTGTGTTGTTGAAAATTTTATAAATTTTATTTTATAAAAGTTGTTTTGTTTATGGAAGAAGGTGAATGGAAGAGGGGGGTGAATGAGAGAGAAGTAGGAACGAAGGTTTGAGAAAAGAGAGAAAGGGATAGAAGGGATGCGTTTTAATGAAGAAATGTTGGGAGGTTGAAGTGGAAGAGGTTGGGTTTTCAAGGGTGTAGATGGAAATTTATTTTACTTGTATAATTTTAAAGAGTAAATTACAAATTTGTCCTTTTGGTTTAAAGTGGTTTTCATCTTTTGTGTTAAACTTTAGTTGTCTGTTTTTGTGGTCGTCTGTTTCTAAAGGATGAGTCCTTTGACCGGATGTTTGGTAGTTCTCATCCGTCAAACCCCAAAGGGGATACGTTTGATCGAGCCTTGAAAGAGAAGTAAAACCGAAACTAGAAACCCTAATAAGAGCATGAGGTAAGGTAACGAGGAGGCATGGTGAAACTCAATGTTGCAAAAATCGGCCTAGGCGGCCGATTAATCACCAATTAATCGGTAATTGGCCTTATACCTTGTTGATTTTTGAAAATCGGTGGAAAAAATCGGCCTAGGAAAAAATCAGCCATTAATCAGTCAAAAATCGGCCGAATCAATCAAAAATCGGCCGAATCGGTCAAAAAACGGCCTAGTCGGTCAAAAATCAGACTAATCGGCCAAAACGGTCAACATTTAGAAAATTAATAATTTAGGCATTTTAATTAATTTGGGGATCGTTTATTTCACTTATAACACACAATGGGCCTCATAATCAGAATTGAAGCCTTTTAATGAGGTTTGGAAACATAGTAGGCTTTGAATTAGTTAAGATCTTTAGTTTGGTCTTCAAAAATACCAAAACTTCCAGGAAATGCAAATCTGATTAATCACCGATTAATCCCGCCTTAAGCGATTAATCGCTGCAGGGTGGTCGACCGTCTGGCTACCGATTCACGATTTTTGCAACATTGGTGAAACCTTAACCAAGCTCGCGTTAACGAGAGATTAACATACCGGGGGTTTTGGTTAAAGCCTCGTTAACGAGGTGGGTTAATCGCTTCACGCCGCGTTAAACCCAATTGTGAATTAAAAAAAATTGCACTTCGCCCCCTCTCAACGTACATATTACCGTTACTTTAAAAAAAATAATAAATAAATAAATAAAATTAAAAAAAAATCATTTTTAAAACCATTTTACTACCACTATAAATACCAAACTAACAAAGAGATGATCACGAATGACATCTTTAGATACAAGAGGAGTATCATAAGGATGGATGCGATCAATGACCGAGTCAAGAATTGAGAGAGAGTGTTTGTCCGAATAGAGACAAGTACCATAATTCGGACACCTAGGACTCGAGTAAAGTTATTGAGAGAGATGTTATAAGAGTGACCACTAACCATGAAAGACAAGCCCATTAGACCATCGTCATTGGTGTGAAGAGTGATGGAAGCATAGAACTCAAGAATAAATCTAGGACAAATGGGTTCATCGATATCTAGGAGGCAATCAAAATTGATTCCGGCTAGTTCCATACGAATGTTGGTGTTTTCTAGGAAAGAGTGGTCAATGGTCCTACCCTCATGAACATATTGTTTTTCTAGAGACTTAAAGATTTTGACTTGAGTGGGGTAAGTCCTTTGGTTTTGTAGTGTTTTAGTAGGTAGTTAAGAGTATCCTTGTGGTCATAGTGAGTTGCGGGAGGCATGATGATTCCTAAAAACACAAATATCACATTTTTAGACTAAGTTGACGTAAATTTTAATGTTGAAGTTCTAGTGTGTACCTATATGCAAACAATGTGGAGGTGCGGTTATCTCAACTCATTTAAATGCTTAAAATGTTTTAATATGCAAATTTTGTACTTAAAACTAGAGATAACCCAAGCTCTCCTAATTCAATGTAGCTTCGTTTGAATGTACCCGAAAATACATATAGTTATGTATTCCCTTTAGCATTCAAGAGACATTATGCAAGTGATGTTTTAAACATAACGTTTTTAATTTGTATCAACAATGTAAGACGAAAAAATATTTGTCCTATTTGTAAGAAGTCATTTTTACAAGAATTTAACATGGGGTGTTTTAGTAAACATGCTAATATTCTCTGAGAATGCAATTCCTAACTATGGGAAACATGATTAGTTTTGTTTTACAACTAAATGTTCTATGTGAATTTCTCAAGTTGATGCATAACCCCAAGTTTTAGTTTTTGTGCAAAAATATAATTCATAGACGCAGATCAGGAGTGTAATTATGTTAAGAGTACTTACAATGATAATTAAAGAGCAAAGTTGATGAAGGAGAGACCAAATTTTCGTGTGTGGAGGAGTTGTGAAGTGAATATTAACTGTTTTAGAGTGGTGGTGTAAGATAAGGAGTGTTTGGTTTAATATTAAAAAAAAAAAAAAAAAAAAAAAAAAAAAAAAAAAAAAAAAAAGTTTCTGCAGGTTGGCGGATCTGGCAGAACCAAATATAGGGTTTCGCCCCTTATGTCTCAGGGTTCCGTCGGTTCAGCGGAAGAAGAAATTAAAAGGATTTGTTTTGATTTTTGTAATTTTATTCTAACGTTCAAAACTACAATGTAGGTTCCATAAGTCCTAGTCCAAGTCTAAGAAGGTTAAATGGTTCTCGTTTAAGAGGTTTTGTAAGAATATCCGCAATGTTGTCTTTCGAGGATACTTTCTCGATTGAGATGTTTCCTTTTTAGATATTGTCACGAAGGAAATGATGACGGATTTCAATATGTTTAGTACGAGCATGTTGGACAGGATTCTTGCTAAGGTCGATGGCTCCTTTGTTATCGCAAAGAATGGAGATGTCGTTAAGTTGAATTCCATAGTCGACAAGAGCTTGTTGACATGCTTTTCCGGCCGATACATATTCGGCTTCGGTTGTTGAGATAGCGAGAGCCGTTTCTTTCGTAGAGAAATACCACTTGTGCTTTTTCTATCAACATAGTCACCGACATGGTTTGAGTCGGCATACACTATGGTTTCTACTCCCGTTCTTTTGGGATACCATAATCCTAAATGTGTAGTACCCTTAATGTATCTAAAAATCCTTTTAACGGCTTCAAGATGAATAGTTTTAGGATCTTCTTGAAAACGAGCACATAGACAAACACTAAACATAATGTCGGGTCTACTAGTTGTGTGATAAAGTAGACTTCCAATCATACCTCTATTTTTAGTTTATCTACGGATTCACTTTCCTCATTCTTGGTGAGTTTAGTTTCTGAAGACATAGGTGTTCTAATTGGTTTTGAATCTTTAAGACCAAATTTCTTAAGCATATCTTTTATGTACTTAGATTGGTTAAAAAATATTCCATCTTCTAATTTTTTTGATTTGGAGTCCTAAGAAAAAGTTGAGTTCTCCCATCATACTCATTTCAAACTCATCATGCATGATTTTTGAGAAATCGTCACATAATTCTTGACAAGTTAATCCGAATATGATGTCATCAACATAGATTTGGACTATGATAATATGTGATCCTTTCTTCTTAGTGAAGAGAGTATTATCAACTAAGCCCATGGTATACTTATGGTCCACTAGAAAGGTTTTAAGTCGATCATACCACGCTTTTGGAGCTTGCTTAAGTCCGTATAAAGCCTTTTTAAGTTTGTGAACATGATTAGGTTTCTCAAAGTCGGTGAAGCCCGGAAGTTGAGCAACATAAACTTCTTCATTTATAAAGCCATTTAAAAATTCGCTTTTGACATCCATTTGAAAGAGTTTAAAATCATGTTTGCATGCATATGCAAGTATAATTCTAATTGACTCGAGCCTAGCAACCGGAGCAAAAGTTTCATCATAGTCAATGCATTCTTGTTGATTATAACCTTGTGCTACTAGCCTAGATTTGTTTCTAGACACTACACCCTTCTCATCCATTTTATTACGAAATACCCATTTTGTTCCAATTATTATTTGACTTTTCGGTTGAGGAACTAGTGTCCAAACGTCATTTTTAACAAATTGGTTTAGTTCTTCTTGCATGGCTACTACCCATGACTCATCTTTTATAGCTTCGTTTATATTCTTTGGTTCAATAGTTGACACGAAACAAAAGAAGTTACTTTCATTTTGGACTCTTGATCTTAGTGTTCTTTCGTTAATATTTTTTATGACACTATCTAATGGATGACTTTTAGATTCTTTGACATTGACGATTTCTTTATTTAATAGTTCATATTCCTTGTCATTATCTAAGTTTTCTTGACTTTCCATTATTTGACTTTCAACTAAGTCATCATCTACCCAAAGTGATGTGTTAGAGGGAGGTGGACTCTCGTCGAATGTTACGTTCAACGATTCATCAAATCTTAAGGTTTCTTTGTTTAAGATGATATAGGCTTTGCTATTTTGTGAATATCCATGAAACACACATTCATAAGACTTTGGGTCAAATTTAGTAAGATAATCATTGGTGTTAAGTATAAAGCATTTACTCACAAACACTTTAAAATATCCTAATGTAGGCTTTTTACCTTTATATAGTTCATATGGAGTTTTTTTTTAAAATGGTCTAATCAAGACACGATTTAAAATGTAAGTTGATGTGTCAATGGCATTACACCAAAACTTTTGTGGAATATTCTGTTCATTAAGCATTGTTCTACTCATCTCTTGAAGAGTCCAGTTTTACGTTCTACTACACTGTTAGATTGAGGAGTTTGTGGTGCCGAAAAGTTATGAGTTATACCATTTTTATCACAAAAATTTCCGAATTGTATTTCATTGTCAAATTCTCGATCGTGGTCCGTTCTAATAGACACAATGCAAGTTCATAATTGATTTTGAATTTTCTTACTTAGAATTTTAAATTGGTCAAAAGCTTCGTTTTTACTTTTCAAAAATTTTGTCCAAGTATATCTTGAATAATCATCCACTACGACCAAAGTGTAGAAGTTGCCTCTATAACTTTGTATAGCGGATGGACCAAACAAATCTATATGTAAAAGTTCTTGACACTTAGATGTAGACACCATATTTTTAGCCTTATGGCTATTATGAACTTGTTTACCAACTTTGCAAGCATTACAAAAGTGTTGATCATATTTCAACTTGGGTAGGTTTCTAACTAAATCTTTGGAGGAGAGGTTTTGGATAAGTCTCATATTAGCGTGTCCTAAACGTCTATGCCATAGAGTTGAAGATTCATCTAATGAAGTGAGGCAAAGTTTGTCTCTAGATGTTTGATCAAACTTCATGACATATACGTTGTTCTTAAGGACACCTTAGGCTATGGTTATGCCATTTTAAAGTATTTTACTTCCATTTTCACTGAAAATGACATTATACTTTTTACGGCAAAGTTGACTAATACCAAGGAGATTAAAACCTAGGTTATCAACATGAGCTACATCATCAATAGAAAGTGAATCAAGAGAGATTGTACCTTTTCCGATGATTTTGCTTTTTTACTTTGCTACCAAATGTAACATTACCTCCATCATATTCTTGATATGTTGAGAAGAGGCTTTTGTTTCCCGTCATATGCCTTGAACAACCACTATCTTTGATCCATTCATCTGGTTCCAAACTAACCTTCAAGCATACCTCATTTGAGTCTTGAGCCATGAGAGCAATCACGTCATTCTTTGGCTCCTCATCATCATCTTTACTATCGCTCCAAGCACCACTTACAAAAGCTCTTTGAGTTTTACTTTTGGGTGGTTTTGGACATTCTCCTATGGGATGACTTGTATCTCCGCACCTAAAGCACTTTCTTTCACTCTTTCCCTTCTTATCATCACGATCTTTTCGGAAGGCTTTCTTGTCATCTTTAGGTTGCCTTACAAACTTCCCTCGTCTTCTAAAGAACTTCTTGAAGTCTCTAATGGCCATGGCATATTCCTCATCGTCACTATCCGAGCTAGATTCTTCATCATCACTTGATTGAACTCTATCTTTCAAGGCAATGGACTTGACTCTTTCTTTCTTGCCTTTAACTATTTTGGAATATTTTTCCATTACCATTTCATGAACTTTGAGATTTCCAATTAGCTCGTCAAGTGACATACTTGAAAGATCTTTAGATTCTTCAATTGCGGTCACTTTGGCTCTCCACTTTGGATGGAGTGCTCTAAGGAATTTCCTGACAAAATTCTTGCTACAAAATGATTCATCAAGTGCTTTAAGTGAAGTAATAATAGTGTTAAATCTAGCAAATGCACTATCAATAATCTCATCTTCGGGAATAGAAAATTGTTCGTATTGTTGAATAAGAAGATCAATTTTGTTATCCTTAACTTGTGAGTTTCCTTGATGAGTGACTATTAAAGATTGTCAAATTTCTTTAGCAGTTTTACACATAAAAACTCTTTCATACTCTTTCTTTGGTAAAGCATCGTAAAGCATCATTTTAGCTTCATTGTTTTTAGCAATCAACTTCTTTTGATCTTCATTATGTTTAGTAAGTGAGCTATCCTCATCTTTACCATTTGTAACATCCTTAAAAGTGGCTTTGTTATCACCATCAATGATTATATACCATAGATCTATATCTTTTGATTTCACGTAAGTTTCAAAGCGGTTTTCCAATAGATAAAACCGTTTGCTTCAAAAAGTGGTGGTCTTTGTATAGATTGCCCTTCTTTGTAATTTTCAAAATCCATGGATCGTTTCAATTTTTAAAACACAATATATTTTCAAAGCTTGAGTAACGTAGCTCTTGATGTCAATTGTCGAAAACTAGAAGGGGGGTTGAATAGTTTACCGGTTTTTAACTTAATTTAACTTTGAAACCTTTACGTGTAATCAATAATCAAACTACTAAATGATAAGTAATATGCAAAAGTAAAGTAAAAAACAATCAAACCACAACATGAATGTTTATCGTGGTTCGGCTACAAGGACTCTTTTTCCTTGCCCTACTCCACCCCCCGAGTATCCAACTCGAGGGTTTCTTTCACTATTCAATAAGCTCCTTTCACCGGCGGAGAAAACCTTACACGTCGCTTACACAAGATTACCGACACAAAGCTAGATGTTGAGTACTTTTACAAGGGTTCAACCACTCCCGTCACACTATGTATTTTAAGGACTAAGATACTAACCGATCACTACTAAAATTAGACAATCAAATGAAGTGTAAACTATGCAAGTTTACACAATGTTAAGCTAACAAGACTTGCAACGTTATGTTGAGACTTGTAACTTTTGGATGAACTTGTGATCTTCTTTGCTACAAAATATCTCACACAAATGAAATGTTACTGAGTTAGATGAATGCAATGAGAATGTATGTGTAAATAATAATGGTAAGTGATGAAGAATTTCTTGAGTGTGGTTTGCTATTTATAGCCAACCAAGACAGTAGGCCGGCGGAACCGGCGGAACCAAAACAAGGGTTCCGCCCTTGTACCCAAAGGGTTCCGCCAAGCCTGACAGTCAAATATTCAAGAAATCTTTCCATATCTAACCAAGTCTAATCAAGATCCTTTAAGTCAACTATAAGATAGGTTAAGTAAGAATCTTTCCAAATGTGCATAAGATCTTTTCAATAGTCAACTTAGAGATTTTAGAAATCTTTCCAAGATTACACATGATGCATGTCATGATGTCATACAACATTTCTATTTTTAGTAATATGAAAATGTTATGTTTTATATGAAATGTAAATGTAGCAAATGTAATGTTTAAATGAAATAAAGTCTAGTTATGAAAGACTTAAGCTATATATATGTTTTGCTAAAAATTAAAGTTTACACTTTTTCGTTAACAAAACTTAGCAAAGATCGTAAAATATAAATAACGTTTTTAGGCGATATTTGTATTAATAGAAAATACAAACATCAATTAAACGCGTTTTCTATATTTTCAAGTGTTTTGTGGAGATAAATTTACCTATTAATTTTTTACAAAATTAGATATAGAAAACAAGAGATTTTTTTCTCCAACTAAACGCACTCTTAATGTTTTTATGTTTTCTTGAGCAAGAATGTTATATGTTAAAAAAAAATAAACTATTAGTATGTATCTTTAATTTTCTAAAAACTTCACATCATTTACTTGTTTACTCGTAAAACAAAGTTCAACTCTTTGCAATGTTTAAATGAATTGTACACTCGTAAAATGAAGTTCAACTCTTTGCAATGTCTATATGAATCGTACATGTGTTTAAAACGTGTGTCAAACGATTCAAACTTCAATCCAGCTTTTAAAACAAGGAATTGCGTGTTACTATCAGAAAAAAAAAAAAATTGAGCTCCCCTTAATACAAATTTCTGGCTCCATCCCTGAATGCATCGGTTCTAATTTTTGTAACATTGTTCTTTACACCACAGAAATACTAATCTTAGAAATCTCATTTTGCCAGTCACATGTCTTGAATTCAGTCATACGGAGGAAAAAGGAAAAATTTAAGTTTAAGCTTTTACCAATGTAGCAAAAACAAATGCGGGAGGGAATGCACAAGAAAACATCATAACTAAATAGGGGTGAGCATAAAAACTGAAAAACCGAATCGAAACCGGGAAAACAAAAAAAACGCACCGAAAAAACCGAACCAAATGAAAAACCGATGGAGGTGGTTTTGAGTTTTAGAAAAACCGAATGTTTGGGGCGATTTTTGGTTGCATATGGAAAACCGAACCGAAAAATCTGCCCCGCCCCGCTCCGCCTTTATATATCTTTCAAATTTTATCAAATAATCTTATCTTTATAATATTTGATTTGTTACTTATTTGCTTAAAAATAGTTTTGACCGTATCTTCTAAACTTTTAAACTTATTAGACGGTTCATAATCTCCTATTATTCCTAGGTTTCCACATCCTATATAGACACAAATAATAACACTTAACAACTCAAACTCAACATCTTCAGTAAACCTTTCATTGAACAATTCCTCTTCCACATCGAAGATGCAAACCATGGACACTGGAAAGATGAAGGTTGTAATTATTTTATACTCATAGTTTAATAGTTTGTGAGTAAAATGAAAAAACATTGATT
This sequence comes from Artemisia argyi, assembly GCA_030686995.1. Classification (NCBI taxonomy): domain Eukaryota; kingdom Viridiplantae; phylum Streptophyta; class Magnoliopsida; order Asterales; family Asteraceae; genus Artemisia; species Artemisia argyi. Next base: position 69,371,969 of record CM060703.1, read on the forward strand.
TATTGATGATCTATTGGTATGCACATAATTCGAAGTTAATTCTGTTACTTGTATCTTATATATCTAGGAATGTTTTAATATTCAATTTAACATTTGCTATTTATATATATTTGTTATCACATCTTATTATTCCATGTTGATAATTGTTTATTTTATTGTTCTAAGTATTGCCAAGTGTTTTTGGTTTGATTGTAGTTGTTACTTTAACATTGCATTATTTGGGTTGTATGCCTACTGTCATTAGAGGTTCGTTTGCTTTGGTTCGGTTTCGACTTCGAGCTATTTAAATATTGGTCAAACATTCATATATAAGATTAGTTCAGATAGTGAAAATAATGGTGAGTTTTAAGCTTTACATCATTGTTGTTAGATTAAGGCCTTTTTTTGGTCAAATATGCATATATAAGATTAGTTCGGTTTTGACTTCGAGCTATAAAAATATTTGTTATGTTATCTTTCTTTACACATATATTCGGAGAGTAAAATTGCTTATGTTTTTAACAAACTTAAACGACTGTCTTGGACTTCTAGTGATCTATATATAGATAATGTTTGCATGGAGCATTCATGTGCCATTTGTTCATTAAAACACTTAACATCTGAGCAGTAGTAGTTGTAGATCATTTAGACATAGATGGTGTTTCTAATTTGTGGCCTACTATCTCATTTCATTATGATGTTATCATTTTGTATTGCAAGTTGTCATGTTCATTTAAGTGAATTAATAACAGGGCGCTTGTTATAGACGTTCTTGTTGTGTAATAAAAAACTAGTTATATGTTTTAATGACTATCAACCAAATGATGATACTAATATTGAACTATCTTGTTACTTTTTAGGTGCAATATGCACCTGAAAGTCATATCGAGGCTGAAGTTAGCAACAAAAAAGATGAACTTGTGATTGATTTGGATAGCAAACAGGTTACTCAAACACCAATTGACGAACTTGATGTTGAGAGTAAGAAATCTTTGGCTCGAATGTGCATCATAGACAATAGGCCTTTTAGTGTTGTTGATGATCAAGGATTACAAGAATATGTATGGGATTTGAACCCCATGTTCAAATTTCCATCTAGGTGGACTGTTGCTAGAGATTGTTTGACTATATACAAAGAAGAGGCTAATAAGGTCAAAAAGCTTTTGAAAATTCAAACCGTGTCACTTACAACCAACACATGGACGTCGGTTCAAAACTATAACTTTATGTGTCTTACGGCACATTGGGTTGATGAAAATTGGACGCTGAGGAAGAAAATTATTAATTTTTGTCAAATATCAAACCATAAGGGTGTGACAATAGGCAAGTTGGTTTATCGTTGCTTACAAGAATGGGGTATTGATCGGGTTTTCACAATAACGGTTGACAACGCCTCATCTAATGATAGGGCAATCAAATTTTTAGTGACTATGCTTAAGGGGCCTAATGCTATCTTAGATTGCAAGTACTTACATTTAAGATGTTGTGCTCACATCATTAATCTTGTTGTTAAAGATGGGTTAGAAGAACAGTTTGAATCCATTACAAGGATTAGAAATGCGGTAAAGTACATCAGATCATCACCTTTGTAGAACCGTAGAGGGGGTGAATACGGTTTCTTCGGCTTTTATAATGTTTAAAAACTTTAAGCCTAGAAGAACACCAAGTGGTCTAGAAGAGAACAACCACTATCACAAGCACAATCCAAAGTATATAAAGCGAGTAAAAGACACCACGATATATACTGGTTCGGGATGGGGGTTTATACCATCCGTACGTCCAGTTACGAATCCACGACACGATACTATTCACTAGTATAATCCTTTCGGTGTACTACAAACCGTTACAATTCACTCCACCGATATTCGCCAATATCGATGCTCACAAAGAAGGAGTTACTCCCACGGTATTCTGCCCTCAGAAACCACCCAAAAGAATCTCGCGATTCGACTTTACCTAAGGGTCACCAAGACCACTACCAAGACTTCCCACCGGAAGTATCAAACCCCAACTAGATCCCCAATGATCTAGGCTTGGTCACCAAGACACGAGACTTCCCTTATAAACAATTGAATGATTGAATAAATGTTTGGTCAACCAAGCCCTAACCTAACCTAGAGACTCGATTGTAATAGAAAGGGTATAGATAAGAAGACCCTCGACACAATCACAAGAGTGGATTAGGTTCTTGTGATTCTTCCCTTGCAAGGAGATGTGTTCTTTCAAAGATGTTAGAGTGAGAATCAAGAACACAAGCTTAGAGATAGAGATATTTGAAAGTGTTTAGAAAGAAAGAATAATGGCAAGGGGTGAGGAATACAAGAGCCAAGGCATGGTATTTATAGGCAAAAACCCAACTTGGGAAATTTTTACCGAGGCCGGCGCACTGCCCACGCGTTGACGCGTGGGTGGCGCGCCAGACACCCAGAGAAATTTTTTCCCAAAGCTTTGGGTGTTGGCTTTATAAATACCTTACCTTGCTAAACCCCCAATTGTAATTCACACTAAACCTTAACATTAATCAATCTAAGGTTTACCAACTCAAATAGCCAATTTGAAAAACGTTTTGTGAAGTGTTTAAAGAGAAAACCAAATACCAAGGGTAGAAGAGTAGAAAGGGTAATTTGGTAGGGGTAGAAATGGTATTCCTCAAGTGGCATAGAAAAGAGAAAAAGAATATGCTAAGGTATATTCCTCAAGGGAAGTGTGAGGAAGGTTGGGTTAAGATGTAATCAAGGTTAGGTTAAAGGTTTAGAAGTTAACCATGGTTAGGTTAGAGATAGAATATTCCAAAGGTATATTCCTTTGCTTGGGGGGAAAGAATGAGATGGAGGGTTGAGATGGTTTTGTTTGAAATGAATGGCTTGGATTAAAAACATGTGATGGAATAGAGAGGAGATTGGATGGATGGTTGAGATGGTTTTAGTTTGAATTGAATGGTTGAGATCAAAGGGAGCCTCTTTTGAATTTCAAACTATTTGGCATGTGTGAGATATGGAGGGTTGAGATGTGTTTATTTAAAATGGATGGCTAGGATCAAAGGGAGCCTCCTTTGGATTTAAAATAATTCCCATGTGTTGAATATGGAGGGTTGAGATGTGTTGTAAGGGAATGGATGGTTGAGATGTAGAGTGTGTAAGGAATGAGTTGGATTGTGTAAGGGATGTGATGTTCTAAGGGATTGTGTAAGAGATTTGTGTAAGAGAATATATGATTTGGATATGATTGGATATGGTGGTATTTGTCTTTGCAGAAATGAGATTAAGAAATTAAGACATAATCTAATTGTCATTAAGAAGAAAGTGTTTAGACAATTAAGATTATGAGTTGAGAAATTCATAGGTTACTTATAAGTTCAAGTAACATAACGTCGAGAATCCATAGTTTCATATCTCGTGACTTTCCACGACTCGACGTTCTCAACTAATACCTTGATTCAAACAAGTTAAGTGCTTTGCCTAGATGTAAAGCATAACCCAAGTGGGAAAGGATGCATTTACGCAAAGAGACCTTGAACTTAGTTTGACCAATAAGGGAGTAAACTCGTTACGTAATTAGAGAAGACATAAGCACGGGATATGAGCATATGGATGCTTTCAAATGATGTTACATGAAGTATATAAGCTCCTTTAGTTTAGAAAATCCTTGGCTAGAGGCGATAGTTAGAAAATATGAGTTGGCGTTTTCCCGTAAATGGGTGCTTTAAAAGTTGGATCTCTCTAATCCCAAAACTCATTTCGAGTGTTCTCAATTAAGCACATAACATATTCATACCTGTATTGAAAGATCCACATTTTTCGGGTAAGGGGAAAGCCGACTTTTAAATTTCGCCCGGAGCAATACAAACTCCTGGCGTATCACCCGCGCGTTGATGCGCGGGTAGCGCGCCAGCAGCAGCTATTGGCTCCGGCGATTTTAGGCTACCGTTTGTTATTTTATGTGTTCCAAAGGTTTATTTGTCATCATCAAAATATTAGGAGATCTTGATCATGTTGCCTCAACAATCTCCCCCTTTTTGATGATGACAAATAAAATCCGAAAGCAAATAAAATTACCAAACGTAGCGAAGAAAAAGCGTGCCTTTGATGTAGCTTGCGTCTTGACCTTTGCCTTGTAATTTGGTGAAGCCTTTAACATTTCTTGAATGGTCTTTGCGCTATTGCTTTCTTTCTCCCCCTTTTGTCGAATAAAAAAGGTGGGACTACCAATCAAGCCAGGTTTTGAACTTGGGCCTGTGGGATAAATGAGCTAGCTTGTATGCGCACTCGAATGTGCTCCCCCTTGAACATAGCTCCCCTAGATCGTTGCTCCCCCTTATTTCAAGGTGGAGATCCATGGGTCAAGAGCCTCACCTTTGTGGTGGCCTAGCTACACATAGAAATCACAAGATGCAACAAACGAGAAATCCTCACATGTGGAAGTTCCAAAAATGGGTTAGGTTACCATTTGGATACTTGCAACATGGATTAGTCCACAAGAGTATATAGATCATATGTAAGACAAAGCATAGATTAATCCAAATACATAAACGTTAGACATAGAACACAACAAAGTTTCAACATGATATGACATGCAACACAAATACAACAATTATTCAACAACCATAGAGATCCTAGATGCAATACATATAAATCAATGTCTCAAGAGATCATAACCAACCAAACACAAGTTACACAAACACATCAAAGATCCTTGCAGGAGATGTAGGTGGCCCAACGGGTGATGTAATTCTTTAGAACCCCAAACTTCGACCGGCTTTCACGACGTTGACGTTTGGTGGCTTGGTAGGTTTTGTAAGCAAGTCATTCGTGGGTTGGCAAGGAGGCCACATCATCAACCACTTCATCCTCACTGATGACATCTTCCGAAGCATTCCATGCACGCTCATTAAACATCTCATTAACCATAAGTTCCATTCGTCCTATTGGATCCATAGAAGCTTGGTGAGATGTGGAGGCGGCATTAGCCGGAAGCTCAAGGTCGACATCAGCATGATCAAGACTATTTGCGTTGAAGTTGGCAAATAGTGGAACAACCATCTCACAATCAGGCCAATCTTGGGCATGGTCGGGATGTTCAGTTTTGACGTGTTCAAATAGTGTGGTGAGGAAACGAGCATAAGGAATCAGTCTTGTGTTGCCCTGAAGAGTGTCCATTCTTTTGGCCATAAAATAGGCAAAGTTGAATGGTGTTCCGGTCTCAATGCAATAGAGCATGTAACCTACTACAATGGAGACATTTGCTCTCGCCCCAAACTTTACAAACACATTGGAAGTCAAAACATGTTCCCATGCATTGAGCGTGTCACGCAAGTGTGATTGAGCCTAATGAGAATCTGCCTCGTCATTGCAATGATATTGAGGCTTGAAGATTGCATTTTGTACTTCTGCCGCATCGATTCTATTCTCTTCAGATGAGTGATAAATACGGTACTTTCTGAACTCTCTTGTCTCCATAGCATCAGAGTAGATCTTTACGCCGATAGAGTTGATGCCAAGAACATTACCAAGCTTCTCCAATGTCCATATATAGTTATGCCTATACATTTGAAAATTGAGGGTGAGATCGGTGGGGTTGAAGTGATAAAAAGCATAGAATTCTTGTATGTGTCGGTGATAGATGTCGGGGGTAGTAAAGCAAATGATAAGCAACCCGCATTGGTAAAACGTTGTCGAAGACCGCTCAATCGAATGAAGTCAAGGTCACAATGACGACCTTCATGATAATTGCGTTTTTCAAACGGTTTGTAGTTATCAACACCTCGAGCGCAACGGACCTTTTTCATGTATTGTTTGGTGTCTCGTCTTTCACCCATTGTCCCTATCAAAATAACACATAATGTTATATATATATATATATATATATATATATATATATATATATATATATATATATATATATATATATATATATATATACTAGCTTCAAGACCCGCCCGATGGGCGGGCTAGCTTTATTATTTTATTTTCAGTATTGATATAGTAAAATATTTAAATAAGAAATATACATACAATACAATAATAAAACATGTTCATAAAAAAATATAAAATAAAATAAGCCAAAAGATTCATGTATATTACAAAACTAACAAATTAAAAAGCGTCAAAGTACATAAAAAATGAAAAAATGTTTAAAGGCGAAGTAATATATCCCAACATATTACTTTAAGACCTTGCTTGCTTTTAACTCTCGAGACAGCTACATACAACTGACCATGTGAAAACACAGGCCGTTGTAGCAATAATCCAACATGAGACAACGCTTGTCCTTGGCTTTTGTTTATGGTCATAGTGAAATAAACAGAAACAGGAAACTGTCTTCTATTTAATTTGAATGGCATTTTAGTATCTGACGGACTTATGATCATCCGTGGTATAGCACATATGGTTCCAATTTTTCCACCAGAAATTATTCGTGCTTCAATATTGATAGTCCCCATACGTAACACCTGCAACCTCGTTCCGTTGCAATTGGTCAATGTTTCTTAAACACATGATAGGGGCACCTACCTTCAACACCAGCTCATGATGCCGAACACCTGACATACGAATGCTATTAAGAAACTCAGTTGTGTATAAAGACTCATCAAAATTGAAATCCACATCTGTATCGCTCACTGTATCTGAACTATAGTATACACGTTCTTCTCCATCAATCATAGACATCATATGCTTGTTCACTTTATCCACTTCGTCATGTGTAGGCGCAAGTATGGCTCTATCTTGGAAATATGAGGGCACCCATAAATTAGACATTATGTTAGGATAAATCTGTTGTGTAACAGCATCAACATGAATATCAGATTCTGGAATGAGCATTTCTTTAGGAAACTTAACAACGGATTCACCATCGTTGGTTCCACCCATGATTGGTCCCAAACGGTCAACCTAAATTGACCAGGTGAATGGTCAACTAAGTCAAACGTCTCAGACCAAATCTCCGTGGAAGTATAGGGTTTCCCCGGGTCGTTATGTCCCGACGAGGTGTGGATTGTATTTAAAACGGGTTTGTGATCGGGTGAATTTGGACGGGAAAAGGGTTTGAGTGATTAGAATGATTACGCTACGGAAATATAAGTAAGAGGGATTTAAACACACTATATTAACAATAACGTGAAACCTAGTTAACCTAAAACGTAATCTAAAAACTTAAAATCATAATTTGCTTATAAATAAGCAGAAAAATAAGCCAAGAGGGCTTAAATAGAAGCTATCACTCTATTTAAATTTGGTTTTTCTTTATTTTACAAACTACTTTTAATAACGTAACCTAAATTTAAAAACGTGAAAGTTATTTAAATAAAACGCGAGTTAAAATTAAAATAAACACGAGTGCGCGAAATAAAAAGTGAAATCTGAGCTACGCTAATCCTACGGGTGTACAATTAATTTTCCTATGTACTAGAAGACAAAAGAAAATTTTAGAAAAAAGAAAATTAATTTTTCAATAAAAATTCTATTTATTACGAATTAATTACTAATTAACACTAATTAAATTCTAATAATTATAAAAACTACTCTAAAAATCTGAAACTTTTTAAGTAAATACTACAATTTAAAAGGCTCCTAAGAAAAATATAAAAAGTGGGGGCACAGTTTATCAATAAGCAGAAATTAAGCAAATAAGCCAAATAAGCTTAATGAACTATAATCACTATATAAATAAAATTTGCTAGATATAAACTGAAAAAGACCCTAGGGCAGTTGGTGTGTGGTGTTGGTGTTATGTGTTTAAGCAGGAGGTCTCAGATTCGACCCTTGCTTTTTGCAATTTTGTTAAAAATTTATTTTTTTGATTTTTTCTTGAACAAAACTGAGCACCAACAATAAATAGCAAACTTTTGTAAAACCAAGATTTAAAATAAGCTCAGATAAGCTCTGAATGAGCTTATCCTCCCAACAGTTGGCATATAAGCTTAAAATGGATTTTTAATTGGAGAAACTAAGCAATAAGCCACAAACTGAGCACCCAAGGATTAATTAAGCTAAAAATGCCTTAATGGAACTGAAAATAAGTTAAAATGACAAGCAAGAAACTCAGAATAAGCAAAATAACTTGACAGATGGCTATTTAAAGCCAAAACTAGATTTTTATACTAAATAAGCTACAAATAAGCTACAATCTAAGAACCAAAGTTGGAATAAGCTAAAAACAGGTTAAGGAAACTTAAATTAGGCCAAAGGAAAGAGAACAACTTAGAGAAAGGGCTTATAAGCTTAAATAAGCAATCCAAGCAAACCCAATACACTCTCAGACCACACAGGCCTAATGTGGCATATGCAGTCCATTGTAGGCCCCACAATGATGATCAAAGATCCAAACAAAAAGTGGTACCAGCAAGCCAACCTGGAAGGCTTTCAAATAAGCCAAGTTCCACACCCTGGGTCCCACTAATGAAACCTAGGGGGTTGGAAGTTGGGCAGATGAACTGGGTGATTGGCTTGTATCGGGAAAAGGGGCAAGGTTGAGGGGCATAGCCTGAATTTGGATTTCAAAGGTTAAGCTCGTAAATATCCCGGGAGGGTGGGTGGGAATTTGCAAATCCTCAAGATTGAGTGCATCTCCCCCCGGGCTATCAAACTCCGGAGGAGTCATGATATGATGAGTGAGTTCACCGGAGAACTCCTCATGAAGAGAATTATTCACAAGATGTGAATCTGTGAACTCATGTTCCGGAATAGACTCATCACAATCCTCATTCCGAATACCAAAGAGTGGATTATCAGAAATCAAAGTGAATTCAGATTCGAATTCAAATAGAGGATTGATGAGAGTAGTATTGAATGTTTCGGGAAAAAAGAGATTATCATTCTCTATTAGACTGCTAGGATCAGAAGTGAGTGACGGATCATGATATAGGAGACTTTCAATTTCTCCCAAATCGGCTTGGAAATCAAGGAGACCATCATCACTTTCCAATGAAAGTGGATTGATGTGAGTAAGTTCATCCGCAAACTCCTCAAGAAGAGGATCAGCATCAGACTGTGGGAGTGATGCCTCAATATACTCAATGTCTCCATGAGATGTACAATCATCATTAAAATCTGAGAAAGTCTCAAAATGATCGTTTGAACACTCAAGAGGGGAAGGTAAATCACACATATCATCCAAAGTTCCCTGTGACTCTCTCGGGATTGGGACAAGGATCTCAACACTAGACTTTATTAATTCTTCCGATTCCTTATTAGGAACAATGCTAAGATGCTCATCCCCCATGTTCAAAGAGTGAGTGTGAACTTCGGGTGTGATATCAATAGACTGAGGGAGTCGAGAAGGACTAGCAGACATAGGTTTTATAAATTTCATTTGTTCTTCTGCTAGTAATTCTATCATAGTCTTTTCTCCCTGATTTCCGAGGAAGGAATCACAACAGATGAACTTGATGAATCCTCACAATATTGAGAAATATCAAGGGTAACTTCATCATCATCGTCGAGAAGAGCAGCATTGCGAAATATGGCACGTGTTTTAGCTGCTTGTTCTAAGACTAGCAATTCTTCCTTGCTCAATTTGTTTCTAGTTGCTCGTTCTTCGGTAAGTAATTCTGCCATAGATTTCTCACGAGAGCTTTGAAACGATGAAGTAGCTAACTCCTCCTTAAGTTATTTCAATATCTCAAGAGCCTCTAGTAAAAGGTCTTGCTCGGTATCATGAGGAGTTGCTTGGATCATTTAGTACTGTGGAGGTGGGTCTGAAAACGAATAGTCGTAATTGTTATAAGGAAATGGATTCCTTGTTTGACAATCCGAGCTAAAGTGTGGACCTCCACAGTACTCACAAGAGTAAAACTGATGTGGTTGTGGGTTGTATGTGTTAGAGTCATAATTGTTATCAGGAAACTGCTCATAGACAAGCGTGCTTCCTGATTGACAATCAGAACTGTAGTGTGAACCACCACAATACTCACAACAGTAAAACTGTTGAGTCTCATGGTGTGGTAGCTGATGGAATAAATCAGTCGTGTCATGGTAGGAATAGGGATCTTGGTTATATACAGACCCGTTTCCTGACTCTACCATGCCACAACTGGGGCAATTACCACCATTATAAGAACTACCACACCACTGGAAAATCAGAAGGTGTGGATGAGACATAGAAAGAATCAAAAGGTTTGGGAGGGTAAGGAATGAAGAATCAAAGATGTGAGAGGGTAAAGGTGAATATTTTTGGAGTTTTTGAGAAACATTTTGTACAAATGATAAAGAAAATGTTTTTGTGTTCGCTGAAAACTAATTTTTCAAAATTTTCGGGAACAGTTTTGTTTTTGATAATAAGATAATATACACAAGGATGGTAAATATACAATGGATGTATATCCCGATTCACTAATACGCAAAACCGTTTAGAAAAGCGCGCACAACCTCCCCGGCAGCGGCGCCAAAATTTTGATCGGTCCCAAATGGTCAACCTAAATTGACCAGGTGAATGGTCAACTAAGTCAAACGTCTCAGACCAAATCTCCGTGGAAGTATAGGGTTTCCCCGGGTCGTTATGTCCCGACGAGGTGTGGATTGTATTTAAAACGGGTTTGTGATCGGGTGAATTTGGACGGGAAAAGGGTTTGAGTGATTAGAATGATTACGCTACGGAAATATAAGTGAGAACGATTTAAACACTATATTAACAATAAAATGAAACCTAGTTAACCTAAAACGTAATCTAAAAACTTAAAATCAGAATTTGCTTATAAATAAGCAGAAAAATAAGCCAAGAGGGCTTAAATAGAAGCTATCACTCTATTTAAATTTGGTTTTTCTTTATTTTACAAACTACTTTTAATAACGTAACCTAAATTTAAAAACGTGAAAGTTATTTAAATAAAACGCGAGTTAAAATTAAAATAAACGCGAGTGCGCGAAATAAAAAGTGAAATTTGAGCTACGCTAATCCTACGGGTGTACAATTAATTTTCCTATGTACTAGAGGACAAAAGAAAATTTTAGAAAAAAGAAAATTAATTTTTCAATAAAAATTCTATTTATTACGAATTAATTACTAATTAACACTAATTAAATTCTAATAATTATAAAAACTACTCTAAAAATCTGAAACTTTTTAAGTAAATACTACAAGTTAAAAGGCTCCTAAGAAAAATATAAAAAGTGGGGGCACAGTTTATCAATAAGCAGAAATTAAGCAAATAAGCCAAATAAGCTTAATGAACTATAATCACTATATAAATAAAATTTGCTAGATATAAACTGAAAAAGACCCTAGGGCAGTTGGTGTGTGGTGTTGGTGTTGTGTGTTTAAGCAGGAGGTCTCAGGTTCGACCCTTGCTTTTTGCAATTTTGTTAAACATTTATTTTTTTGATCTTTTCTTGAACAAAACTGAGCACCAACAATAAATAGCAAACTTTTGTAAAACCAAGATTTAAAATAAGCTCAGATAAGCTCTGAATGAGCTTATCCTCCCAACAGTTGGCATACAAGCTTAAAATGGATTTTTAATTGGAGAAACTAAGCAATAAGCCACAAACTGAGCACCCAAGGATTAATTAATCTAAAAATGCCTTAATGGAATTGAAAATAAGTTAAAATGACAAGCAAGAAACTCAGAATAAGCAAAATAACTTGACAGATGGCTATTTAAAGCCAAAACTAGATTTTTATACTAAATAAGCTACAAATAAGCTACAATCTAAGAATCAAAGTTGGAATAAGCTAAAAACAGGTTAAGGAAACTTAAATTAGGCCAAAGGAAATAGAACAACTTAGAGAAAGGGCTTATAAGCTTAAATAAGCAATCCAAGCAAACCCAATACACTCTCAGACCACACAGGCCTAATGTGGTATATGCAGTCCATTGTGGGCCCCACAATGATGATCAAAGATCCAAACAAAAAGTGGTACCAGCAAGCCAACCTGGAAGGCTTTCAAATAAGAAAAGTTCCACACCCTGGGTCCCACTAATGAAACCTAGGGGGTTAGAAGTTGGGCAGATGAACTGGGTGATTGGCTTGTATCGGGAAAAGGGGCAAGGTTGAGGGGCATAGCAGCCCTAGCAAACAAGCTTTAAAATCACAAACTAGGATAGGTCTAACAAGCTGGGTATGAGAGCTTTTCAAAAAGCTACTAAGCTCAGGGTGAGCTTAAGTAATGAACATTTTAGAAGCCCATGAAGTTTGGTTCATGCAACTGCTATCAAGCTTATCCAACTACTGCAAAAGCTACTAAAAGCTACTACAAGAGCTGACAAGTTCAGAAAACTAACAAACAAGCTCAAAGGTTCATAAATCAAAGCTTACACCAAGCTTGAACAATCACTAGCTCACTGATCAGGCAATTTAATCAAACAGACATTCAAACAAATACAAGGCTCAACTGTCATGCTAAGATGATGATGAATCCTAATTATCTAAACTGTGATGAACTAAAATAAGCTTCAACAAGCTTCAATCTACAAGCTAAAGCATTTCCTAAACTAACTCAGATAAGGAACTTAATTAAGTTAGCAAGACCAAATCAACAAATAAGCAACAAACAAACTTAACACATCTGATACAATCAACAGTCCAAGGGGTACCTTTAAGCAGGCCTGATCTAGCTTATTTGATAAGCTCAGTAGGCCAAAATGGATTTTGAATCAGCAACCCTGCACTACAAACTTCCAAAAAAAACTAAGAACTCAGATGAGGGTCCACAGATAAGCTCAGTATGAGCTTATGAATTGAGCTTGTGTACACTGATGAGTCAGTGTACACAGCTCAGTGTATGCATATGGAAGGCTAAAAATAAGCTACTGAATAAGCTTAACATGAGCAGTTAAGCATTGGAATAACAAGGTTGTACAACTAGCTATCCAAAACATCAAATACAATAAGCTATGGTGCAATGAGGACTTAAATGCAAGACTGAGAAAATGTTGGCATGGAACTGGAACAGGGGAGTCTATGAGCCAAAAGGGTCACTTCATGATTGATTTTCAATGAGCAAATGGGCTTCTAAATCTAAATTTCTTCTTGATTTAGACACATATACCACCAGAGATTACCAAGCAACAATTATTATTTATTTCTAAACCAAATTGAGCCCTATAAAGCCTTTTAAAATCTGACCATATTAGCACTTAAGAGCATTTTGACTTTTTGATCTTTCTTCTAAGTTGACTTAATCCAATTTCAAGTGATCCTAATTGATAAATTATGTTATATTGAACTAATTTTAACTTAAATTAAGCTAACTTAACTACTTTTATAGCTAATTGATGCAGAAATTACTCCAAAGATCAAACAGTTAACTGTGTAGGATCAATCCTATGCTATTTTGACTTTTAACACTATACCTACTGATTTTATGCTAGATTAAACCTAAATGCAACCTAAGTGAGATGTACAAACCAAGTATACCCAATAAAATACCCACAAGATCAGCAAAACAATCGATCCCAAACACCCCTTAATCATACTAACTGATTTTAAATTTAAATGCTTGTGACCAAATTAAACTATTCCACTGATGCAAAATCAATTTCTAACTTATGTGAAATTATATAAGCTGAAAGGATCCTAAATTAAACACTACAATGAGCTATTGCTAGTTATGCTAAAATTGAAGCTAAAATGCAAAAGTAGATCACTAAGAGAGGTACCCACTAAAATTCAACAAATAGACACAAACTCACTGAAGTAGACTGGAATGGCATGAGAGTACAACTAAACAGCAGCAATCAACAAAGAATAAGCAGTAAGTAATAAGCTAATAAGCACTTTTTGAAAGAAACTTGAGTTTGTATTAATCTAATAAATTGAGTACAGAGAAATCATAATAAGCCTTAACAACTGAAACTAATTAAAATTTAAACTAAAACCCACTACTAATACTACCTACTTAACTATTATTAACTACTAAAAACCTAACTGCCAAAAAATTGGCTACAAATGAACTATTTATATTGCCAGAATTAGGGTTCCATCCTTTTCTTCTTGTGCTCTTTTTCCTCTCTCTTTTGTGCCTCTTGGAATCAATTCCCTACCATTAGATTATAAAATGGGTAATCTCAGCCCTTGTACTTGCTTTGGCGCCCAAAGTGTTGTGGGTTGTTGACTTAGAGGGGACAAGGGTTAATTATAAGTGGGGTTGACTTTGGAGAGGGTTTAGTAGGGTGGCTATGGTTGGTTATGTTGGGGGGGACAAGGATGTTAGAGAAGCAGGGAGTTTGGGGGCTGGGATTTGTCTGGGTTTGGCGGCAAAAAGAGGGGAGGAAGAAAGGGGGAGGGTTGACTTTTTATTTGACCCTGGGATAGGGTAAAAATATTAAGCAGGGTTAGGGTTTGGGCTTTGGATTGTAAGGATTGGGCTTGGGTTTGGTGTGGTGGGTTGGATTAGGTTTAGTAAAAAGGGTGGGATTAGTTTTGGTTTGGTTTATTTAGGCTTAATAAAATCACAAGGACTAAACATGCAATTTTTGAAAAGTGAGGGGTGTAAACTGCTAACCTGCCAAAGTTAATCACAAGGGCTAAACATGCAATATATTCAATTCCTAAAGGACTTTTGAAATTTATTTTCCAAAATGAAACTATCCGAGGACCAAAATCGCCAAAATTGAAAGTGTAGGGACCAAATATGTAAATTTTCAAAACTTTTCACCCAGGAACCTTTTTGATAAATTTTCATTTGTAAAGGACTTGGATTAACTTTTCTTTCAAAATAAATGCTCAGGGACTAGTTTTGCCAATTTTTGAAAGTTGTGGGACTGAAACTGCCAATTTTACAAACTTTGTATGTTTTTCATCTGTTTTTACTCATTTTGCATCTAAAACATTTAAAACACAATTTTGAAATATTTTTAGTATTTTGATGCATTTCTGAGTGTTTTTGTATGTTTTGCAGTTCAGATTTGACAAAAAATGATGAGTGTTTGGGCACTCATCAACCCACTTTGCCGTCACCTATGTCAAGAATCCAATCACCAAACTCTTTGATTTCTTGAGAATGTGCAGGATCGCTGCCTACACGGAACCTCATATTGACAGTTAACTTTAGTACAGTATAATGACGCCAGAGATACGACGCGTTCAGTGAGGAGTGCACAACATCTTGTCTATTGCCATTAGTAAAAGTTCAGCAAGATCACTTTCGACACTTATTGAACACATAGAGTCTTCAACAACATTAATAGGGATTGCAAATCGAGAATGAGCGGTTCTACCACCCTCTAACAAAAGGGCAGCTATACCACTAGATGCAACATTCAAGACAATCTCTTCATTTGAACGTAAATATGCTGTCAAGGTTTTGTACAAATAAGTCTTGCCAGTTCCTCCATATCCATAGACGAAAAACATGCCACCGTCGTCTTTATCAACAACATCAATTACAGTTGCGTATATACCTTTTTGTTCATCCGTTAGACTATTGTATAATGTTTGATGCTCAACAATAAGCTCCGGCACGTCGTAATTAAGTTAGTCATATACCATACGGTTGTATCCAGCCATTGTGTATAATTCATCCGGAATGGGGAAGTTTACTATACTTTCTAGACTTCTGCCATTGCTAAGCAACAAATCTTGTATTTAAGTAAGACAAATGTTTTCCCTTTGCTTATCTGACAACTCAAGATCTGTAACAAACATATAAAAAAATATATATCATCAAAATATACAAAGCACATTCATATATGTAATAATTATAAATATAGTATTACAATTATTATTTACGTGTATTGTAATTTGTATATTGTTATGAGCAAATATGAATTCCATAAACGTAAACCATTTAAAGCATAAAAAATGGGAAAACAGCACTGAATATCTATTAATGCATTGTATTCATGTGTTTATGCAATAATACAATTAGTAATAGATGCATTGTGGTTAAAATATAGAACTAAGATCATCAAGCAAAAACGAAAAAGTACCTGGATGGTTATGCCAATTAGTGACAGATGCATTGTGGTTAAAATATAGAATTAAGATCATCAAGCAAAAAACGAAAAAGTCCCTGGATGGTTATGTCTAACTCGCTCAATATCAAGCACATCATTAGCCATCAAATGCCAAGTCTGCTCCCATACCTTCTTTGATCGCGCCATGCTATCAGTTAGTATAAGTTTAACAAATAAATCGCGAAGATAGCCACCCATACCCCATTCACTGACATCAATGTATTCTTTGTCTTCATCTAACAACCCACGCGCGTAGCAAGCTTCTTTGAAAGTGTCATACACAACATCATTATATTCCCTTAAATGCTCAAATTTCCTTGGGCCTCTAACTTTGTTCAATAAGATTCGTAGATAAAACATTTCACCCCACGATGCCGGTACATGGTGAATACGGCCGACGCTAACTCCCCTTTTTCTCTTGGTCCATATTCTATCATCTTTATTCCATACATAAAATTTAGGAATATCTACATACAACAACTTCCTTGCCTCTGTATCAGTTTCATTTAACTCCATCCACTTTAAGAACTTAGTCATGTTTGCAGACTCCTTTTCCAGAGTAAAGTCTAGGCTTTCCGTTGCATCAAAAACAACAGATTGCTCGTTCGGCAGGTGGAACGGCAACCGTTCTACAGCAGGATATCTATGATGTATGTCAAATCTAAATATTCTCCATGCAGCTTCACAGGCAGACAAATACCGACAATCTAAGTACTCTTGTATTTCATCTTTATCTTTCTCCTCAATGGCTGCCGTTATCCTATCCGGACCCTTGTTTATGTACTTAAAAAGATACTTTATTAAACCAAACTGGTTGCACCATTCTACATTAATATGAGCTTGGTACTCTCTAAGCAATCTTGGGTTGTACGGAAAACATTGCCATTAAAAAGCTCAGCACCATTCTTTGTAATTGACCTACCATTGTCCGTACGTTTATATATGGCGTATCCACTTTCGTCAATATAAGTACTATCATTGAATGCTTTAGGAAAACTTTTCGAGCACTTGTTGCCAACCATGCAAGGACAGTTCTTATGGTCAGGATCACATGGTCCATGAATCATGAACTCTTTCACAAGAGTGTAAAGTTTTGGGTCAGTCTCCTTATCCGAGCAGATATGCAACGGTCAATGTCTACCGGATTTCTAAGCTTGTCTTGACTCTCCAACCAAATTAATAAATGACAATGTGGTAAACCACGCTTTTGAAATTCTATTGTGTATACCTCTGCATTTACGAATAAACATACATCAAAAGCGGTAAAAAAATTTTTAAAAAATAAATAAATTAATGAATATATAAATAAAAATTAATTATTTGCATTCAGAAAAAAATATACATAAAAAATAAAAAATAAAAAACATGCAATACCAAAGATTATATGACGAATACCTGCTTTGACGCTACCGAATGTACGTTTTTCTTTAATATCTTTTAAAAGACTATCAAGCTTAATCTTGAAAACTCTTGTTAGTACATCTGGTCGGTCTTCGCTTTTCAAGCCCCTTTTTTGTAGGAAACGCATTATTTCCGGCCATTTAGGATTGCAAGTAAACGTTATGAAAAGATCAGGGTATCCGTAAAACTTGCATAAGGTCATTGCATCCATATAATTTTGCATCATGTATCTGGGACTACCGGTTACGGAAGATGGCAAAATAACTTTTTTACCACCCTTTTTGTTTTGATCACTTGATGATTCTGCTAATGCTTCCAATCGCGCATAAGTCTCACTTCGGAGGTCCTTATTTTTGTTTCACACATACCTCATCCGTTCTGCCTCAACCATCGTATAGCCGTCAACCAAAAATTGCTGAAAAAGTTTCCTACTATTAAGTACAGTCGAAAATACTCCTGGCCTCTCTTGTATTCTATGTGCAAACCATTCTCTCATGGTAACTCTTGTTCTCTGTTTGTCTGGAGTATCATCTGTAACATGCGAATGGTATATATCTGTCCTATACCCGTCTTCTGCATAGGGAAATAACAAAGGGTATTGCAGTGGGAGGTATTCAACGTGTAATTCACTTATCCTTTTTGTATTTCCATCATACTGGTGTAATATAATATCTCTCTCGTCGGAATCGAAATCACCTACAATTAAAGCAGTGACCTCGTCGGCTGTTGGTAGGTCATACTCTCTTCCATCCTTTGCTCTCCTACCGATCAGTCGAAGTTTTACATTATTATCATCAGATGAAGCAAACCTTTGCCCAGCCATACGAAACTGTTTAACTAATGGATTGTGTTTGTCAAGCATATCTTTAATTTGCTTTGTAAGATGACGGTCAATCTCTTTGTTTGAGGAAGAAACTCGTTCAGTTTCATTACTGCATCAACGATAGTAAAAGAATATGACAAATCAGGATAAACATACATGTAACAATAAAAAAAATATATATATACACATAATAGTAATAATGATAATATCAATAATAATAATAATAATAATAATAATAATAATAATAATAATAATAATAATAATAATAATAATAATAATAATAATAATAATAATAATAATAATAATAATAATAATAATAATAATAATAAAAAAAAAACACAAATGACATACAAAGTGCACACACATATTGATTACCTTACGACATCGACTCTGTTTTGAATCTCATTAGCCGTATAAATATATATAACTGAGAGAACTTAGGCGGTGTGTCTGGCTTAGGCATTAGCGTTCCAGCCACGTGATAGTTTCCACCGTGCAATCGAAAACAGTAAGGCCCTCAACCTTTGTTAACATCATGATCCACCTTACCACCCATAGATGTAAAGGCAAACATGGAATTGTATCTTCTGATATTGTCAAGAAACGTATTGCTTTTTGGATGGTCTTTAGTAAAAAGTTTCTTCAACAACGGAGGTGGATTTTTCAAGGCAACATGAAACTTAACCTTACCATGCATACATCATATAGAGTATCCATCATTATTTCCATTTGTCGCTCCTCTTTTACTTTCATTCAACCAAAGCATAGCATGATACAATTTACACTCATAGATCGGATCTCCATGATCCATGTAATCTATAAAAGATAAATCAAATCATAACGTGTGTTTCAAATAAAACATACATATACATACATATAAGTGACATATAACAAAAGTACATATTTTGTATACCTTTTGATAGACCAACAGTATGATCTCTTACATCTTCAAGAATGTCATCATCAGATATATCATCATACACATTCGAAGCATGATCATCCGTATTTGAACAGGCATTAGAATCAGTATTGAGATTTTCATTATTATCGGCACAAGCTGCACTGTCATTAGTAGTGTTGTTAGGCGAGCATGAAGGACCTCCTAATGTCTAAGTTCGTAAGTATACATTATAAAAAATAAATGTGTTGTAATTGTTCGTATATGTATAAATAACTTAACATACCTATTTCAAATGGCACAGGAGTCAAGTGTTTAAACCTTGAACGGGTATTCAGCATACTCTTTGAGCCTATTCCGTTAGTAATTAGGTTAAATAATTTGGTTAGTCAATGACATTATAATTCATATGTAAAGCATCAAATAAATATGATGATAGACAATAGACGGAAAATATGATCATACTCGACACAATACGTTGTAGTCTTGTTACAGGAAAACTTGACATCGGACGATTTCCGGAAGGAAGTCAGTCTATTATCGTACTCACTGTAATAGCTGCAACATTAATAATAAGCATTATTAAACATACGTGTATTATTCGTTTGCATTCATACACCAAAAAATGTAATGTTGATAACGTATAGTGATAAAAAAAACTTACAACTGTTTATGTTATGATTAACAGATGTAGGTGTTTGTAAATTATGTTGATCAGTAGTGACATTCGGTACCATATTCGCCGTGTCATTTACCGGATTTACAACACTACATTGAATATTCACATTGTTTGCACAATTATCAACAAATGGCGGAACAGACCGCTTAGGAGGTCTTCCTCTTGGGCGAGCTACCTTTTTAATATCATGCGATGATGTTCTGTCAGACAAACTACTTTGCAACATACTTGGTTGTTCAGCAGTAACATTTGGGAAAGAATTGTCATTTGCTGTAACGAAGGTTAGATACATCAATAAAAAATTCATGTACAAAGTTAAAGATATTTTTATTAACATATTAACACGTACGTTGAGTAACATTATTTTTTCGCGGTCTTCCTCTTGGTCTAGGGATAACTTTAGTCGTATTACCGACGGAAGAAGGTATGTTACTTGTTGATACATTTCCTTTGTTGCTAGCACCTGAAATAAAATTAAATAATTTGTACTAAACATTTAGAATAATATATATATATATATATATATGTATATATATATATATATATATATATATATATATATATATATATATATATATATATATATATATTTACATTATTAAAAAATATCTTACTTGTCTTATTTGATCTTGGTCGTCCAACCTTTTGTATGGGCGGTGTAGGATTCATTGCGGTTGACAGTTGGGTTACATTTGTTATAGGTACCGTAGAAGGTGAGACATGAACATCAAATTTTGACGTCTGCTTAGCAGATAAATGCGTCTTTTTGTTGTGTAATGTTAGGCCTTCATGTTCATCGACATTAGAAAAATCTATTATTGAAAAAAAGTTATTTATATCACTACTGCAGTATTTAAATTGGAAAAAAATGTAAAATAGTTATAAATAATAAGTGATTTAAAACTCACTGTAATTTTCGTTCCTAGGTCGTCATCTTGTTGAGCTATACAACATAGTATTACGCACAGATGAACAATTGTTTAAAACCGAAGAGTTAAACGTCGAAGGCGTGGTTTGAACATGCTCGTTTAATGATTTTTTGTTGGAAACACAGGTTTTTTATTTTGATATGACATGTTATTGCGTTCATTGTTAGACGATGAGCCAAGAATACCTTCAAAAAAATTTGAAAAAACCAAATAAGTATTACAGATGAATGATATAAACAACATATATAAACAAACTATACCCGTATTTAAAGATACGTCGCCTAAAGCCGTCCTTGGGTGGTTTGTTAGAGACAACCAACGGAACGCGGCTGTTAGTAGTATGAAGACTGGAATTCACGGCATTGCGATTAATACCATTTAACGTTCCAGCAACATAATTATTCAATCCGATTTTATCTGATCAACACATTGTGATTAATACCATTTAACACATTGTGATTAATAACATTTAACGTTCCAGCAAAATAATTACAATAACCATAAGAATTAGAAAAAATACATACTTGAAGAAGCAGAACTTAAACGTATCCGTGGTGCTTGTGAATTAGATTGTAATCCATTGCCAGAAACATTGGCATCTTCCATCAAGAGAGACGTAGTTTTTTGTTTTTTTAAATAATTTTCGTTATGATCGACAATCATGTAATACACAATTGTTTGAAAGTTCTTCTGTTATGCGTTTGAATATGTAAGCAGTATAATTTGAAAAAATAAAATCATTCATAAAATATATCCTTTATTTTAGGAAAAGATTTATATATGTTGCAGGTAGCGTAAAAACAAAATATAATAATAATTGGTGATATTGTACGTAAATAACATTGATATGTAATATTATTTTTTAAGGAAAAATACATCAACGTGTGTTTTAATTAGTGATATAAGGATTGGTACGGTTATAGATTTGTAAATTAATTGTTATGTAATACGTCTATCAAATATAACACAAAAATTAGAATGATATAAAACATTGTCGATAACATATGGACTTATTGAAATTTAAAAAAATAGTAGCAAAAGTATATCACGTATCATAATAAATAATAGTGTAATTAAAAAAAGACAACATCGGCCTATGAAATTTTAAACTTTGTATGGGATAATGTAAATATAGTTATCTTATTTCGAATAATGTTGATATATTAAGCCCAATTTGCATTATTATTAAAAAAAAGTCACTCGGCCCAATTAACTTTATTATAATGGCAGGCTTAAAAATATAGTTATCTTATTTGGAATAATGTTGATACATTAAGCCCAATTTGCATTATTATTAAAAATAAATAAATAAATAAATAAATTGACTCGGCCCAATTAACTTTATTATAATGGCGGGCTTAAGATTGCAGCTTTAGAATAGGGTAATATTGACACGAAATTTAAATGTTACACAAAACAATGTATTAAAGATAGTTCATAAAAATGAATCATAAAGTTGCAAACAACATAAAAAATATCATGAATTCATATCCATGACCAATAGTGCATATAATAAATCCAAAGAAAACGTCGTAGAAAATCTACGGGATTATTGATCATTCAAAAGATAACATCAAACGACGATCAAACGACGTCATCGTCATCAGTGTCATCATCAGTGTCTTCATCTATTAATGAGTAGGTGTATTTTGGTTTATCGGATGGTACGTCCACAAATGACGATGGAGATAACTTCACTTGTGTTGCGGATTCACCAGGGGATTCCTACAAAAAAAATAATAACAATAACATTAATAATAATAATAAAATATTATTAAATAAATAACTTAAAAAAAAAACCCGTATCAAATAAACATGTTAACAATTAAATTTTTACAAGCGCTAATATAGTACTTATGATTTATGATTAATAAAAAAAATAATGTTAAAAGAACAAATATGCGTACATACATTGTCATCGTCATCAGACGAAATAATTACAATAGGATTTATAGGAGATGATAAAATAGTGTTTGTGATTCTCCTCCTTTTCGTCGGTAGCGGAGTCAACTATACAATCAACAAAATAACAATAAATGCTCATTAACATTACTTAAAAAAATATATTTATACATATAATATTAAATTTCTAAAGTAACAATATATACGTACGTCTTCGTCATCAGATAGCTCGATAGTAAAGTTAGGTTCAATATTTTTAAGCTCCTTCTTGTTATCTTCATGATCCAATGGCTATTTACACACACACACACACACACACACACACACACATATATATATATATATATATATATATATATATATATATATATATATATATATATATATATATATATATATATATATATATATATATATATATATATATATAAATGTTATTAAATGCATTCATACAAAGGAATATAACTAAAGCATTTTTTTTCAAAATACGTATAAAACAAAAAATTGTCACCTTGATTGGTTTAGAATCACCCATTTGCAAATAGAAAATCAGAAAATGTGTTGTGACTAATAAAAAAACAGAAAGGGTATTTATAGAGTTAGATAACACATAATAATCTATAAAAGATAATGGGAAAAATATCAAAAGTTTGTTACATTTTTTTTGGTAAGATTATCTTGTTATTTTTTAAAAAATATGATGAATAAAAGTGGATGTCAAATATAATGGTAAAGTTGTTAACATATCATGACACATTTCAAATTGTAAACCGGTGATATTATCAAAATAAAATAAATCAATTTATTACGTATATCATTATAATGTAACTAAACAAAAGAATGGTAAAATATTTGGGTAAAAATAAATATTGCAAATTGCATATGCCGATGCATTATGAATTGGGTGAAAATAAATATTGCAACCAAGTGCACATAGGGTTGTAGGCTACTCAAGTGTTTGGGTAAAAACAAATAAGTAAAAAACAAAGATTACTTATATCTTTACATAACATATCAAATCACACATAACTCTTGCTCTCTCTTTGGTTTGTGTGAGCCAAACCCATCTTTACGTATTCCGATCAAAAAAGATAAATCCGGCAAAAGATAACGATTAATCAAATAGTTCAAGGTACACATAATATCTATTAAATATGTTTTTTATTAATATAAGCATCGTTTTGTAGTTATATGTTGTAAAAAAATATATGAATGTTGATATCATCCGATATGTCATATGCATGTGTGTGCGATGTCCAAGTTTATGATGAAAACGTTGATTTACTATTTGGGTTAGATGATTGTTGGAATATAGATGCTTGTACTTAATTATGTTTATGATCATTGATGTTCGTGGAATATAGATGCGTATAACTAAGGCATAATAAACCACAAATTATAAATAATGTGTCGTGATTTCATTGGGATTGAAACGGATAAAAATTGTTTTAGTAGATTATTGTTAAACGAATAAGTGATATTATTATTATTTTTAAAAATTTTGTACACGATATTTAAATTTAAACATTGATCCTTGCGAATTATACTCATGTATATCCATTAAAAAACTATTTCACATATATCTCAATTTTTTAGGATATTGGGATGAATTATCTCGTGTTGGCATATAATTTTAAATGACAATAACAACTACATATTCGTGTATATATGTATATTTGTATTTTGTGTAGTAGTTTATAGTTAAAAAGATAAAAACCACAAACATACTTAGATAAAAATTTTAAATAATTATATAGTATATCTGTTTCATAAACATTTGAATAAATATAGCTTTGTGCAACGAAATTAGGTAAACTGGTTAAAATGTGATTGTTACATCCATTGATCGTTGACATCAATGTCATCGCAAAAGCATTAGTACACGGCATTATCAAACTAAATCGTACAAACATGTTATAAGGGTTATACATGTTGGTGTTTGTAGCAATAACGTTAATGATTATCAACAATAGAACATGCAGTTGTCAAAGGCGTATACATATTCAGTTTATTACAATGATTGTGTTTGTATTGCAGAAACAAAAAGCAAAACGAACAAATGGATCAACAATTCCTTTTCCGATTGGATTTACAAAGTAACCCAACTTATCAGGTATTATATGTACATTAGCACACATATATATTTTACTTGTTGTTTTTGTATGTCTTTTTGTTAATGTTTCTTATATATATTATTTTTTTTTGTTTAGGTTTGTTGTTAATACATATTTTAACGTTACTATTTTGCATGTTTAACATAAGCATCATATTAATACAATACGGTATGTTAACAAATCGTGATGAACTGTGTGCAGACTTTACCAAGGGTGTTCAATGAATTCTTTTACAATGGGGAACAATACATTTTCATCAATGGCAACAACATGTTAAGGTACATATGCTTAATCAGGAATAACGGAGACGACATCCAGTTGCACGGCGATGAATGGGCTAAATTTGTGGAAGATAACATCCCTCCAGTTGTTAGAACTTTGCACTTTGTGAAAGAGGCGGAAAGTACATTTTACGTTACAGGTTATGATCACAAGGGAATCGAAGGTCCAGGTTATGAAAGACGTGTTGTGGGCAACAGATTTTCTAGGTGTTTGGTTAGGCGCACAGTTGAAGGACATGTATTTATTTTGTTAGCTTTTCGTTAACAATCTGAATATAAATTTAAGGATATTAATAAGGATATTTGAATAATACATTTACAGAAAAAAAAGCTAGTATAGTCAATTTATAACGCAGATTTTACCGGACGAGTTTCTGCAAAACATATGGAAAAATGTATTCAAAATTTATGCAAATGGCATGAGGGTCAAGGTGAATCATGAAAGGGTGCAACTTGACATGGGGAGCGTTGAAAGGTCAAACAATTGTTCGGCAATGGATGGGACACAACTGTAGCCGATTTGGAAATTGATGTTGGACAATTGATGGTGTTTACAAATTTGGGTAATTACAAACTGAATATGGCGATATTCTTTTCTAACGGCAGGTGCATACACGAAGAATACATCCTACCAACAATGCTGAGAATGCCACCGCGTGCAATAGCACCTTATGCCATAACAGGTATATACAATGTCCATTGCCACAATGTAGGATATAATAGTCATAATATAATTATATGAATTATGTTAATTAATAATTTACTATTAAACGTTAAACACAGATAAGAGATCAAAACACATATGCTCTTGGAAAGGTCATAACAGTCATAACAATGAAAACAATGTTCTTTATGCCGAGCTAGATGGTACAGTTTGTGAATTCTACCACTTGGTAAGTACCTATAAATCAATTGTAGTCTAATAATCGTGTCATACTTTATAATACATTTGTTATTTGTTTTTTTATCTTATGTCGTTAAAACATTATACGGTCACGACAGACAATACCAACAGAATATTGTAGAACTCACATGATGCACACATATGGGAAGGCATTACTCGTGCACGACAATGAGATGTTTACTCTTAATGTTAAAGAAATAGGAGACCGTAGTCAACCAGGAAGGATAAACCATGTGAAGCTAACCGGCAATTGGAGGAAGTTTGGAAACTCGTGTGGGTTCAAAATGCAAAAGATGATGCAACTTAAGCTGATCAACACAAATGTCCAAGTGGTGGAAGGGGAAGAAATTAAAATCGCAGTATTTCATGTTTGTTAGTTTGTTTATATAATGGTAAATTGTTTTGTTAAACAGATGCTAAGGTATGCTATTATGTTTAGGACTATGGATATGTAATCGTAATTAGTCGTTTGCTATTAGGATTATAACTGAATGGGTAAAGCAACGGAATACTCGTTTGCTAAATTTGGTTTGTAACGAATCATCTTTCACGATGAAACCTGACGTGATATGTTAAATCAAGACATTTTATTGTCATGTTGAAATACTGATTAGAATTGTCATGTTTATAATTCATTATGTAACAGTCATCAGTTATAGTAGTTGGACCAAAACATTATGTATATTTGTTGATATAGTTAATGATTGGTCATATAATAACAGTATTAATTTAGATGCAAGATAAAAATGAATTTATAAGTGGGCCGGACCAAAGTGACATTTATATTGAAACAAAACTGGGCCGAAACAAAGAATGTTTTATGTTTGTGTATTAGTAATGACAATAATTAAATTTAAAAATATTTTTTATACCAGATACATAAATAACAACATTAACAACAAAAAAGTATTAAATACATAAGGCTAAACAATGAGAAATAAATAAATAATAATGTTTAAAAATAGAAAGTAAATTACAAACACAATTACCAAATGGTAGAATGTGTAAAACAAAATGCGATAAATGTTCAACATGATAAATTAAGTATATGAATACGATAACAGGTGTTATTAAGCAAATGAAATCATAAGTCACTAATCATCGGAATTGCAAGCATCAGAATCGTACTGAGAAGCATCACTAACTAAAGGACCATCATCAATGAAACTATCAGATAAATCATATTCATCTGTACGATCATCAATATTATCACTTGAAGCAAGTGCATATTATGGAGATTTAGGAATCAATTAGTCAGAAATACGGGCATCATCATTAGCTTCATCATCCAACATATTCATACATTCTTTGGCAACATTTTCATTATCAGTGATATCGTCATTAGACACATCATCAATAACTTTAGTATGTATTTTTGATTGAGGAGACATTTTTTTAGTTCTTTGATTAAAACGGACCAGCAAATCATCGTCAGATTCCTATTAAACATATAATAATAATAATAATAATAATAATAATAATAATAATAATAATAATAATAATAATAATAATAATAATAATAATAATAATAATAATAATAATAATAATAATATAGTACCTTTTTTTCACGGTCGTAAATAATCTCATTCAGATTATTTTTTTTGGATGATGGTGTAGCAACAATATCATCATAAGAAGAAACGATACAGTGTCCACTCTTGTTAACAAAACATATCCAATTAACTTTAAAATAAAATTAATAACAATAATAATAATAATAATAATAATAATAATAATAATAATAATAATAATAATAATAATAATAATAATAATAATAATAATAATAATAATAATAATATAGTACCTTTTTTTCACGGTCGTAAATAATCTCATTCAGATTATTTTTTTTGGATGATGGTGTAGCAACAATATCATCATAAGAAGAAACGATACAGTGTCCACTCTTGTTAACAAAACATATCCAATTAACTTTAAAATAAAATTATTAATAATAATAATAATAATAATAATAATAATAATAATAATAATAATAATAATAATAATAATAATAATAATAATAATAATAATAATAATAATATAGTACCTTTTGTTCACAGTCGTAAATAATCTCATTTAGATTATTTTTTTGGATGACGGTATAGCAACATCATCATCAGAAGAAGAAACGATACACGGTCCACGATTATTAACAAAACGACCGTCCTTTTTAAGCCTTCGGCGTTTTTGTGAGCATGGTATATACTGTACGTTACGTAGATCAATAAAATAAATAAATAAACTAACCATGAACATAGTTTTACAACTGATCGTATACAGCAAGTAATACCTCATCATCATCAGATAAAACAACGATTGGAACATTCTGCACGAATAAATTTTAAATAAAGTAAACGAATATAAGCGTAATAAATAAATGCCTGTAAGCAATGATATTATCATTTTAATTAGTATAATAACATACACACCTTATAAGATGTTGGAGATTTCATGTTCACAAAAAATAACAATATACAATGTTATTCATAAGGATGATTGCTTATTTTATAGGTAAAGTTAGTTACTAAAATTATGGATATTAAAAAGATAACATGTATTTTGAAATAAGATTTTACCAAATCAGCATACATATATTTTTCAAAATAAATGATACGAATATTTTTAAAAAACGTGTAAGATAATGTTTGTTTAAATACAGAGAATACTATATATATATATATATATATATATATATATATATATATATATATATATATATATATTTACAAACGTGTTTTTAGAAATTTTGTTAATTTAAAAAAAATAATTGATTGCAATCTTGATGATATTAAGTGTTATGATGTTGTAATTTTAATGTATTTAGGTCTGCAGAAAAAAAAATTACTTATCGTTGTACATCAACAATACATTTGATTTGGCCGAACTAAAAAATGTTAACAAATGAAAATTATGGGCCGGATAAGTTATGTTAACTAATGTTGGGTTTATCCAGTTTGACATATTTAATAAATACAATTATAGATAATTAATAACACATTCATTTGGGCATGGATTAAAATGCGATAAGATAAGGAAAAAATAAAGAAAAGGAGTAGCCAAAATTAATATTGTTGGTATAAAACAGCTGGCTCAAAATACATATTACATGTGCTAAACAAACTCAATAAACAAAATAAGTAAAATTCAAAAAACATAAATTCATTCATAAACCATCTTCAACGGAATAAACATAATGTCTTGTTTTTTGAACATGTCAAAAAACGATAATTTAAATAACACCAAATGAAAGAACGACAAACGGGATAAACCCAACGATTATTCAAACAAAACCCTAAGAACGATAAATGAAAACACGATGAAGATGATTTATATATTTAGATACGGTTCACTCCTTATCTAAATCTGCAAACATCGGTTTCTTTCCTTTGTCTTTCTCATTCAACATCGGCTTTTTAACTTTATCACTATCATCATTCTCGTCTTCGCACTTATCCAAATCAACAAAGGACCTTTTCTCTCCATTGCTTCTGGACGTGTGTCCGGATTCTTGATTGGATCCTACAACAACGTCATTCTCCTCGACATCAAAAGGCACAATGTCAGCATACCTAAGCTTCGGTTTAGATGAAGAAGTCATATAATTTGGAGTCACAGAATCATCACCAACGTCCTGTATTAATATCATATTTAGTATAAGCAATTTATTTATTTATTTAAAATTATGATTCATACGATAATATTAGAATTCGAATAAATATATGAAAACCAACCTCGCTTAAAAAATCCTTCTTAAAAAAGGCAATAAGATCCGGATCATCAGACATGGCTTTCACTTGATACACATGACTATTCCTGTTTATGTTGTATTCAGAAAACAAGAACTTAAACAACATCTTTTTGCCAAGCATACGGTTCAGCTGCTTAGGGAAACAATCCATATCAAGATCAGATGGTTTATTAATAATTTCAGCACAGCTCACATCAACCAGATTGTGCACCATCTTATCAAAAAGGACCAATGAAGCAGAACCAGTTTCGTCAATCACTCGAAGAATAACCTTAAACCTACAAAATATGTTAAAGACCAATATTAAACAATTGTGATTATTAATATGTTTATAATAATAAGGTAAATCTATTGCAAATTACTTTGCAACAGGTACTTGAACACCATGAGCTTCACAATTATATGTTGTCTTCCTAGATGCCGATGCCTTTGCATTTGGCTTGGCAACTTGTTTCTTAACAGCCACGTTACATCTCCGGCATGCCAAATAATGCCAACCATGCTCCTTATGTATCTTATGAATCTTCGTGTACACAACCAAAGTACTTTCCTGATAAGTAAAGTAAACAAAAGTTACAAATCATGAAGCATAAAACGATACTAAAAATACTACTACTAACCACATAGCAACTCATACCATTTCGTTACTCAATAATATTGGCAATTGGTAGTACATTAGCCACTGTTTATATAATAAATTGTAATTACTTGATGTTTGTGTGATCAATAAAATTTGTAATAAAGTGATAACGACTTACAGCATCAGAATCCCTAATAGCTCCAACAGTTTTCTTGTATGATCGTTCAAAAAATGATTATGTCGTCACAACAGTTTTCTCAGGAGAGTAATGACCAATCTTACAACTATTTTCACTAAAGCCATATTTGTTTTGATATCTACAAAATACATACGTTCACAGAGTTGATCAATTACATATAACAAATGTTACATCGTTAACATAAAATGCACAGTAGCACAATAACAATTTCAATACCTTTCCTTAAAGGCCATAACTTATGGCAAATCAGCATTAATGTAGATCTTTGTTCCAAAGAGAGCATTTTCAACTTGTGGTTTGTCTACATGATTGAAACAAACAAATATTTTAATATCAATATGTATTAAGAAATCGCACATGTTAACAGAATTGATGTATTAAGAACATATATAAAGATTTATGTGGAAAACTAGAAGGGGGGTTGAATAGTTTTACGTCTTTTTAATTTTATTATGAAAACTTAGTTTAGTTTTAAAACCTTGTTTGCTTTTAAAACTTTGATTCAATCTTATGTGAACTCAAATCTTGAAGAATATGAACAACTATATCTAAGTATGAACAATAATAATATAAGCTAAGTATGTGAAATCAACACATGCACAATATAAACAATTATAGCTATATACGAGAGATAAGTAAGTAATCGTTTATTTTATAATCCTTAGTTATATTTTGTATGAAAACTTTACTTGATCAAAATGATCAATTATATGTATGTTACCTTTTTAGTTTGATTGTAAAAACTTTGTTTTGTGAATGAAACTTTCATTTGATCCTTAAGTAAAATCAATACTAGCACTATATGAGCAAATATATATATACGTCTACGTCTACAAAAGTAATAACGATATAAGCAAATAAGTAAGATATGGAAAGATCTAACTGCGAGACAAAGGATTTATAGTGGTTCGGCTACAAGGACACCTTCCTTGCCCTACTCCACTCCTTGAGTCACCTACTCGAGAGTTTTCTTCACTATGTCAACAAGCTCCCTTATGGCGGAGAAAACCTTACGCACCAATATACACACCACAACTTCGTAACAACTTATTCACACCTTCTACACAACTTCTTCACACCTAGTCACTACTTAATCACAACACTACTTCTTCACACCTAGTCACTACTTAATCACAACACTACTTCTTCACACCTATCTATCTTCACAACTATCTACTTCACAACAATCTTCTTCACAACTATCTACTTCCCAACTTCTTTACTTCACAACTATCTACTACACACTCACTCTATCTACACACCTTGCTAATCTATCTTCTATCAAATATTCACAACTAGTTACACAAAGAAATAGATATAATGGATGATGCTCTAACAACTTGGATGTGGAGGTCACAACAAGTTGTAATACTTCTTCTCTTGAAGGATTGAAGTATTCTTCTCTTACACTTGAAAGGTAGAGGTTTGGATCACTTTGAAACAAAGATTTATGTATGTATGATCAAAGGATTTTAGAGAATAGAAATGAGATCTAGAACAGAAAGTTTTGGGGTGCAAAAGGTGAGAAAAATCTGTGGAATGAACCAGTATTTATAAGGGGAAAAATACTGTTTTGGAGCGTGGCCGGTCCCCTTTATTGGGTGTCGGTCCCCTTAATAATTAAGGGGACCGCCTAGTATAATTAAGGGGGCCGCCTAATAAAAAATATTTTTTCTTCAGATTTTTTGTCTTTTGTGGGGGAGGTTTTTCCTGAAGAATGTAGCCGTTTTTTGGGTTGAAATTTGAATTCAAACAATTTATTTTGAATAAAACATTTCTTATAAATACAAAATTGTTTTGTATACGTTTAAAAATGTTTGTCCCACTTTAATAAAATGTAAGGTTTGTAAAAATAAAAATTCCTTTGATCATAAAATGCATTAGAGACTTTGTTTATTCATACCTTAAGTGATATGGATGCTAAAGCAAATATTTACGACTAAATACTTGTTTACGTCATAATTTGTAGTTCAATGAGTTTACGTTTTGTGATTATCAAAACATAGAGATATCGATATAAGTTAATAATGTTTTTAGGCATTATTTATATCAACAATCTCCCCCTTTTTGATGATTACAAAACCTAAACTCATTAAGTCTAAAAATTAATTTTTTTTGACAAGTACTTAGTGAGTTTATATTCACTTCTTCCCCTTTTTGTAGAATCAAAAAGGTTATGCCGGCTAGCTTCATAAATGAAGTTAGACGGGATGAAAGCTCCCACTTGATGTGTGCTCCCCCTCGTTCGATTGCACCAAGGGATCGAGATATGGAATGCTCGCAAGAAAAATATTAGAAGCACAAGCATATATGGAAGAATATGCAATGTACAAATAACAAGCATAGCAAACAAATATTAAGGATACATAACAATTAATTCAAAGAGATTATGTTAAAGATCCTAATTTGCCAAAGAGAGCCATCGCATTTGCTTGTAACAAAAGGTTGGTTGATTCGTATTTGAAAGTGAAAATCATAAGCATATATTATGCTTAGATGGTTGATGATGGAGTGTTTGGAATGAAGATGATTGAGTTAGGGTAAGGTTGTTGGATTAATGGAGGTATATGTTTGGGTCATGAATGTTAGAGAGTTTGGTTGTGGAGAGTTTGTAGCGGAAGAGGTTGATTAAGGTTTTGGATGTTGTTCAAGTGAGGGTATTAGATGTGATCTAGTGAGAAGATATTCAATCCAAGTGAAGTGTTCATTGAATGCAATGGTTTTTAGGAGAAAGATGCAACAAGGTCAACTGTTGACATGCTTCTCAAGTTGATTTATGTTGTGTGGTGATGAGGGTGATCTAGATGAAGGTGGATCCAAATTGCGTTGAGCAAGATGTAAGGCTAAAAGAGCACTAAGCTCATGGGATTCTTTTAGCGCCTCAACAAACATTAAGTGTTCGGAGGAAGGTGATGGTGGTGGAGCATGATAATTGTCTTGGGTGAGGGTTTGAACATGCAACATAGGAATGGCATGTGAAGTTGTAGGATGTGGTGGTGATACTCTTGGTGGTGGAGACATGTTTGAGCTTGGGTAATCATGAAAACATGATATGGGTGGAAGAGATGCTTCATGAGTGGATGGTGTTTTTGTTGAATGAGCAACATGTAAAGTGTTGGTAATGAGGTTGGGATTATTGTTTTGGGATTGTGCATGCTCATCATAAGAAGGAGCATTAGTGGAAGCACGAATGGATGATTTGTTGTTAAATGGATCATTTGTGTGAGAGTGAGGTTTAGGTGTTGGTTGATTTACATCGCTTGAGTTGTGAAAAGATTATGAGGTTTGAGTGTAATGTAGAAGGATATGGGTGAGTAAACGTTTTTGATATGTAATGTTGGTGAGAAGGAGAGTGAGGTGTTAGGTATGTAATGTTGAAGACATAGGAGGAATTTGGTGTTGGATGTTTGACAACATCATTTGATTTGAGGGGCTTTTAATGGAAGTTAGGCTTTCTTCTCCAAACGGGTTATTTGGTGGTTTTGGTTTAATGGGAGAGGTCATGAAGAGATGAGTATAGATTGAGAGGAATGAGCGTGTTTATAATGTAGGATTGGTGGGATTAAGGATGTATAAATTTTGATAGAAGGTTTAGGATAAAATAGGTTTATGAATTTTGGGAAGTGTAGGATGAAATGGGCTAAAAAGTAGAAAAATAAAACAAAACCTTCGACCATCAGATGGCCGGTCCTCTTAATTGGAGGCCGGTCCCCTTAATAATTAAGGAGGCCGCCTTATGATTTAAGGGGGCCGCCCATCTGGTGATTCCCAGATTGCCAGAAAAGGGTTTTTGGTAGTGAATTGCA
Organism: Artemisia argyi; assembly: GCA_030686995.1. Classification (NCBI taxonomy): domain Eukaryota; kingdom Viridiplantae; phylum Streptophyta; class Magnoliopsida; order Asterales; family Asteraceae; genus Artemisia; species Artemisia argyi. Next base: position 69,406,098 of record CM060703.1, read on the forward strand.
GAAAGGTTGTGTTTTTGGTTTCAAACAAGTCCAACTCTTTGAGGCAATTAAGCATATACTAATTATGTAGGCAATTATGTAGCCAAAGCATGTTAATCAAAGAGATTAAGTAAACAAGCAATTTCATCTAGCATGCAAACATACTCATCAAGCAAGTAAAATATAAGTGCTAGGAAACAATAAGCAACATCAAGTATTTCATAACTACATAACTAGGAGGATTAATCCTAATGTGTATCAATGTGCAATAAGTGGGTAGTTATGATAGCATGGATTTCTAGACTTGTTACAAACAAAGTCTTAATGAACAAACCATGGTCCTCTTGATTTGATTTAGTTCACTTATAAGTGTCATTTATATAATTATAGATGACAAATATGAGATCACCATGCATGATTTTAAAAGAGACGTTTTTAGCATTATTCAACAATGTTTGAAAGTAAGTTTTCACTTAGATGTGAGAGTTATTTGAATAAAATAGATTGGGTTTTTACTTCAAAATGTGTGAATGAACGGTAAAGAATATTTTCCCAATATTTAGTTTTGATCAAAACAAAATTGTGGATATTGATAGTGAAAACATGTTATTTAAAAGTGGGATAGTTATTTGAAAAACTATTTTCCAAAATGTGAGGTTTTTGCATATTTTTAGAGATATTAGATTTTTGACAACAAATATCATAAATCAAATATTTTAAAAAATGTTTATTAAAGATCTCATGCTCAAGAGGATTGGTTAAGCTTATTATTATCTCATGCTATCGTTTCTACATATCCTATGATCTTAAAGGAAATGAAGATGATAATTTATATGTTAGATGCGAGAGTGTTGAATGGGGTATAACCTAACATCTTTAGTTCCTTTGTTTTCGCACGCTTATCTAACTTAATGCCATAGTCTACGAGAGCTTGTTTCATTCATAGTTTTCTTACGCGAGGGATCTAATCCTACTTCTATATTAACGATCGATCTACTTAACTCATTTCACTTCATCACCATGAGTTTGCTAATAGTAGATATAGAAGATTTCCATTTTCTATTTCGTTTGACAATGAACAATTTTATCTTATTCCTAGGAGAGTCAACCAATGATGTTTCTAGGATATAAGAATATAAGCTATTATGTATACAAATATGTATAGCTAAGCATTAATCTAACTAATCATATATCTAAGCATGCAAATTATAGCGATGAACTTAAAAGAAACGCGTACCTTTTAGTCTTCAATGGAATATCTTCAAGCACTTCAAGTGACCATGTTGACTTATAGAAGTCATTTGTAGATGATATTCCAACTTCTTCCAAGATTGACAACTTAGCCACTTGGTTCCCATTGTCTCATTGGTCCAAAGTTGTTTGGTCCAAACATATTCAACATTTGGCTGGATGCATGTATGGTGATAGTATTCCCCAAGGATTGTAACTTGGTTGATAATTCCACATTTGATGACTAGTATTATTGTAGTTTTGTCTATTTTGGTTTCTTCTAGGTTGAAGTTTTTTAGATCGAGTATGAAGATTATTTGGTTTTCTCGGTGGTAGAGTTTTAGATCTTAATTTAAATTTAGAGGATCCTACTTCGGTCTTTAAGGATGGTTTATAAAAAGTTTTTACTTTTTCATCATTCGCAATGGGTATTTTTCTATCTTTTGTAAGTATATACTTAGGTTTTGATTCTAATGATTTTTGTTTACTAGATTCACATTCAAACTTTATACTTTTATTTTCACTAGTTGAAACATTAGTTGAGGTTAATCCTAGACCGGTTTTATCTCCCGAAGTTTCTTGAACACTTATTATTTTCTTTAGTGGGTTACTACTATTTTTAAACTTGTCAAGTTTGAAAATTTCATCTTTAAGTTTTTCGTTTTCATTATTAACCTCTATGCATGTTTTACATTCTATAAAAACTTCTTTTCCTTTTTCCAAATGTTGTAGTCTAATTTTTAATTCGATTACTTCATTTTCTAATAGATTATTAATATGTTTTAGTGACTTATTTTTAGCTATAACCTTTTGACCTAATTTGCATAACCTATTATATTCACTATCTAGGTCTTTTTCGTCTAATGATAAATTTTCATCACTAAAGTATTCGGTTTCGGAACGTACCTCGCTTGATGTCTTAGCCATAAGACATTTCTCCTCATTTGTGATTTCTTTCTCATCGTCATCGCTATCACTCCAAGCTCCTCCAACAAACGCCTTTTGATTTTGATCTCTTGGCATCATTGGACATTTTCCGATGAGATGATTTGGATCACCACATTTGAAGCACTTTCTCTCATTCTTGCTATACTTGTCATCTTTATTCTTTTGAGGTGCTCTCCTTTCATCGTGTGGTTGTTTAACGAATCTTCCTCGCCTTTTGAAGAATTTCTTGAAATCTCTTACGGCCATGGCGTATTCTTCGTCATCACTTTCGGGAGATGAGCTATCTTTGTTACTAGATTCCTTCCTAGCTTTCAACGCAATTGACTTGCTTTGCTCTCTTTTTCCATTGACTATCTCAGAGTCTTTCTTTATTATTGCTTCGTAGACTTTTAGGTTGCCGATCAACTCATCAAGTTGAAGAGTTGACAAGTTCTTCGATTCTTCAATCGCCGTAACTTTAGCTCGCCATTTTGGATGAAGAGCCCTAAGAAATTTCCTAACAAAATTCTTACTAGAAAAATTCTCATCAAGTGCTTTTAAACTTGTGATGATAGTGTTAAACCTAGCAAAAGCATTATCTATTGATTCCTCCTCCGGAATCGTAAATTGTTCATATTGTTGAACAAGAAGATCTATTTTATTATCTTTAACTTGACTATTACCTTGGTGAGTGATTAGTAAAGAATCCCAAATTTCTTTTGCGGTTTTACACATAAAAATTTTTCATATTCTTTGCGTGGTAACGCATTATAAATAACTATTTTAGCCTCATTATTTTTTGCTAGTTTCCTTTTCAAATCATCATTTTGTTTTTCAGAAGATACAATTTCATCCATTTTAGTTTCAAAATTATATTGAATAGGGGGAAAATCAACAAAGGTAATGACATGCCAAAGATCAAGATCTTTCGATTTCACATAAGTTTCGAATCTAATTTTCCAATATAAAAATCCATCACTTTCAAATAGTGGTGGTCTTCGCATAGATTGCCCTTCTACATATTTTTCCAATTCCATAGATCGATACAAGTTTTAAAATACAGTATATTTTAAAAATCTTGTTTAACGTAGCTCTGATATCAATTGTGGAAAACTAGAGGGGGGGGGGGTTGAATAGTTTTACGTCTTTTTAATTTTATTATGAAAACTTAGTTTAGTTTTAAAACCTTGTTTGCTTTTAAAACTTTGATTCAATCTTATGTGAACTCAAATCTTGAAGAATATGAACAACTATATCTAAGTATGAACAATAATAATATAAGTTTAGTATGTGAAATCAACACATGCACAATATAAACAATTATAGCTATATACGAGAGATAAGTAAGTAATCGTTTATTTTATAATCCTTAGTTATATTTTGTATGAAAACTTTACTTGATCGAAATGATCAATTATATATATGTTACCTTTTTAGTTTGATTGTAAAAACTTTGTTTTGTGAATGAAACTTTTGTTTGATCCTTAAGTAAAATCAATACTAGCACTATATGAGCAAATATATATATACGTCTACGTCTACAAAAGTAATAACGATATAAGCAAATAAGTAAGATATGAAAAGATCTAACCGCGAGACAAAGGATTTATAGTGGTTCGGCTACAAGGACACCTTCCTTGCCCTACTCAACTCCTCGAGTCACCTACTCGAGAGTTTTCTTCACTATGTCAACAAGCTCCCTTATGGCGGAGAAAACCTTACACACCAATATATACACCACAACTTCGTCACAACTTATTCACACCTTCTACACAACTTCTTCACACATAGTCACTACTTAATCACAACACTACTTCTTCACACCTATCTATCTTCACAATTATCTACTTCACAACAATCTTCTTCACAACTATCTACTTCCCAACTTCTCTACTTCACAACTATCTACTACACACTCACTCTACCTACACAACTTGCTAATCTATCTTCTATCAAATATTCACAACTAGTTACACAAAGAAATAGATATAATGGATGATGCTCTAACAACTTGGATGTGGAGGTCACAACAAGTTGTAATACTTCTTCTCTTGAAGGATTGAAGTATTCTTCTCTTGCACTTAAAATGTAGAGGTTTGGATCACTTTGAAACAAAGATTTATGTATGTATGATCAAAGGATTTTAGAGAATAGAAATGAGATCTAGAACATAAAGTTTTTGGGTGCAAAAGGTGAGAAAAATTTGTGGAATGAACCAGTATTTATAAGGGGAAAAATACTGTTTGGGAGCGTGGCCGGTCCCCTTAAGGGGACCGCCTAGTATAATTAAGGGGGCCGCCTAATAAAAAAATATTTTTTTTTTCAGATTTTTTGTCTTTTTGTGGGGGAGGTTTTTCCTGAAGAATGTAGCCGTTTTTTGGGTTGAAATTTGAATTCAAACTATTTATTTTGAATAAAACATTTCTTATAGATACAAAATTGTTTTGTATAAGTTTAAAAATGTTTGTCCCACTTAATAAAATGTAAGGTTTGTAAAAATAAAAATTCCTTTGATCATAAAATGCATTAGAGACTTTGTTTATTCATACCTTAAGTGATATGGATGCTAAAGCAAATATTTACGACTAAATACTTGTTTACGTCATAAGTTCAATGAGTTTACGTTTTGTGATTATCAAAACATAGAGATATCGATATAAGTTAATAATGTTTTTAGGCATTATTTATATCAACAATTTATAATACGAATAACCGTACCATTCCAATATTTAACCTTAGCAAGCTGCAACACGATGACAACATGACCAATCGACTCACGATTGTCTGTTATGTCGTTGAACTTGTCCGACCAATTGTCAAAGAATGTACACATAAATTGATGAGATCTATAAGTAAAACATGTATTTTTTAAAACATTAGCATTCATTAAAACGGACAACAATTATCATTCTATATTTAAAAAAAAATAAATAATAACGTACTCAGCATCTTCAAGTACCACGTTCCTTAATTTTTGACCATCACCAAAATGTTTAGGGTCACCAATAGATACTATAGTCCCAATGATGTCTGTAAAAACAAAATACAACCAAAACGGAATTAAACAAACAAAATATATAATAATGCATGCAAAGAGTAAGAGAAACAAAAAATGCATACCAACAGCCTCTTGTTCAGCCCATCGTCTCGTGGAGAACCTAATAAATGGTTCAAACTTAAAACCATTGTGGTTAGTATCAAACCTGTGAATCCTAGTAATAGAGGTATTCTTGAAGAAGTTGATCTTATACTTGTGTGGTAAAAGGGGATACTTTCCACCGTTCTCTCCAACCCCAAAGTTACGGATACGATAGCAAGCACCTTCTTCCAACAACCCTGCAAACTTGGTCATGCTGTCCTTTTTTATAGTAGCTTAGATTCTGTTACCCTAAATTTTTTGTTAATAACACATTATAAATCGCATATTCATCACAGAAAATTATTTGTCAAAATTAACATAAACATATAATATATAAAACATTAAAACCTGTAGATCCATAAAAACAGCATCCAAAATCCATGGATCATTAGGTCTTCCTTTCGCATGAGAATGCCATGTGATGATGCATCTAGCAATGACAGTAACATCATCAAGCATAGGGTCGACATCGCACAACTCAGTGTAGGGCACTTGACTCATATTGAAACCTGTTAATAATCACAACATTAAACATTAAAATGAATAATTTATAACATATCATACAATTTAATTTAGTAAAACATAAATTTTGTAAAGAAAACCTTAAATAAATGATTACTGGTGAATGACAGGTAAAGCGTGATTGGTGAATTACACTGTGTCTGTATCGGTATTCATAGTATACAAAGATAGGGTTTATCAAATTCAAAACGTCAAAATATTCTGTATTATGTTGTATGATTTCATTTGAAATTCATATGGATATGAAACAAACTTTCAAATATTGAATGATATTAGAGTAGTTATCTATGGAATGTTTAATGTATTCTTGCATTTTTATAGGGATATGCTAATTTATTCAAATGCTGACATTAATTATAGGGATATGAAAATATTTCAAATATTTTTAAATTTGAAATGCATATTATCGGAAAAAATGGTTGTATTGATGAAATATTGTTCATATTATGCATATAAAATTAAAATTTAGTTAATTTACAAATGTGTTAATGTTTTATAAGATTAACAAAACAGACCATTAACAGAATGCATGCATCATTAAATATATTAAAGTTTAAGAAATTACTTTGTATAAAAAAAACATGCATGCAGCGTTAAAGATATTGAATTTAGATTATATTTGGTAAATTGATTTTAAAAGAAGTGATAGACATATACGCTCCTTAATTTTGCTTTCCATATTTCCTGTCATTTACTTATCACAATATCACAATATATGCTCCTTAATTATCTCATGGTATATATTTTTTAAAATATACGGACCTTCTTTGCCTCCCAAAGTAACTTTGACCAAAGAATGATAAACTTTCTATTAGTAGATAATATCCACATGTCATTTTTTCATGATTTTTGGAGAAGTTTTTGCCTCTAAAAATAGCAATCAAACTTGTGTTTTATATAGGGTGGGATATATATATATATATATATATATATATATATATATATATATAATCAAAGATAGAAACGAAGAAAACAACAACATGTCTGGCGCGTTGCCCGGGCGTCGACACGTTGGCAACGCGCCAGCCTCGTAAAAATATTTGGGTTTCCCCCGAAAATTCAAGATTTTGAAATTTTTTGAAAAGAAAGAGTGAATTAGTTACATATAGACTCTTAATAAATCAAAAAACACAAAACCCTTTTGATTAACTCATCCGAAAACCATAATTCATTTTTGTTGTAAAATTCTTAGAAAATTTTGCCATAGTTTCCCTTGTAACTTGCACTTTTCCCATATGTGTTAAATCAATTTTAAGATCAAATGGAAGATTTCTATGATACCCTATATATATATATATATATATATATATATATATATATATATATATATATATATATATATATATATATATATATATATATATCAAAATAATAAGGAAATTCAAGAATAAATATAACAATGGAACAATGGAGATCAAGACTTACCAAGATCTTCAAGGAAAGAAGAATGTATTGAGGAAGAATTGAAAATGAAGATGAGTGTGTGTGTGGGTAGTCGGCAGCAACAAGAAGAAAAGGGAGGAGTGGATGAAAGTTTATTTGGTTATGTTTGATTTATGATTTTAGAAGTGGGGGCCCAAGAAATCCTAAGTGGTCCAATGAGAGTGACATGTGAGATTCTACTTAGGATAAGATAAATGGGTGAGATGAGATGAGGTGAATGAGTTATGTAGTTTATTTAGTGTGAACCATCATGAGTTTACAAAGAACAATTCTTTGTTTTGTTGGTTCGGATACAACGAGATGCATTTGAAATATTGAGTACAACTCAAATTCAGAAGCCAACTCATTGGAATAAACAACATTATTCTCGATGTTCAATCAACCTGAGACCTAATCTAAGATAATTAAAGGTTTCTCGTTTTAATGGTTTTGTTAGGATATCAACAACGTTGTCTTCGGAGGCAACCTTTTCCAAAAGGATATTTCCCTTTTGAATGTTGTCACGTAGAATGTGGTGACGGATTTTGATGTGTTTTGTTTGAGAGTGATGGACGGGATTTTTACTTAGATCAATAGCACCTTTGTTGTCGCACAATACAAGAACATCTTGTAAATGGATGTTGTAGTCACTAAACATTTGCTTCATCCACAAAGGTTGTTGACAAGCCCTTCCGGCTGCAACATATTCGGCTTCGGTAGTGGATATTGCTAAAGCAGTTTGTTTTTGACAAGACCATTGTGTTAGACATTCTCCTACAAAGGTGCATACGCCACTAGTACTTTTTCTATCAACGTAGTCGCCGGCGTGATCGGAGTCGGTGTAAATACTAATTTCAATGCCCGAGGCTTTTGGGTACCAAACACCTAGATAAGGTGTGCTCTTTAAGTATCTAAATATCCGTACTATGACATTCATGTGAGATTCCTTGGGGTTTTCTTGGAATTGTGCACATAAAGATACACTAAACATGATGTCGGGTCTACTAGCGGTTAGGTGTAGTTGACATCCTATCATACATCGATATTTAGAGCTATCAACCGAAATTCCTTCCTTGTCCAAGGTGAGTTTTAGATCGGTTGCCATTGGCGTTTTGATGGACTTAACATTTTCAAGATCAAATTTTCTAAGAGTCTCTCTTAAATATTTTGATTCTGAGATGAATGTGCCATTGTTAATTTGTATGACTTGTAAGTTAAGTATGGACTTAAGATCTCCTAAGACATTCATGTTAAATTTCTCATGCATACGCTTAATGAACTCGTCATGCAATGCTTGGCATGTAGATCCAAAGACAATATCATCTTCAAAGATTTGAATGACTATTTGATGCTTGTCTTTTATCTTGAAGAATAACGACTTATTCTTCATGCCTCTTGCATATTTATTTTCAACAATAAAAGATATTACACTATTATGCCATAAATGATTTTCTAGTTCAAGTCCATGTAACACTTTCTTCATTTTAAAGACATGATTAGGTTATTGAAAGTTAATAAATCCCGGTGGTTGGGTAACATATATTTCACTATTGATGACTCTATTAAAAGCATTTTTAATATCCATTTGTTTAAGTTTAATAATGCTACTACATGCATATGCAAGAAGAATGCGTAAAGACTCTATTTGTGCAACCGGGGCAAAAATGTGATTAACGGGTTTTTCAACTTGATCAAAATCATTTATTACTAATTTAGCTTGATTTTCACAAATCGTTCCATTTTCATGCAAGGTGCTACTGAAAGCCCATTTTAATTCTAGAGGGGTGCAAGCATTAGGTAATGGAACTAATTCCCAAACATCGTTGCGTGTGAGTTGATCTATCTCAATATGCATTGCTATAAACCAATTTTCATTACTAATAGCTTCCTCAAAACATTTTGGCTCTATAGTCGATATGAATGCAAATGTATTGTTTTGAGCTTGTGCTATAAAATCATTCTCTAAATCATTTTCATCTTTATGATCGATTATTTCAACTAGATTAGTGTGATTAAAATTTTGATTTTGATCATTATTCTCTCCTAGTTTATCTTCTAATGGCAAGCATGTTTCTTCGTCAAAACTTACATCAAGTGTCTCAATGATTTTAGAGGTCTCCTTATTATAAACTTTATACACCTTTGATGTATGTGAATATCCTAGGAAGATCCCATTATGTGTTTTAGATATTATGCATTTACAACCAAAGATTTTAAAATATCCTAATGATGGCCTTTTCCTCCTAAGAATCTCATAAGGTGTTTTATTACTTGTTTTAGTAATTGATGTTCTATTCAAAATGAAGGATGCGGTTTCTATAGCGTGACACCAAAACTTTTGTGAGATAGATTGTTCGTTAAGCATAATACAACACATTTCTTGCAAGCACCGAATCTTTCTTTCAACAATCCCATTAGTTTGAGGAGTGTCAGAAGATCAGAAATTATGTAAGATTCCATTTTTATCGCAAAAATCTCCAAATTGCACATTTTTATAAAAGTTACCACCGAGACTCGTTTGAATAGATGTAATGTAACAACCATGTAGACTTTGTAGGCTTTTTCCTAAGTTTTTGAACTTTTTGAAAACTTCATTTTTAGATTTCAAACATGTTATCCATATATACCTTGAGAAGTCATCAACAACAGCCAAAGTATATAAGTTTCCTTCATAGCTTTGAGTGGTTAATGGACCGAATAAGCCTAAGTGAACTAATTCTAAGACCCTTATACTTGAGATGTTATCATTATTAGATTTTTGACTTGCATGGACTTGATTTCCTAATTTACATACATTGCAAGAATGATAAGTATAATCTAGCTTAGGCAAGTTTCTAACTAATGCTTTAGAAATTAACTTAAGAATTACCTTCATGCTAGCATGTCCTAATCTTTTATGCCAAAGTGTAGAATCATCTCTAACAACGCTAATGGAGGAATTAAATGCCTTTTCAGTGTGTAGTTCACAAGCATTGTTTGTCATACACATGTCTTCTTGGCATACCTATAAAACAAACATGAAACTCAAACTCTTGGTCCCAATTTTCTTATGGGTCCATTGAGGTTAGCATAGAACACTTCTATGTTATACATTCTTGGATCTTGGAGTAAGTTACAAAGTATCTTAAGTCCAAATTCGGAGAATATTTTCCAAGGAATGTCTTGAGAAGAGGGCTTAAAATTATTTGGTCTTAGAGGCCTTTTGTTTGGGTAAAATTTGTCTTTCCTATTAAACCCCCTTTTCTTTTGAGGAGAGTGTTGACTATGATACTTGTTTTTTGAATGAGTCTTATGTGTTTTGAATGTATCATACCTACTATGAGTGATGGGTTTGTAAAATTGTTTCATCTCATTAACACCTAAGATTGGTACTTGAATACCATATAGACTAGGTATAGAATTAGGACAAGGCAAATTTTCATTTACTTTAGTGTCTATTTTTGGTTTTTCTAGGCTTTCAAATTTTTCAAGATCTTCCTTATCTTGATATGAAACTTTATTTTCTATGTTTATGCTACTTTTCTTAAACTTTGAAAAACTCATAGCTTCATCTTGAAGTTTAGACACATCATTGTTCAAAGAGTCAACCACATGTGTAAGTTTTTCACAACTTAAGCATGGTTCAACCACCTCTTTGGCTTTGATCTTCTTAATTTCAAGTTCAAGCTCATTTGCTCTACTAGATAATTTATTCGTCTCTTGTTGTACAATGCGTTTCTCTCGAAGTAGAGCTTTTATTTCTTTAATCCAATCATTATTAATTCTTATTAATTCAAGATTATCTTTTTCTAATTCATTAGCATATAATGTTTTGTTTGAGCTAAAGGGATCTAGATGTACCTTTGGAGACTCTAAAGCCATAAAGCATGATTCATTCCTTTCTTTGTTATCTTCGTCATTGCTATAGCTCCATGTGTCTTCAAATCCAATCATTGGATTCTTCATGCATAGATCTTCATAATCAAATGTATTCACCCCAAAGAGCACATGGTTCTCTTGAGCCATGGATCTATACTCAACTTTACCAAAAATCTTTGTTAGGATTTTAGATTTTTGGAAAAGAAGTTTTTGACTTAAAACAACTTCTCGGAAAGGTTTTAACACTCAAAAACTTGAGTATTCTGCTCTGATACCAATTGTAGAACCGTAGAGGGGGGGGGGGTGAATACGGTTTCTTCGGCTTTTATAATGTTTAAAAACTTTAAGCCGAGAAGAACACCAAGTGGTCTAGAAGAGAACAATGCATAATCCAAAGTATATAAAGCGAGTAAAAGACACCACAATATATACTGGTTCGAGATGGAGGGTTTATACCATCCGTACGTCCAGTTGCGAATCCACGACACGATACTATTCACTAGTATAATCCTTTCGGTGGACTAAAAACCGTTACAATTCACTCCACCGATATTTGATAATATCGATGCTCACAAAGAAGGAGTTACTCCCACGGTGTTCAGCCCTCGGAAACCACCCAAAAGAATCTCGCGATTCGACTTTACCTAAGGGTCACCAAGACCACTACCAAGACTTCCTACCAGAAGTATCAAACCCCAACTAGATCCCCAATGATATAGGCTTGGTCACCAAGATACAAGACTTCCCTTACAAATAATTGAATGAATGAATAAATGTTCGTTCAACCAAGCCCTAACCTAACCTAGAGACTCGATTGTAATAGAAAGGGTATAGATAAGAAGACCCTCGACACAATCACAAGAGTGGATTAGGTTCTTGTGATTCTTCCCTTGCAAGGAGATGTGTTCTTTCAAAGATGTTAGAGTGAGAATCAAGAACACAAGATTAGAGATAGAGAGATTTGAGAGTCTTTAGAGAGAAAGAATGTAGAGAGAAAGAATAATGGCAAGAGGTGAGGAAAATTTTACCGAGGCCCGCGCGCTGCCCACGCGTTGACGCGTGGGTGGCGCGCCAGACACCCAGAGAAAATTTTCCCAAAGCTTTGGGTGTTGGCTATATAAATACCTTACCTTGCTAAACCCCCAATTTTACTTCACACTAAACCTTAACATTAATCAATCTAAGGTTTACCAACTCAAAGAGCCAATTTGAAAACGTTTTGTGAAGTGTCTAAAGAGAAAACCAAATACCAAGGGTAGAAGAGTAGAAAGGGTAATTTGGTAAGGGTAGAAATGGTATTCCTCAAGTGGCATAGAAAAGAAAGAAAGAATATGCCAAGGTATATTCCTCAAGGGAATTGTGAGGAAGGTTGGGTTAAGATGTAATCAAGGTTAGGTTAAAGGTTTAGAGGTTAACCATGGTTAGGTTAGAGATAGAATATTCTAAAGGTATATTCCTTTGCTTGGGGGGAAAGAATGAGATGGAGGGTTGAGATGGTTTTGTTTGAAATGAATGGCTTGGATTAAAAACATGTGATGGAATAGAGAGGAGATTCGATGGATGGTTGAGATGGTTTTAGTTTGAATTGAATGGTTGAGATCAAAGGGAGCCTCTTTTGCATTTCAAACTATTTGGCATGTGGGAGATATGGAGGGTTGAGGTGTGTTTATTTAAAATGGATGGCTAGGATCAAAGGGAGCCTCCTTTGGATTTCAAATAATTCCCATGTGTTGAATATGGAGGGTTGAGATGTGTTGTAAGGGAATGGATGGTTGAGATGTAGAGTGTGTAAGGAATGAGTTGGATTGTGTAAGGGATGTGATGTTGTAAGGGATTGTGTAAGAGATTTGTGTAAGAGAATATATGATTTGGATATGATTTGATATAGTGGTATTTGTCTTTTGTAGAAATGAGATTAAGAAATTAAGACATAATCTAATTGTCATCAAGAAGAAAGTGTTTAGACAATTAAGATTATGAGTTGAGAAATTCATAGGTTACTTATAAGTTCAAGTAACATAACGTCGAGAATCCATAGTTTCATATCTCGTGACTTTCCACGACTCGACGTTCTCAACTAATACCTTGATTCAAACAAGTTAAGTGCTTTGCCTAGATGTAAAGCATAACCAAAGTGGGAAAGGGTGCGTTTACGCAAAGAGACCTTGAACTTAGTTTGACCAATAAGGGAGTAAACCCGTTACGTAATTAGAGAAGACGTAAGCACGGGATATGAGCATATGGATGCTTTCGCATGATGTTACGTGAAGTATATTAGCTCCCTTAGTTTAGAAAAGCCTTGGCTAGAGTCAATAGTTAGAAAATATGAGTTGGCGTTTTCCCGTAAATGGGTGCTTTAAAAGTTGGATCTCTTTAATCCCAAAACTCATTTCGAGTGTTCTTAATTAAGCACATAACATATTCATACCTGTATTGAAAGATCCACATTTGTCGGGTAAGGGGAAAGCCGACTTTCAAATTTTGCCCAAAGCAATACAAACTCCTGGCGCGTCACCCGCGCTTGACGCGCGGGCAGGGCGCCAGCAGCAGCTATTGGCTCCGGCAATTTTAGGCTACCGTTTGTTATTTTATGTGTTCCAAAGGTTTATTTATCATCATCAAAACATTAGGAGATCTTGATCATGTTGCCTCAACAACCTTCTAGGTTTGAAAGCTTCAAGGAAAGTGTTGAGAAAGAGAATATCGAATGCAAAAGAAAACCATGCCTTGATGTAGAGACCAGATGGAATTCCACATTTCTAATGTTGGAACAGCTGCGAAATACTCAGCCGCGTTTGATAGGTATATATTTTTCATTACGCTATAGTTAGATTATGTTACATATTTGTTTAAACTAACATGCTATATATGTTTATGCTGACAGACTTCAGGTTATAGATGCAAACTATAGATCCTACTTTCAAAATGAAGTTGAGGATGATGGTGAGAAGATTTAAGAAGAGAAAGAAGAGTGATCGAGTTGTGGGGGCTCCAAACGAAGAGAATTGGGAGAACGCTCGGTAAGTTATCTTTGTTTCATTCACTTGTTGAAGTATGTTATATATGTTTTGCCTAGATAGTAATATGTTATCTGATTGTTTTGTATAGGTTTTTTATGGAGTATTTGAATATATTTTTTAACATTACAAAGAAGGTTTCGGGGTCCAAGTACGTGACCTCAAGTTTATTTTTTGGTGAGCTCGTCACAATGCATGCAACAATATTTAGAATGTGTTTACAAGTCGATGAGAAAAAGAGAAAAATGGCGTTGTCAATGAAAGATAAATATGACAAATATTAGGATAACATAGATAACATGAACTTTCGGTTGCATGTTGCTTTGGATCTAGACCCCCGAAACAAGTTGCGTTATCTTGAATATTGCTTGGGGCTGATTTATGGTATGAAATCTAATAAAAATGAAGAAGTCTTAGAATGAGTTGTTTCAACTTTAACCGATTTGTATAATCATTACAAGATGAAACTGGGAAAGCAAATGATCGAAACACAGCAACTTCTTCATCTTCTACTAGTTTGTTTTTTGTTTTGGTTTTTTTTTTTTCTCTTTTTTTTTTTTTTTTTTTTTTTTTTTTTTTTTGTTTTTTTTTTTATAATGGCTATGAAGTTGATCTAGATGATGGTTATGAAAGGTATTTGGAAGAATGCTGATAAAGGGTTTACAATACCGAGGTAAAGATTTATTTAGCAGACGGGCCAGAGAAAAAGGTAAAGGGGGATGAGACGTATAATGTCTTAACCTAGTGGAAACTTAATTCCGTTAAATTTCCTATACTATCTCAAGTGGCTAGGCATGTGCTGGGAATGCCAATATCTACTGTTGCATCAGAATCTACATTCAGTATTAGTGGTAGAGTTATTGACAAATTTACAAGCTCCCTTACCCCTAAGATAGCTGAAGCGTTAATGATGAGGCGAAAAATGAACCAATTTTAGGGGGTCATTTAAGCCCTGAATTGAATTTATTTGTTCAAATATTGCCCTAAATCGTTCCTTTTTGTGATTTTAGGTACTTTGGGAGTGAATTCTGGAAAAGGAAGCAATTCGGACGTTTTTGGAGCATAAAAGTGAAGAAAACGGCAAAGTCTTAATTTTCCATGCTGAGAACAGTACCTGACGGCGTCAAGAGGAAGATCATGACGGCGTCAAGAGTAAAAACCATGACGACCCAGTGCAAACCTGAAGGCGCCACAAGAAGGGCGTCAAGAGTATTTTTGGTGACGGCCTGCACAATGGGTATACATGACGGCGTTAGACCTAGATCTAGGCAGTCCGAGAAACTATTTGGCGGCGATATGACGGCGTTAGACATTTGTTCTTGACGCCGTCACCTATCAAAACCTATATATAGTTTTCTATTTTCATTCATTAAAAGAGGAACTTGTGTGGAGAAAACTAGGGCCGAACTTTGTAAACCCTAGGTCATATTTTATAGTGTTTTCAAGGGTTTTCATCCCTTGAATCCTTTCATGTTCAGTTGAGATAAGTCTTCTCTTAATTCATTCAATATGTCTATGTGTTGTTTGAATATATCTTATGCTTGTCTTGATTTCAACATGCTAGGCTAGATCTATCTTATGTTTGCTTAGATGTAATGAAACCTAGATGTTAATTATATGTTGATTACTTGTTTATGGTAGTAATGGATGAATGATTTCAATGTTAGGCTTAAGAAAACTAGCAGATCTCCATTGTGTAACATGCTTGAACGTCTTAGGAAACATGAACCGATGTGTACTAGGTTTTATTGGTTGTATTTAATGCATGAGCAAATTCTAGTGATCCCATGTTAGGAGCTTCTTAGCCGGCTCGACATAGGAGTGAAGTAGGCGCTCATAGGATTGGGGAAGTAAGTACGCCACCCCATGAATGGTATTAAGGAATACAATCCGTCATCCACGCAACAATAACAAGTAATTAACGTGTAAAAGATATCTAGGGAGTAGTGAAATCTAAGTAAACACAACTCTCCCACATATTGCTCACAACTTTAGTTTAATTTTAGTTTAATTTCATTTTTAGTATTTTATTTTGATTGCATCTTAGTATTGGGTTATTGCTTTCATAAAAACTAAAAAAATACAAAAAAGAATCATCCCTCATCTCTAGACCTAGTCTTTAGGTTTTCTAATCCTGGCGACACTATTCCTAGCTGAACGATCAATCCCCCGGTACTTGTCACTATACTATACTACAACGATCAGGTACACTGCCTGGTGGGGGTTGTAAGCTTCTCGAGATCCCTCGAGAGGTAAAGCCTGGTGCAATCCCTACGCTACCAAGTTTTTTGGCGCCGCAGCCCGGGGAATAGTTATTGTCTAGGTTAGAATCTCTTTTTATTAGGTCTACTTGCTAGATTCCTTTCTAGTAAGATTTTATTTTTATTTTCTAGGTTCTCTTTAGTCTATCTTATTTCTTCGTGTTTTTGTTCGTAACTCTTCGCCATCCGACATCATGGACGATGGTAACATCTTTGAACCCGTCATCCTACCACAACAAAACCCACCACTAGCCAACCAACCTCTTAGGCCCCGAACCTTAGGAGAGTATTCCCGACCTAGCCACCAAGGCTACCGAAACACCATTGAGCTCACCCAAGGAGCCAATGTGACCCCCTTGCGATCCGACACCATCCGGTTGGTGCAAAGCGGATGTGCATTCCATGGACTTCGCTCCGAAGACCCAAACCAACATCTCAAGGACTTCCTTAAAATCGTAGATTCTATAGACCTTGATGTTACAACTAGAGAGTCAACCCGATTATGCCTATTCCAATTCTCTCTACGTGATCAAGCTAGTCAATGGCTTGAATGTATACCCGCGGGATCCATCACCTCATGGGATTATCTCACCACTCGCTTCCTTGCCCAATTCTTCCTACTAGGGAAGACTGCGATGCTTAGAAATGACATTTTGATGTTTGAACAACATCAGGGTGAAACTTTCTACGAAGCATGGGCTCGTTTTAAGGATCTCCTCCATAAAGTCCCTCGTCATGGTATAAACCTTTGGTTATTAGTTCAAATTTTCTATGATCATGTCGACTATCACACTAAACGCACAATCGATAGGGCCGCAGGAGGTAGATTGCGTGATAAGGACGCCGAGGAGTCTTGGGAAATTATTGAAGAGCTCGCCGCCGATAATCAAGAGATATGGGAGTTTAATCATACTATAAAAGCGGCCATCAACGCAATCTCGACACCTGGAGGGACTAACCAAATCCCCGATGAACTCCTATGCAAACTTGAGGCAAAAGTTGACTATTTTGAGGAAAGGCATAAGAGACCCTTAAGTCCTAAATGGGCTACTGTCAATTCTGTCTTGAAAAAGACTTCAACGCCGCTATCTGAGTCACCCTCTAGAGAAAATGTTGAGACTTTTCAAAACTATGCCCTACCTTATTCCCCTCCCGAGAAACTTAGCCCGGAATGTGAAGCCAGAATGAGAGAATACATGGCAACTCATTCAGAACGGCTTGCTAGATTTGAGGAAGCAATTTATAAACAAAAAGAGGAGATGCAAGAGAAAATGAATGAGATGATGAGCCTGATGGAAGAGTATGCCAACAAGAGAACCCCCGAAAGGATGTTACTAAGGAAAGAAAGCATCATCCCCACTACCCGATTTGTTAATTCCATCACAATTGTCCACACAGATAATGAGAAGGTAGAAACCCATAGAATATTAACTATGTTGGAAACATGATTCCCCTTGTGATTTGTGTGGCGTTGGAGATACAAGAAAGAGAGCGAAAGTGGAACCTTGAGAGTAAAGGGAAAGTTAGATTAATATGAATGAACGTCCAACCCTCTCCACATGTGGAGAGGGGTATTTATACTTACAACATAAACGCCCACACCCGGGCTGTGGATCAAGCATACAGTGGGTGAAGACCCGTCCTTCTTCCACGGTGTTACTTAAACTAATACTAACTAACTTATAAATAAACTAACTACGAGCTAACTTAATGCTATTACAATAATCAGGTGACCGAGACTTTTACAGGAATATTTGTATTCCTAACAATCTCCCCCTAAGTGAGGTCACCTTTGAAATTATGCTCGTTGGTCTTTAAGCATTCTTTAGTCTCTGTAGCTCGTAGGATCTGATTCTTCACTTTTCTACACACTTTGTACTTCAAGCAAGCAAACTTGTGATTTGAATTCCTTTGTGATGTGTGATCTTTGAGCTTCTTTGAGATCATCTGCCAAAGTAAATCTCCAAGCTCATCCATAGATGTATTGCCTTCATGTGATGTAGTGACTAAGGACCATCAAGCTCACACCCTTCTGTATCTGGAGACGTTGCATTGGAGTTTGTGGATCAGGAGACTTTTTCATCAGAGTTGCGGAAACGTTGTTAGTAGTCTCTCAACATTTGTTGTAGCAAGTCTCTCATCTTCATTGATAGTGTGGAGGATGTGTGAGCATGAGGTATGGATTGACCCGATTCAGCTGGAAACTGCAGCCATCAACGCCATCTTTATATGTGTCCCTGAAATAAAACAGTTAGCAATAAAGATAGAGAACGAGTATGGCTTTGTCATTCGTTCTGCGAGGACAAACTACCCTCCGATTTTGTGAAAACCGACCTGTGATCAGGTAAAGTCTCTTTTAATGAAGACTCTCCTTGACAGGAATTTCCAGCTTGTAGTAATGAATTTTCCAAAGAA
The DNA here is from genome assembly GCA_030686995.1 of Artemisia argyi. Classification (NCBI taxonomy): domain Eukaryota; kingdom Viridiplantae; phylum Streptophyta; class Magnoliopsida; order Asterales; family Asteraceae; genus Artemisia; species Artemisia argyi. The sequence continues at coordinate 69,424,868 of CM060703.1, forward strand.
TCCACTTTGGAATCTTCATACTTAGCATGTTCTCATACCGGAACGTCTCAAAGCAGACAACACGATAGAGTGCATCGGTGAATACACATTCACGGATTGATGAGAAAGAGATTTACAGAAATCACTCGCGTGTCCTATGATAAACATTTTTGAGACACGACGAGAGTTTTATACTTTGAATCAAATTTTCATCAAAAATACTTTTGTTTGAAAGATATTACACAATCAATGTGCTCGAAAATAAGTTAGTGAGCACATTGAAAGGTTTTTGCAAAAGTATCCGTCAATCCATATCCTGGAACAAGTTTGATTCAATGTTGAATTGCACCATCGTTGCTTTCCAGTGGTCACTTGATCATTGATCCAAGATGGATCTCACATGTCACCTACCAAGAGCTTGAGTGATGTTAGCTCTAGAAGGATTTCCATCCTCATTGTGAATATTTACATATCACTCAGATGTTCTGGCAATACCACGAGGATAATAAGTAGGACTCTAAATATTTTATCTTATTTTCCACATTGTGTGAAACAATAAGCATATTTGGAATGTGTGTCCTAACGAGATTTATGGATGATCTCTTTGGCTCTAGACTCAATAGTGCATTTTGATCCGCTCATGGAGTCTGGGGAGGCGTCTCCTGTTTTAGGTATCAACATGGCTCGCAGTGAGCGGTCGATACATTGCAAAGGGTTCCCCGTGAGAATGAAACAAGCTCTTTTAAGAGAACTTGAGTGGTTGGGAAGGTTGGTGCAGTGCGTCACTGGGTCCATGACGTCTTGTCTTCAATACCGGTGTTACCTTAGTAACCGCTAGTAGCTTATGAATTGAACCCGGTTTCTGCCCTAAGGTTGAATATATGGAGGGCTATTTCTTTTCACCCTTTCTCATTTCATTTCTTTTTCATTCTTCAACCCCTTCAGTGCTTACCAAGACTTCACCACTAGAACCTTGTTGAGTTTATTCCAGTCCTAGCTCTATCTCAGTCCGCACTCTTCCCTTTCTCACTTTACTCCTTTTATCAATCATTCCTAAGGACTTCTAATCTATTTGTGGATTGACCCTGGGAAGATCCTTCCGGTTCTGGTGGATCATGGGAACTTATACCTAACCTTAACCGTCCTTATAACTCCATGCATAAAGATAAATGGTTGGTCTTAGGTATTACTTCCACAAACGCCTTTGCTCCCCCTCAATATGTGCATCGATATACGAAAGAGTTTAGCACATATGTGGGAGCCTATTATTGAGTCCAAAAGATCACGTTTGATATCAGATTTCATATTTAAATCACATTCTCTCCCCCGATCAAAAATTTCAAATATTTTGAGATTTTGGATCCCAATTGATTTAAAGAATTTAGAAATTGTTTAGGAGAGAAATGCGGTTAATTTTTTAATGTTTTCTGATAACAGGAACCTTTAACATGCTCCCCCTCAAACTGTGAGGGAGGTTGTTATGTGTCAGATTTGATGAGTTTACAAACGATTTGAGGTTTTAACGAAAACTCTTTGAAAATTTCTCATTCTGACACATAACCATCACAAGTATTGTTGCATTTGTATAGTACAAAGTGTGGGGAGTTTTGATGATACATAAAATTTTGAGAAATCACTCTCCCCCTCAATCAATGACGAATGTTAAAACTTAAATAAGTGATGTCATTGATTGAGTGAAAATGTTATCAAAAGTTTGAGTTCAACTTGATTTTCAATCAAAATTTCATGGTACCACCAAGTTTTGCACAAACACTTTCCGGAAAAATCATAGAAGGGAAAGTATTTGGCGATAAAAAGAAGATTTCTCTTCTTTATCAAGAAATAATGCACTGAAATGTACATTAGATCGTGGGTGCACGGATGTAAAGTAATCCATGCCCGGATGAACCTCTCCCGGTAAAAGGAACAACCGTATTTTAGGCGACGTGTTTTCCCCATTTAGAAAAACGGGTTGCTATCTGAAGTAATAGCAAACCATATTTTTGAAGACCGGGTTGTAGCCTGAAATGGCTACAAGCCATTTAGGCATGTTTTGAAAAACCTTTTGAACTTCTGTTCGAACTTCATTTAAAGACCCGTGTCATTATTGAATGACATTTCTAGGACCGTAAATGTTATCGATGCCAGAAGACATGCCTTAAAAAAACTATTTTTGGTATTTTCTAATTTTCTGATTTTTATGGGTTTTTGATGGTTTTATATATTTATATACAAGTTATAAATGTGAATACAGAAGAGTATATATATATATATATATATATATATATATATATATATATATATATATATATATATATATATATATATATATATATATATATATATATATATATATACAATATGTAGGATAGGATATACGATAGGGAACAGAAAGAGTTATAAGGATACAAAAAGAGAGCCACAAACAAAATACAGTACATGTTACAAAACAATCACCACATCCAAAATACATGTATGACACTGAATCCTACTGTAGGACCTTAGATATATCAACTTTAACAATAATATAGCATGTAAATGAAGTAAAGATGGTGACTTGATGAATAAGGTGTGGCGTTAATATTGTATAAAAGAGAGAATAAGATGAAGAGAACTTTTATTAAAAACACACACAATACACACACAAGCACACACCTCAAATGAGCCTTTGAGGTGTTTATATAGTTCTTAACATGATGCCTTAAGAGGCTTTCCTTGGGCTTGGTCTTGAGCTTGGTATCCTTTTACATATAAAGGCTTACATTACTTAACTCATGACATATTAGCTTACCAAGACCAAGGCCCATTGACTATTTAAATAACATAAACTACGACACATTACAACGTTACAATAAATGAGAATGACCATCACTTTTTAATATAATTTTTAATGCTAACAATCTCCCCCAAAAGGGTGGTCATTCGAATGATGCTCCACGTGATTAGGTCTTCTTTGTTCCTTGTTGTTGACCATTGTGTGTCGTAGTAGAATAGTCTTAAGTCTTTGTTCCTTCATGCTTTGTGATCTTTGATGACTGACTTTTCATCATTCTTTGTTCTTTTGTGATATGGAACAATCTGCCTTTCGTCACTTCTGCGTCTGTGGTGGTTGTCTGCCATTCCAACATGCTCATACATCTTCAGTCTTTGTGATACATGCATTTGTAGTTCCCGTTCTTTCACACAGATCTTTGTCACTTTACTTCTGTAGATTCTTTCACATTGCGTAGAATCTTTCTTTGAACCTTTCTTTGCTTTGATCTTTGTGAGAACTTTCCTTTGACTTCGAGATGCATGTATGAGCATGTGGAATCCTTCGCCATGGAGATGATGTATAGCTGCATGAAAATAGTTAGCAATAAATCAACCGGTACTTACAGATAGGAATTAGAGATCGTCAACAGCATATTGTGAAGACTCCTTCTAACTCTTATCAAGGCCGTTCCCATGTCAGATACTCTCAAGGGAGCTTACGAGACCTACTTAGTAGCTCAATGATTGGGTGAGTCGCTGGGGATCACTCCACGACTATAGACCGTTTGAAACCACCGCGAACACTAAGCGTAACCCATAAAGAATTACCGAAGTGACTTGCTGTCAGGGCTGCTTGATGTTGACCCTGGCAGGAATTTCCATTCAATCATTGAGAATCACAAATGTGAATCCTCTCATAAATGTTCTGGCAGATTGCTAAGATCTGCGTAGGACTCTAAAGTTTACATCTGGCGTCCTTAATGATGAACAACCAGTGTAGAGATATCATGTGTTCCTATGAGATCTTTTGATGAATCTCGGGGCTCTAGACTTGATAAGTGCACATTTGGTTTCCTATGCGGAGATTAGGGAGAGGTCTCCTGCTTCAATATCAACCATCTCTAAGAGACAGGTTGATAGATTACACCGGTTCCCCGTGAGAATGAAACAAGCTCTTTTAAGAGAACTTGAGTGGTTAAGAAGGTTTAGTGCAGTGCGTCACTGGCTCCATGATGTCTTTATCTTCAATACCGGTGTCACCATAGTAACAACCTGCAGTAGCATACGAATTGTACCCGGTGTCTGCCCTAAGGTTGACCGTATGGAGGGCTATTTCTTTTCACCCTTTTTCATAACTTTTCTTTTTAATTCTTCAACCCCTTCTTTCTCCTTTCTCATTTTCTCCTTTTTTCAATCATACCTAAGGACTTCTAATTCTAATCTATTGGAATTGTCCTTGGGTAGATCCCTCCGGCTCTGGCGGATCATAGGACGATTTTTCCTAACGTTAGTCACCTTAAAACTCCATGACTATCCTATAATTGATCACATGCCATAAAACCTTTTTGTGATAATCTCTCAAAGTGTTTATGATAATAAACATTGTTGACACTTCGAGAGTTTTGCATTTCTTTTGAAGGACTCCCCCTTCACATGTGCTCATGAATTTTTAAGAAATTTGCACATGCGTGAGGAGTTTGCACATTTTGAATTGATCAACTTTCAGTGAACATGACCGATTCGAGACACGCTTACATCACTAGTTAGACTAGCTTGAAATTATTACCCGTCCTACTCAAGTCCAAAGAAAGTCTCTCGATTTGGTACATTCTACTCAGACAAGTCCTATTCGAGACACGCTTACATCACTAGTTAGACTAGCTTGAAATTATTACCCGTCCAGGACAAGTCTTTTCGATTACTGACATTTTAAGCTTCGTCAATTCATTGGTACTTACTGATTCGAGCTCTTTCGAGATTCAGTCACAAACTTTAAACATCTTTGATCACATTTTAATTATGTCTTCTCCCCCTCAAAAATAGCATATTGTGATATTTTTGATATCAACTGAGTAAAAAAGCTTTTTGGAGAGAAAGACAGATTTGATTTTGCATAATCGGAACATTTTAGTTTTTGTACTCACCCTTAATGATAGCACATTTAAAATCAATTAAGGGTTAAAGGGAGTTATCTTGAGCACTCATTTGAGAGATATTGAGAAACCTGTTAAACAATCTTGAAAAAGTGCTCAAGAATTCTGTTTTGAAAACGAGTTTATGTTTGAGATCTTTTTCATTTGTTTAGACTCGAACTTTTTGAAAAAGATTTCATCTTTGAACGTACGAGTCCTTGATTTGAAAATAATCAGAAGTCATCATTTTAGTCCGGGTTTGGTACTGAGGTATACGAAAGCCATAGTAAAGAAACATTTGAGAAACGACATGTTTTAGAAAAACATTGTAAAGAACTCCCGTTCAAGCATCTGTACATGTCCGTATCATTGTTGAATGACATTTCTAGAAACGTACAGAATATTGATTTATACGAGCGACATGTCGTGAGAAGAATATTTTTGGATTTTTGATTTTATATTGTTTTTGTATTTTTTGAAATTTTATATTTTTGTATTTTGATTTTGTTGGTTTTTCAAATTTTGTATTTTGTTTTTTCAAAGATATTTACAGCGAAGCGATTTTGAAAACATTTTTCAAGAAGATTCGAGAAGACGTTCTAGCTCCACAGGAGTTAGGCTTCGCATGCCAATTCGTCGAACTAAATAGTCAAACCTTTCTTTTGGAAGGGCTTTAGTAAATAGATCGGTGAGTTGATAATCAGTCTTAACAAAAAATAATTCAACAGTACCCTCTTCCACGTGTTCTTTGATGAAATGGTAGCGGACTTTGATATGTTTCGTCTTAGAGTGATGTACGGGATTGCACGAGATGGCTATGGCACTTTTTGAGTCACAATACATAGGTATTCTGTCAAAAGTAAAGCCATAATCTGTGAGCTGTGTCCGCATCCATAGAACTTGGGCACAACACGCAGATAGAGACACATACTCGGCTTCGGCGGTTGATAGCGCAGTACAATCCTGTTTCTTTGACGACCAGCTTACTAGCTTTTCACCCAAAAATTGTGCTCCACCTGATGTACTCTTTGCTGTAACTTGATCCCATGTTAATGGTGCTTCGTAGGTACCGAAAGATCCGTTTAACCTCTTTGAGGTGAAGTTCGGTAGGCTTTTCCTGAAACCGTGCTAACAAACAAACAACAAATTGAATATCGGGTCGGCTAGCAGTTAGGTACATGAGAGAACCGATCATGCTCCGATATTTTTTCGGATCGATGGGTTTTCCAAACAAATCAGCACCTATTTTTGGTGAAGTGACCATTAGTGTACCAACAGAATCACAGTTTTCCATTCCATGTTTTTTCAAAATCTCGATTGTATATTTAGCTTGATTGATAACAATACCACGAGGGGATTGATGTATTTGTAAACCAACAAAGAATTTTAGTTCCCCCATCATGGACATTTCAAATTTACTTTTCATGAGATTTTCAACATGTTTTGAATGGTTAGGATTGGTTGATCCAAATATTATGTCATCCACGTAAATTTGGACGATCAAAATGTCATCTTTGAATATTTTGATAAACAAGGTGTCATCAACCGTTCCTTTTGTGAAATTGTTTTTTAGCAAGAAAGATGATAGTTCGTCATACCACGCTCTTGGAGCTTGTTTTAAACCATAAATTGCTTTCTTAAGCTTGTAGACGTAGTCTGGATGATCTTTGTCGATGAATCCCTTTGGCTGACTCACATACACTTCTTCTTTCAGAGTTCCATTCAAGAAAGCTATCTTAATATCCATCTGATAGACTGTGATGTTTTTGTGAGCGGCATAGGCTAAGAAAATCCGGACTGCTTCAAGTCTAGCTACAGGCGCGAATGATTCCTCGAAATCTATCCGTTCTTCTTGTGGATAACCTTTAGCCACGAGACGAGCTTTGTTGCGAATTACAGTCATTTCCTCATCCAGTTTGTTCTTCCACAACCACTTGAGATCAAGAACTCATTTATCAAGTGGTCGTTCAACAAGTTCCCAACTATCATGTAACAGGTATTGAAGAAATTCCTCCTGCATCGCTTTAATCCAAGGGTTTTCTGCCATTGCTTCTCGAATGTTCTTTGGTTCTTTGAGGCTGATTGAGCAAATGTAAATGCACAATTCGAGATCAGTGGCAAGTTGTCTCCTTGTCTGAACTGGCTTTGAAGGTTCACCAATAACATGTTCTATTGGATGGTCTTTTGTCCATTGAAAAGTAGAAGGGTACCTTGGGTGTAACGAATGTGTGTTAGATGGTTCTTGTAACCTTGAAGAAGATTCAACAGAGTCTGTTGCAAACGGGTTTTCAAATATTTCTTCTTCTTCTAACGCATCATTGTTTGAATTATTTGTTGGTTCTTCTTGAAAATTTGTGTTTTGGTTTTGCTCATCAACGTTTGGTAGTTCAGTTTCAATTACTGGAGTTGCTTGAGTAGATGTAGATGATGTTGAGGTAGTTGGTGCTTCAGCTTCGATTGTTGTAGATGCATCCTGTGGTGGTGGTGGTGGTTGATGGTTTTGAGCGGGTGCAGCGGAATGTTGTTGAGATGCATTTGTTGAAGTTCCACCATAGTATTCATCAAACATTAACTCTAAGAAATTTTCCAGTTCTTGTTCTGAAGGTTTATTCGTGTTTGTTGACTGAGCTCCTTGAGGTACGAGTCCTGAATTGATGTGTCCAGAAGTCTGATGGTTTGGTGCGGGTCCTAATCAGTGTTGATTAGAAGCCATTGGATTAAGCGCGGGTTCTAGAGCGTATCTCTCAGAAGCCATTTGTGAAATCTCGTCAAACTTCACATTCATCGTCTCCATTATCCTTTTCGTTCTTCTATTATACACCCTGAATGCCCTCGAGTTTTCTGAATCCCCAATGAAGATTCCAATATCACCCTTAGCTTTTAACTTCCCTAGATCTTCTCTGTCATTCGTCGGATAGCACAAAGCGCCAAATACGTGAAGGTAAGAGATGTCAGGTTTACGGTTGTTCACTAGCTCATATGGGGTTTTATTGAATCTCGGATGGACTAGGGATCGGTTTTGAGTAAAACAAGCAGTGGCTACAGCATCAGCCTATAAGAATAGAGGTGCACTAGAGAAAATCAGCATTGTGCGAGCATCTTCCACAAGAGTTCTATTTCTCCTTTCAACTACCCCATTTTGCTGTGGAGTTCTAACAACTGATGTTTGATGTGTGATTCCAACATCTTCAAGGTAAGTTCTTAACTCCTGGTTTGTAAATTCTGTGCCATTGTCTGTTCTTATAATCCTTACTAGAGCTTGAAGTAGAACTTGAATACGCTTCAGAAAGGTGATGATGATGCCTGGTGCTTCGTCTTTTGATCTCAAAAACTTTACCCAAGTATATCTTGAATAATCATCAACAACAACAAGAATATACTTCTTCCCATTAATGCTTTCAACTCTCATTGGGCCACATAAGTCCATGTGCAACATATGTAACCTTGCTTCCGAACTAGGTACGGTTTTGGGTTTATATGATGCTCTTTTACTTTTTCCTTGTTCGCATGATGGACATAGGTGTTCCTTGGTGTATTTGAACTTAGGAAGTCCGGTGACGATGTTGTCTTTGGCTAACTTGTTGATGGTGTCGAAATTGAGATGGGATAAACGTCTATGCCACAGCCATGACTTAGTTTCGGTTGCCCTTGTCATAAGACAAATTGGTGATGTAGAAGCCATTTGGTTGATGTCGATAGCATACAAGTTTGTACTACGATTACCAATTAAGAGATCATCACCAACCAAATTTCTAATAAAAACCGTGTTTCTCCTGAATGCAACTTCTAAATCTGCATCACAAAACTGCCCAACTGAAAACAAGTTATGTCCCAACCCTTCGACGTAATAAACCCGAGTGATCAAAAAATTCCCAAACTGGAGATCTCCATAACCCTGAATAGCTGCTACATGATCATTTCCAAAGCGTACAGTTCCCATGAATTTCTAGACGAAATTGATCAGCAGCTTTAAATTCCCGGTCATGTGCTTGGAGCAACCCGAGTCGACGATCCAAAGACATATTTCGATAACCTGCCAAGAACAGAAGAGTTTGTATTTGGAAACCGTTTTGAATTTGGTTCCATGGGGTTAGGAGTAAAATCTAAATCACACTCATAGACAGTTGCTACTTGTTTAGCTTGAGCTATTTCTAATTTGCCGTTCTGAAGAGTGAACTCTCTACCCATTGGAATCCACATACAAAACTTAAGGTAGTTCCTAGGCATTCGACTAATAGTGGTAGTCCTAAATCGTGCAACTAATCGTTCTATAGATCTGGATCTAGCACTAGGTCTTTTTGGAACATTCTTCTGTTCAGGCGTAACATTCACATTCTTAGAAACACATTCATCATGAACATCATTAATTCAACATTTCTTGCATATTAAACAAACAGAGTCATTACATGCATTAGAACCAGTACTTTCGACATTACATTCAGATGAATCATGTTTCTTATTACAAAGCGATAAATTCCTAGGGTGTTCTTCTACTTCTTGAACTTTATTCTTGCTACTACTCGTAGAGACAGGCGAGACTCTATTGTTCCTTGTATTGCTCCTAGGCTTTAGTCTGCTGCTCCTAGAGGTGCTTTCTAATCCTGTAGAAGGTGAGGCACACGCATTAGGATTTATATTGTTGTCCTTTTTAGCATCACTAGACTTTTTAGAATTATCCTTTTTGCACGCATTTGTCTTAGAAGTGGAGGCAGACGCATTAGTGGGACTAATCCTAAAAAGGCCAGGTGCTATCACTTTTGGTGTTTCGACAACCGCTTTTCCTTTATCAACAATCTTTACATTTTCACTTTTCTTTGGCAAGGGTGTTGGAGTGACTGGTTTTGTCAAATCCTTTTTCTCATCGACTTTTGGAGCAAACCGTGAAATTGACATTTTTGGTTTTTGAACCGTGTTTGAAACAATTGGTTTCTCCGAAGTCAATGGTTTTGCAAACTTGGTTTCCTCACCCTTTCCTTTTTGACTTTCAAGCTGAGCCCTCAAAAGATCATTTTGCTCTTTCATGTTCTTCAAGGCACGCTCATACGACAATTCGTCATACTTGCATTCTTCCTTTTTTCGATCAAGTTGTTTAAAATATGACACATTTTCTTTTTCAAGCTTTATAAGAGCATTTTCATATTTTGAAACAATTGCGGAGGTCTCAGCTCTTAGTCTTTTATCGTCTTGAACAGAATATGTTTGTAAAATGATGGACATAATATCAGTGGTCATAACAGGTTCGAAGAGAGAATCATTTAGGTTTTCCAAAACATTTATGTTTTCACGAGTATCATTAGCTTCGTTTACAAGGGATTTGTGGTCCTTGACAAAGTCGGCCGTTTCTTTTAAGAAAGCTTGTTCAAAATGGATTACCCTCGCACTGATGTTATTCAGTGGGATAGTAATTTCGTTTTCAAAAACTTTTTTCTGCTCAATATGAAAACTGGAATGCCAGTTGTTAATATTGACTGTAGTTTTAGAAGCAACAATATTTTGAAGTTCTTGAATTCTCTTTTTAACGTCATCCAGAATGTCTCTAGCCTCACTTGTATTAAAAGTGTTGTTAGAATACATTTGTTCTATTATTGAAAGAGATTTGGAAGCAATTACTTTCTTAGAAAACATTTTTGAGAATGGTCGTTTTATGGAAAACGCAGATGGTTCTGTTTGTGGAAAAAAAGTAATTCTCGAAAGTTTGTTCAATTTGTTGTAATCAATGGGTTTCAAATCCTTTTGTTTCATTTTATTTATGCTCTCTTCGACATGTTCTATCGTTTACACAGAATCCCGAACGACGGGAGGATCATGTTTGGTGTAAATCACATTACCATTATACAAAACATTCTGTTCTTGCTGAGCTTTCTTGAGATTACAGGGGGTGTTGTTACCAAGAGCCACTTTATGTTTTGTATGGTAAATCGGATTAGTTTGATTTGAAATCATTTTCATTGTTTGACTTGACTGACCCGACTTAACCACTAATTCTTCTAAATGTGCAATCATGTGTTCTGACTCTACGATTTCGGCCAAAAGTTTGTCTTCTTTCTTTGCAAAGTCCTTTTTCAACTCATCCCTTTCTTTTTCAAGATTGGTATAAGTTGTTTTTTGTTTAGAAAGTTGGTTTTGTAAATCAAAAATTTCCGCGTTTAAAGATTTTATCTTTTTTAAAGAATTAACATCAAGTGTATCAAAATTGAGTTGAAATTGTTTTTCCCTTGAAACGGAATTTTGATAACCAGTTTCTAATTCAGCCAATCTTTTGTTATGAAATTCAAAAGCTTTAACGTTTTCTTTGTAACTCTCAAGCTCAGCGGTCAATTTAACATTCGCGGCCTTAACATCGCGATTGACCTTTTTCACATTCTCAATTTCAATACGACAATTATTCAATAATGATTCAAATAAAGCACGTGTTTCCTCATCAATCTCAGCATGCTGTGAAACGATGCCTCCATTATGATTCACATCTGGAGTTGCTGAAGGAGTATTGCTACTACTTGGCGTGTCCAGGTATGTATCATAAGTGGGTGCTTGCTTCTCAAAATGCTGTTCCTCATGAGGAGACATATCAAATATATCATTATTGTGACATGTGTTGAAATTTGATACCTCAGATGGTGCATTGGTGTCATAAATAGGAAGTGTATCAGAATCCGTGTCATATTTAGCTTCCTGAAGATTCGCCGATGCGTGGGAATTGCACCAGGCTTTACCTCTCAAGGGATCTTGAGAAGCTTACAACCCCCACCAGGCAGTGTACCTGATCGTTGAAGTATAGTATAGTGACAAGTACCGGGGGATTGATCATTCAGCTTAGGAATAGTATCGCTAGGATTAGAAAACCTAAATACTAGTTCTAAAGGTGAGGGATGATTATTTTTGTATTTTATATTTTTTAGAAAGCAATTAAAAATCTCGGGTTTGAAGGATTTGGGCGGAATTAGTTGCTAATCAACTAACCCAATACTAAAGATGCAATCAAAATAAAATACTAGAAATGTAAATAAACTAAATTATACTAAAGTTGTGAGCAGTAAATGGAGAAAATGTGTTTACTTACATTTCACTACTCCCTAGACATCTTTTACACGTTAATTACTTGTTATAATTGTATGGATGACGAATCGTATTCCTTAATACCATTCATGGGGTGGCACAGTTAACTCCCCAATTCTATGAGCTCTTATCTCCTCCTATACCATGCCAAGCACAACCATAGGGATTATAAACAGTGGCTCATGCATTAAATACAACCAATAAAGACCTAGTGCACGTCGGTTCATGTTTCTTAAGACGTTCAAGCATCTTACCAATTGGAGATCTGCCAGTTTTCTTAAGCCTAACATATAAATCATTCATCCAAGACAAGAATAAACAAGTAATCAACACATAATTAACATCTAGGTTTCATTAGATCCAAGCAAACACAAGATAGATCTAGCCTAGCATGATGGAATTAACACAAGAACAAGATATAGACAACCAACACATAGACATATTGATTGAATTAAAAGAACACTTATCTCAATTACACATGAAAGGTATCAAGGGCTTGGAACCCTTGAAAAACCTGTAAAATTCGCACCAAATTCGTACTTAGGGTTTCTCCAAAACTTCTCTCTTTTTAATGTGAAAATTAGAAAACTATATATAGGAAAAGGGGTCTGACGGCGTCAAGACTAAACTTGTGACGCCTTCACCTCGCCGCCAAAACTCTTCTCGGACTGCCTTGATCTACATTTGACGCCGTCATGTGATAATCATTTCCAGGCCGTCATGACTTTTACTCTTGACGCCCTACTTTGTGACACCGTCAATTCTCTACTGGACCGTCATGGAATTTTGCTCTTTGACGCCGTCAGGATGTTACTCTTGACGCCGTCACCTACTGTTCCCAGCATGAAAAATTAAGACTTTGGCGTTTTCTTCACTTTTATGCTCCAAAAACGTCCGAATTGCTTCTTTTCCAGATTTCACTCCCAAAGTACCTAAAATCACAAAAGGAACGATTTAGGGTAATATTTGATCAAATAAATTCAATTCCGGGCTTAAATGACCCCATAAAAACGGATCATTTTTCGCCTCATCATATACCCTTACACTTGAGATTTGCTTGTCCTCAAGCAAATGCGCTTTTATTCTACTCAAAAGACAAGTTAGGGGTCATTTAACACTAATATAAAAGTAATTACAACAAATAATCATTCCACTAAAGACCAATAGACAAGCACGGAGGTCATACACTAGCACCTCACAAATAGTGTTTAGATACTCACATCTCTCGGGTGTAATAAAGTATAAATTACAATATGGAAACGGAAGATATCTCTCACTACCTGTCATAGCAAAATAGATTACCATAGGCTTGGGAAAGGATCAAACCTCCAACACATGGCGTAAGCACCTAGGATAAACTATCAAAGAGGTCTTTTGAAGGGTTGTAACGTTAGGTGTAGGGATATGAAATACACGGTTTTGTTGGATAAAGGAAGTTTTACTGGTGGCGAGTTAACAATCTTAGTCAATTACATGTACAATATGGCGTTGCTAAGCCAAGACTAGACTCGACTTAAGCTAATAAATGAAAAATAACAAAAATATAAAATGAACATAGAATAAAAATGGATGGTAGTCCGTATGTTTTTTCTCTTTTCTTTTTCTATTTTTTTTTTTACTTTTTCTTGACTTTTTTTTTTTTTTTTTTTTTTTTTTTTTTTTTTTTTTTTTTTTTTTTTGCATACACTCTTACCCTACCATCCAAAATAATACATCATAGGGAATGAATATTCCCCTTACACTTGAATCTTTACATACTTTACAATAAACTAAACTAATGACTCGAATTAGGAAAATCAAAACACTTGGAGCACTTTTAAGATTAACGCACATATGGGGGTAATAAATGATGTTCTTCCCCATTACTCCATAAAATAAGTACTTACCCATGAGTCTCAATCGTCCCAAAACAATATGTACAAGGATATGACTCGACTTAGCAACCATGTAATCAATTAGATAGTTAACTTAGGGTTTAACAAATAACAATAATGCACTAAAAATGAGCGCATACACGGAAGGCTAAGGCGATTTGGTTGTACATTTAAGTGGGGTGTAACAAATTCTTTCTTTAAGTAAGATGCTTAAAGTTAGAAACGAAAAGATAGGCTCGGAGGGGTGTACTAGGGGTATCGTGTACTAAAAATGAGTACAACGCTAAGGGTGTGGGAAAAATTAGTTGACTTAACTAGCCAAGTAATATGACTTAAATGGTCAAGTAATTATGATACGGGTATAACACAAGGGTGATCCTAATGCCTCTTATCATGTAGTAAATCCTACTACACGAATGTAGTCTCACTAGCGGTCTCGGGATGCATCACTAACGCAAGTTCTAGAATCTAAATGCTACCGGTACACTCATAAGCACTAATAGTAAATGCTTTTCCTATCAAATCTAAAGGCGAACCTCACATATTTGGGTGGAAAATTTTTCTGAATATACGGTTATGTGCTAGTCATACAATCTCCTATCCATGAGACGCTTGCTATGGCTAAAGTTTCACTCCTAACTGTTGTAAAAAATTTTAAATTTGGCGCTAAAATTATACTAACAAGTATTTCTCATAGTTTTATTACACATCTACCATTGAACAAAACAAACTCAAGCGAAAGTGCATATGTAAGGTATCATCTTTTTAAACAAGTATTTCTCATAGTTTTATTACACATCTACCATTGAACAAAACAAACTCAAGCGAAAGTGCATATGTAAGGTATCATATTTTTACCCTCCCCTTACACTTAAGATGAACATTGTCCCCAATGTTCAAGTAAAGAATGTAAAAGTGAAAAAAGTAAAGAGAATGAAATCAAATACTCCCCTGATTCGCTCGGTATGAATAATAAGGTGGCCAGGTTAAATCTTCCTCCAAGAAAATGAACAATCAAAGCTTCCCTTCCAGAATATAAATCATCTTCTTGTCATACATAACCTGTAAAACCTGATAAAATAGACAAGACAACCTCGCGTAAAATCGGTGGCATCTTATATAAGTTACTAAATCCTAGAAAACAAGATAAGATATAATGCTTGTGGAATGAAGTTTGCAGATCTCCTGGAGATTATAAAACTTAATAATTCACAAAAACCATAAGACTCCATTAGAAAAACAAAACTGGTATAATTTCCAGATTTTTACACTTGACGCCGTTAAGAGTAATCTCGTGACGCCGTCAGAAGTGATTTGCAGAAATTCTTATATTAAGTTTTCGGAAAATTTCTGGAAAAAACTTGGTTCTACTTCCTGGAAAATCCTGCAAAACTTCATTATGACTCAATAAAAGCATTTGACTCTAACAAATACGAATATACATGTTCATTTAATATTGTGGAGAATCATGATCGGTTTGTTTCTTGAAAACATATTTGGGGTTTCCCCTTACGCTTATCTTTTGCAAAAATACTTTTAGGTGGAGTTAAGACTAGGCCAAAACAACAAAGTAAAGTATTTCCACTATTTAATTGAGAAACATGATCTACCAACAATAAAAATAATAAAGCATGCATACGGAAGCAAATAACAAACAAACAAAATAAAATCAATGAAAACACACAAAACATGGGTTGCCTCCCAAGAAGCGCTTGTTTTTGTTCGAGTCACGAGCCTGACTCTACCCTTATTTAACAGAAATAGGGGAGGTTTTCCCTACACTTAGGATTAAGTGCGGGTGGAAGCAGCGATACACACCCTTAGGGTGGAAATATGCCACATGAGGTGAAGGGGGCGAGTGAATGGGGAAAGAGTCTACCACCTTCATTGTTAGGTTACCCAAATCCTTTGGTTTGATGGGTGGATTTGAAGTTAGAAGAGTTTTATGACAAAGATTTG
Source organism: Artemisia argyi (assembly GCA_030686995.1). Taxonomy (NCBI): domain Eukaryota; kingdom Viridiplantae; phylum Streptophyta; class Magnoliopsida; order Asterales; family Asteraceae; genus Artemisia; species Artemisia argyi. The sequence goes on from CM060703.1 coordinate 69,440,622, forward strand.
AGCTCTTGCCATTTTCATGAATAGTATGCTCTAACGGTTCTTCATCCACTCCGGTTCCCATCTTTTTTATTTCAACTTCATCTTCATCTTCGTACTCAAACTTGCTTTCATCAAAGAAGTGGAGTGTTGGCGTTTTGAAGTTGGAATGTTGGAAAGAGGTTTTATGGGTAATGGGTTTGGTTTGAGAAATCATCGAGACCTTATGCATCAAGGTTGGTTTGAGTGATTTAGAGGTTAGGGTGTAGGCATGAGAGTTCCCTTTCTCAAAAGGAAGCTTATGAGAATAGAAGTTATTCTGGGTTGAACTCACAGAGAGAGGTGTTTCATTGTGCCCATCACTGCCTGTTTCATTAGGGATTGGGAATTCAAAAATCTTTTCGATCTTCTTGGGTATAGCTTCTGCCCTAATTTTCTCCTTAATCCTTGATATAAACTTATCGGCCAAGTCCATGAAAAGACTTCGGGTGTTTTCCATGCGGGCTTCTAATTGTTGGATTTGCCTCTCTTGGTTGTTTACAAAAGTCAGCATTATCCCTTCGAATTCCTTTTGTCGTGAATATTCAGGAAACGTATATTTACTGTCTGTATTCACATAACCAGAGGGATTAGCCATGGGCATCTCGGCTCTTATCAATTCCTTAACATGCCTTTCGATGTTCTCAAATAACGGTTCTTGGGTTGCATTCATGTAATCTAAACTTCCTTCCTCCAAGAACATTGGATCCTCCCATTCTTCTTCTTCGTATTGTGCTAAGTCCTCAATGACCTCCCAGCACTTATCAACACTGAGCTTGCTCAATCTACCATTGGCAGTGTGATCTATAGCTTTTCTAGTTTGGTGATTAACTCCATCATAAAAGATTTGGATTTGAAACCAAAGATCGAGGCCATGATGGGGGACTTTGTGGAGTAGTTCCTTGAAACGATTCCATGCTTCATAAAGAGTTTCACCTTGACGTTGTTGGAACATCAAGATGTCATTCCTTAGCTTGGTAGTTCTCCCTGGTGGGAAAAATTTAGCAAGGAAATGAGTGGTGAGATTATCCCAAGTCGAGATAGATCCCGCGGGTAGACGATCAAGCCAATGGATAGCTTGGTCACGAAGAGAGAAATGGAAGAGACGCAATCGGGTAGTATCTCTAGTAGCACCGTTAAGGTCAATGGCATCTACGATTTTAAGAAAGTCCTTAAGGTGTTGAATTGGGTCTTCAGACACATGTCCGTGGAATGCACATCCATTTTGCACCAACCGGATGGTGTCGGGTCACAGGTGGGCTACAATGGCTTCTTTGGGAAGCTCAATGGCGTTTCGATAACCTTTGTGGCTTGGTTGGGAGTATTCTCCTAAGGTGCGGGCTCTAGGAGATTGGTTTGGTTGTTGTGGGTTTGGTTGTGATGGGATGATGGGATCTAAGATATTACCACCTTCCATGATGGCGGATGGTAATGGTTACGAACAAAGAAACGAAGAAATAAGATAGACTAAAGAAAACCTAGAAAAATTAAATAAAAAAAATCTCACTAGAAAAGAACCTAATGAGTAGACCTAATAAAATTAAAATTTCAACCTAAGCAATAACTATTCCCCAGGCAGCGGCGCCAAAAACTTGATGCGTGGGAATTGCACCAGGCTTTACCTCTCAAGGGATCTTGAGAAGCTTACAACCCCCACCAGGCAGTGTACCTGATCGTTGTAGTATAGTATAGTGACAAGTACCGGGGGATTGATCGCTCAGCTTAGGAATAGTGTCGCTAGGATTAGAAAACCTAAATACTAGTTCTAAAGGTGAGGGATGATTATTTTTGTATTTTATATTTTTTAGAAAGCAATTAAAAATCTCAGGTTTGAAGGATTTGGGCGGAATTAGTTGCTAATCAACTAACCCAATACTAAAGATGCAATCAAAATAAAATACTAGAAATGTAAATAAACTAAATTATGCTAAAGTTGTGAGCAGTAAATGGAGAAAATGTGTTTACTTAGATTTCACTACTCCCTAGACATCTTTTACACGTTAATTACTTGTTATAATTGTATGGATGACGGATCGTATTCCTTAATACCATTCATGGGGTGGCACACTTAACTCCCCAATTCTATGAGCTCTTATCTCCTCCTATACCATGCCCAACACAACCATAGGGATTAAAAACAGTGGCTCATGCATTAAATACAACTAATAAAGACCTAGTGCGCGTCAGTTCATGTTTCTTAAGACGTTCTAGCATGTTACCAATTGGAGATCTGCCAGTTTTCTTAAGCCTAACATATAAATCATTCATCCAAGACAAGAATAAACAAGTAATCAACACATAATTAACATCTAGGTTTCATTAGATCCAAGCAAACACAAGATAGATCTAGCCTAGCATGATGGAATTAAGACGAGAACAAGATATAGACAACCAACACATAGACATATTGATTGAATTAAAAGAACACTTATCTCAATTACACATGAAAGGTATCAAGGGCTTGGAACCCTTGAAAAACCTGTAAAATTCGCACCAAATTCGTACTTAGGGTTTCTCCAAAACTTCTCTCTTTTTAATGTGAAAATTAGAAAACTATATATAGGAAAAAGGGTCTGACGGCGTCAAGACTAAACTTGTGACGTCGTCAGCTCGCCGCCAAAACTCTTCTCGTACTGCCTTGATCTACATTTGACGCCGTCATGTGATAATCATTTCCAGGCCGTCATGACTTTTACTCTTGACGCCCTACTTCGTGACGCCGTCAATTCTCTACTGGACCGTCATGGAATTTTGCTCTTTGACGCCGTCAGGATGTTACTCTTGACGCCGTCACCTACTGTTCCCAGCATGGAAAATTAAGACTTTGGCGTTTTCTTCACTTTTATGCTCCAAAAACGTCCGAATTGCTTCCTTTTCCAGATTTCACTCCCAAAGTACCTAAAATCACAAAAGGAACGATTTAGGGCAATATTTGATCAAATAAATTCAATTCCGGGCTTAAATGACCCCCTAAAAACGGATCATTTTTCGCCTCATCATTCGCCATGAATATGCAGTTTGCATCGATATCCTCTCTATCTTCCATGTCATCCATAAGAGCCATAAAATCATTCTCCTCTGCGTTCAACTGAAACCCTGCCTTATTCTTTTGTGCCAACAGTAATGCTTTCTGCAAGTACGCTGTGTCTTTCTTGTTCGGCTTAGTAGGACAGTTCCTTGCCATATGACCTACACCCTGACAGTTGAAACACTTTACCGGATTACCCTGATTCACATTTCCCAAATTCCCAACTACTGGAGCTGCAACATTTCTATTCTGATTACCCATTGCCTGATTACCAACATTCTGACCCCTCTGATTTCCAACAAACTGACCCAACTGATTCCCTACATACTCACCATACTGATTTCCTGCATTCTGATTCCCTGCATTCAACATATTCTGATTCCCCATGTTAATCCCAGTAGCATATCCTTGATGATTCCCATAAACTCAAACCATTTGGTCTCCGTTGCCCATATTGAAACTCGGCTGAGCAATCTACTTGTTGCAAGTGTTCGATGAAATCCTTTGGTTGTTGTTTTTTGGTGTAGAATATCGTCCTTGGAATGCCTTTGACAGAAAAGCAAACGCTTGGGTCAATGCTGCAGTAGCTTCATCATTTTCAGTGAATTCTGTTTCTTGGAATTGTTGGTATTGCTGTTGTGGAATAATATGTTGTTGTTGCTATGGGTAGAACTGTTGTTGGTAGACCGGTGTTGGTTGTTGAACGTATGATGGTTGCATGTAGTTGTGAGTGGAAGATGATGATGGTTGTTGTGTGTTCACTGGTAGCGGTGTTGGTGTAGTAGCATTTAATGCAAGAGGATCATGATTCTTTGCCAATCTTTCTTTCCTTACTTCATTAGCCTCAGCTTGGTTTTGCTTCAGAAAATCATAGAGTTGATCATAATTCACCTTATGTAAATCCTTTGTTTGATTGACAATTGTAACATAACGACCCCATTCTTCTGGAAGGTTATTGATGAATTTGATGTTTGTTGCAATTGTTCGAGGTGTCAACTTGTTTATGATTAACTCATTCATCAAAGTGCAAAATCTTGTGTAGTAAGATTCAATCTGGTCACCTTTAGTGGATGTAAAGTTCTCCCATTCAGTAAGAAGTTTGTTCTCAATGTCTTGTTGTCCAATCTCTGTTCCATGACATATCCTTCTAACACGTTCCCACATAGCATAAGCAGTTTCACAACTATCGAACGCAGCAAAGATCTCTTGTGGTAATCCAAGTTGGATTAAATGCATTGCCATATCATCAGCGGAGATCTGCTTCTTGTCTTCCTCTGTGTAATCTGCTTCTGTTTGTTCACGCACGAATGGTTGAGTAGGAGGTGTTGTATTTGGATTACCTTCAATTTGAACTTGTTGTGGCTTGAATGGACCATTTGTAATGGAGTTGATCATTAATTTACCATCAGGCTTTGTTTTGATGTAGCGAAGCATGCGGCTTGTCCATGGGAGATATCCACCTTTTTCAAGCATAGGAGGTCGGTTTTCCGCACCGGCTACATGAATATCTTGCTGACTAGCCATTGATGAAGTGTAGATTGATAAAGTTGATTCTTGGATCGTTCCAACGAAATAGGAGTTGTGTTTAGTGTAAGTTGATGCAAGTTTTTATGGTGAAAAATTTTATCTAAAACCTTAAAACCTCAATAACTTCCGTTCGGAGTGGATTTGGGCCTCGAAGCTTGGCTTGAATGATCTTTAGATACTTCAACGTGTCCTTCTTCTCGGTCTCACGGTCGTTTTGACAGCTAATTCGTCGAAAACGGAGTTACGGTTCAAAAGTTATGGTCGTTTGAAGTTTGGTTGTCAAAAGTCAAAAATTTACGCGTAAACCTGAACTTATGCGTAAACAGTGAATAATCTTACGCGTAAGATGTTATGCGTAACCTTTAAGTTATGCGTAAGGTCTAAAGTTATGCGTAAACAATATTGTTTATGCATAGACTTTGATTTTACGCGTAAACTTAAAGTTTATGCGTAAGAATGTTACGCGTAAGGTTTTTCAACCAAACAGATCTCTCAAACTTATCCAAGCTTGAAAGATATCCCAAGTCGAAGTATTCCACAAACTTATCCAAGTCAGGGAAGTACTAAGTACAACTTCTGCGTAGGATCTTATGCGTAGAATCCAATCTTTTGCGTAGAAACCAATGTTTTGCGTAGGAACAGACTTAAGCGTAGGATTTTAATCGTAGGATCTCAATCTTATGCGTAAGAAGAGGGTTTTGACTAAACTTAAGCGTAGGAAAGGGGTTTTGACTTAATCTTATGCGTAAACAGTACTGTAGACAGCTAAGAAATCGTACTATTCACCCAAGTTATGCGTAAGATGACCAGAAACGTGAAAAATCCGATTTTTTCAACCAAAACCACTTTTTCCACTTGTTTCTATTGATCAAATCTTTCCCAAAACACTTAGAATCACTCAAACTTCAATAAAAACAACAACTTAAACACAAAAACCACGTAAAAATCAAAACTTTTTGAAGAAAAAGTGCATAAATGAATGAAAAATGCAACTTTTTAACAAAAAACTTGATAAAAACACTCCTAAATCATTGTTAGGCGATTGATACCACTTGTAGGACCTTAGATATATCAACTTTAACAATAATATAGCATGTAAATGAAGTAAAGATGGTGACTTGATGAATAAGGTGTGGCGTTAATATTGTATAAAAGAGAGAATAAGATGAAGAGAACTTTTATTAAAAACACACACAATACACACACAAGCACACACCTCAAATGAGCCTTTGAGGTGTTTATATAGTTCTTAACATGATGCCTTAAGAGGCTTTCCATGGGCTTGGTCTTGGGCTTGGTATCCTTTTACATATAAAGGCTTACATTACTTAACTCATGACATATTAGCTTACCAAGACCAAGGCTCATTGACTATTCTAATAACATAAACTACGACACATTACAACGTTATAATAAATGAGAATGACCATCACTTTTTAATATAATTTTTAATGCTAACACCTACCACTGAGCACATCATTCAGTGCGTTGTAGAAGGCGGTAGTCTCCAGCTCGAACTCTGCCACCCACGTAGCACTCCTGGCTACGGAAGATTCTTCGCAACTTCAATCTCTTGCGGATACCAGCCAAAATCCTCTTGTTCTGTGTTATGTCATTGTCAGTCCAGTGCTTGGTATAACGTCTAGATCCATGGTCATAGACATGGTATTCTTTCACTCTGAAGTCCAACGCCTCTTCAACCATTCGTAATGTACCGTCGCTGAACTTGTTTATTTCGTTGAAGCGCAAAACCATAGGAACGTTGTATTTGTCACGAAATACTGCGGCCAGAGGAGATTCTATGACTGTAAAGTCAGCAACACGTTCCAGACTATTGACATTCCATAGAGGTCGCGTGAGGTTGAGTTGAGATTGGTAGCTTTCGATGCCAAGCTGGAAGTCTTCTACCCGTTTTCTAATGACGATACCCCTGATCCAGTGAAGTACGGCAAACACAAGAGACTTCTTTTCACCAGATGGTAGATGATGCAGTTTTCCTTGAAGATGGAGCAGATACAGATCTTTGAAATCATTAGGGCGTAGGTGTTTGAAGTCCCCTTCGGATATGATGTACTCCTTGAAGTCAGCTCGACGGAGTGTTATACTCTTAAGGTAGTCATATCCATGGATGGGATGAATCTGTACCTTAACCACACTGATGATTTGAAGTGGTGATCGAACAGACTTTCGGTCACCTTGAGCTTGAAACTGATCAATGTAAAATTGCTGCTTCTTCAGCCACCAGTGAGAAATACCCAGAGATGCCGGGATGTCGTAGTCACATTCTTGAGTACTCCACATGCTATCGGGGACAAGCTGTTCCAACCCGATATTTGAATAGAGGGCAGCTTTCATCTTGGTGATGGACAAGGCCGACTTGCATTGCCTACTCCCAAGCTTAAGATATTCGAGGTCTTTGTTGAAGAAGAATTCGGCTTGGATAGTAACATTTCCAGGAGTTCCACCCAAAGGAAGTGGATTGTTGTAGTTATACTTCATGATCCCTTCATCCACAATGTCGTTATACATTTTGTGGCACTCTTCCATCTGGTATTGTAGATGATTAACATCCTGATGAAATGCTTTGACAATGTTGAAAGCCGGACCTTCCAGGTCTTTCTGAGTTAGCCTTGATAGACCACGCTTCTTACAGAACCATGTGATAAATGTTCCCATATCACCAGTTTGTGAAAGTAAAGAATCTTCGGATGGAGGGATGAAACTGGTGGTGATGGCATTGATCCAGTTATTATCATTGGTTGGCAAATCGGAGGAAGGGATTGTCCAGTCAGGTTTAGGTGATTGTGATTGCTTGTCATCGGGTTTCCACCATGTCTCTTTGTCAGCCTTGGTTAAGAGAACATGCGGTGGATCATTGGAGTCACTTCTGGCGAATGATTTCCACCACTGTCTTCCAGGGATATGAGTCGTAGAGGCATCATCTTCATCGTCATCAGAAGAATCAGAGTGCTGAGGAGCGACAGATGCTTCATTGAAGACAAGATCATCATTGACTTGAGATGCTATAGAGGTTGTACCAACGTCAATGGTAGTCCAAGCAGCATACTTAACTTGTTTGGCCTGTTTGGAAGGTGCTGACTTGGATGACTTGTCAGTTTGATGTTTGTGAGATGGTGATGAGGTGGGTTGTGATGGTCCACTAGGAGCATGAGACCCACCAGGCAGAGAAGGAGTGTCTGATGGACCAGATGCCCCAGCAGGTGGTGGAGGTGGAGGTGGTTGAGGAGGTGATCCAGATGGTGGCCTGGGATGACCCTGACGCCTCTGTTTTCTTTTTCTTTCAATTTCCATGTCTCTGGCGTGTTCCTCAGCGTTATCTTGTTTGATGGAGGCCTCTAATGCTTCATACAGTTTGAAACGAGCATCATGTCCTGTATGTTGACCCTGTTGATACATGTTGTTCTGTAGAATTACCTTCATATCATTGATAGGTAGGTCTTTGAATCTGGATCTGAGGGGAGCTTCAAGAGCAATGTTGACCGCTTCAGCTACCTGTTCGTTGATTACTTGAGATACTTGTCGTTCAAGGTCAAGATGCTCCAACTTGTATAACCTGCTGCCGTGATTAGTAATTGTTTTTGGCAGATTAAGGTTTACTAAAGTTTGAAGTAAGGAGGCATGCTTGTCCAACTTCTCATGGATGGTGAGGTTATCTTGAAAAATATTAGTTGTCATTCCAGCTAATGTATTCAGATCCAGCTTCTTCTCCGTGGTAGCAGGAGTGGCAGATTCAGTTAGTTTCTCTTGTGTTGTAGCTGCTTGTGGGGTGTCAGTGTTGTCAGGACCAGCAGTAGGAATTGGTGCAGACCTGGTAGGAATGGTGGAGTTGTCTTGCTCAATAGGCACATCAACCATCGACACAACTTCTTCTCGCTCATCACCAGACTTGTCACCTTCAGCATCATCTGGCTTATCCACGAGGAATTGATCTTCAAAAGTATCCAGATTCTTGTACGATGCCAGGGTTCCAGTAGAGCTGTCAGGTTCCACGGCAAGCTTAGGATCATCAATTTTCAGTTTGAAGTTACCTTGTAGATCCGGATAAGCAGTAGAAACAAATTCATCATCGAGTGGATCAATTGGAGTTACATACTCAATAGTTTTATCCTGTACCGGTTGGTGGCTGGTAACATCTTGTGTAGCTAAGTTAGATTCATCACCTTTGAGAGCTGAGCTGGTATCAGTCTCAGATCCGCTTGTGTCAGCGGGTTGCCCAAGACTTGGTGATGGAGCATTGTCGGGAGATATTCTTGCAGATGAGGATGTTGGTGATCGTTTTTTGAGGATATACTTGGAGCTGGTCGATTTGGAGGCCGGAGATGATATTTTCAATAGAGTGTGTGCAGCCAGTTCTTCCTTGGCAACATCCTTGCCTTTTCCTACCACATGTTGGATTTGTGATGTCTTGTCTGACACAGGTTCTCTGATGCTGACACCACTGACTGGTGGCACAGGTGGCATGTATGCATCCTTTAAACTTTTAGCAGTTGCTATTTGAACCATTTCTTCTTCTGTGAGAGGCAACTGTGTGGTGCTAGGTGCAGCTTTAGGATCCTCAACACTTGGTGGTTTAATCTTTGTGCTAGTTCTTTTACCTCCTGTGGTCCGCTTTACTCGTTTAGTACCTTCAGAGGATGCAGCTGAGGTTGTTACACCCTTGCGTTTCTTGGATGCGGTTCTTTCAGACTTAGTGGATAGGGAGGGCTCATTAGCAGATGCTTCCCGACTTGTCTTCAGAAGTTTAAGATATTCCTCATAATACGGTGCAGTCAGTATATCAAGAGTGAGAAGGGCAGTGGGAATGTCCATGCCGAAGATTATCTCGCTTGTACTCTTTGCATCATATTTGAGGATCCCAACTGGATGTTCATCTGTGGGTTGATGAAGAGGAGATTCATCTCTAAGGTGGAATTTGAGAAATCGTTGAAGACTTAGTATGATCAGCTTAGTGAAGCGAATGCTTGGAATCAGGAGCTTGGCTGATCTTTTTTTACCGTCTTTGTTTGCTTCAAGGTTTGCCTTATCGACCAAGAAAGAGTGAATAGACTGACTAAATTCCTCCCAGATCCGTTCAGCAAAGTTGATGTTCTTACCATTAACAATGCCCCAGAGAATTTGTAGAGATGGAGCTCTAAGTCTTTCATACCCCGATGTTTTGCCCGTCGAACACAAGTTGATAAGGCTTGCAATTGCTCTCCATGGTTGATAGAGGTCATGGGTGAAAATCGTGGAAAGCGTAGATACTTGAGTGGGATACCCAAGTTCATTGACAAAGTCAATAAGGGTAGCGGGATTAGGTGGGGGTGTGTATTCAACATTGTCACCCGTTGGCAATATCTGCAGTGCGCTACCAAGAGTTTCCATTGTGATGTTCACCCAATGCTCATCCAGCTGACACTTGTAAGTGTTGGTAGTTCTGTCATGGCATATAGTGTTCCAGAACTGCTGGATATAGATGGAGGGGATTGAGGAGGATGCGGTGAAGGCATTGAAGAAAGTGGTGTTTTTCAGTATGTCCAAGGCCATTCTGAATATGGGATGATTCTGAGGTCTATCAGTCTTAACATAGCAGTTGCTCTTTCCAATAGCTACCCACTTGTTGAATGGCAGAATGTCGTTGTCAGAACGAACGGGTGGAGCCAATTGTCCTTCGATAATAGGTTCTGCCATAATAGCTGCATTTGACACAAATCAACAAAGAAAGCAAACCATGTGACATTGAGTGTTAGTAACTAGTGAAACCCTAGCACCAAATGGTAAGGAGATATGTCCAGGGCCAAGGGCCATGTTAGAACAGTAATAAGCACTTATGAGGGAAATCATTCATCACATAGAATAACAATTAGGACAACCAAGAATGAGTGCCATAGGGTCATACCAAGCAATGCATGGATAATAAGACACCCATTTACTAACACACAAGCAGTGAACTCCTAATTAATGCTAGACAAAGTGGGTCAAAATAATTCCCAGCTAGAGTTAAACTCAGAACCATTAACCGCAAACTCAATTAACCGCAAACTAACCGCAAACTCAATTTAACCGCAAACTCAATTTAATAGCATAGACATAACCGCAAAACAATCAAACCACAACAAGTCAAGATAAACGCAAACAATTGAATCGCACATCACTTTAAACGCAAGTGCAGGTAACCGCAAAGCTACTTAACCGTAGTCAAAGTCATAAATAAACTCAACCAATTGAATCGCAAGACATAGTAGGCACATAGCAAGTTAAACGTAAGATTTAGCTAATCGCAGTTACAGTTAAGGAGAAACTCGCAAACAGGGTAAATGATAACCGCAATCAAGATCTTAAGCTAACTGCAATCAAGAGTCTATACTAACCGCAATGAGGAACACATGCTAACCGTAGTCAAGAGTCTATGCTAACCGCAGTCAAGAACATACGCTAACCGCAGTCAAGATCATACGCTAACCGCAATCAAGAACATAAGCTAACCGCAGTCAAGAATACTACACACACTCCGATACAAACCGTCAGATCTTAAGATTAACACCAAGGATGACAACAAAATCCCTCAATCAAAGTAAATAACAATACAATACCCTACTCAACGCCTAAGGTACTACGCTAGGTATTTCCACCCTAAACGCAACTCTAACAAGACCAAAATCTCATACTCACATCCATGAATATCACACATAAGTAGTTAATGAACAATTAAATGCATTGGAGAGCAAGTGTGATCTAACCTATTGACAAATAAACGCAATTACACGAGATAACAAACAACGCGAGTTCCCACCTATAATAATGCAACTCGTGAGAATATGAAATCATGGAAAGTTATAGTAAATGAGAAGATTAAGCACATGACGTACCAACAAATAAGCAATCAAGGGAAAAAATCAAGACTAAACGCAATCAAAGTGAGTAGAGAACGAGAGATGTGAGATTAAGTAGCAAGAGGTGTTTGTAGTTAACTTTTTAATCGCAAAGAATATAACTTCTTAAATATGTGATGGGTACACTTTGCAATAATGACACAAACAGTCCTTGTACTTCACTACCATACATTAGACAATGATACATGTGCACAAGATTGATCCCTGAAGTTATGAGTGATACCCAAGTGATGAGTGAGTTTTCAGGATGTGCATATAGTACCATGAGGCCAGATATGAGAAACAACAGGCTACCTAAAGCAATACATAGCACGAAGAGCAAACATATAGACACAATGTGTAGCAAGAAAATATATACAGAAAGATAGCATGAAAGTAGAATGAATGAAAAAAAACAAATACACTATATGAACACAAGCTACTGACATAAAGCATATACATGGAATATAACAGTAGGTAAAAAGGTGAAATACGAGTCCTAAAAAGAATTAGTCAGGAGTCCACATGATGTCATCTCACATGTGAGTAGACATATCTCCAGTCGTGGGAGATGTCAGTGTCTTTGGAAGCCACACACAGGTTTTCGTGGACCTGTTGTGTAATCCCTTTGTAAAACCAGTGTCAATGGTACACACATGTGACCATTTGTGACCATTCATCACGAATGTCCTTTCAGTTGGTACCCATATCCAAGAAGATCTAAGCCTGTATGTTGTTTCATGCATAGTGACATTCTTGTGGTGAACAGTTCTATGGTCATATTTCCTTGGTCTATGTCTCAAAGGTATTACAGGTTTATGACCATTTGATTTATGAATTTTAGGTTTTGAGCTCACAAACTTAATCAAAGCACGTTTTTTATCTACTTGAGAAACACATCGAGTTTTCGAGAATTTAGGTCTTTCAGAAATAAAAGCATTTGGTTGTCTAATGGTAGTTTGATAACCAACAGTTTTCAAGAAAGTTTTTCCCAAGATAGATGGTTTTGAAAGATTAAGGCTCATTTGACTCTTTGAAACATAACTTGGCACAATGTGCTCACTAGGAATTTTAGGACATGAAGTCAGACTTTGAACAGAGAAATCATTGTGTTTAGTAAATTGTGGAGTAGTCAGATTGATGTTCTCAGCATTTATTTGTTTGAGTGACTCACACAGTTCATTACATTTAACTTTAAGATTCTCATTTTCCACACGTAATTTAGCCATTTTGCAATTAGTTTCATAAGTATCGTGTTTCCATTTGGCATCATTACGTTGCTCATACATCTTGATCTGATTTTTAAGACAATTGATAGTGGAGTCCTTGTCATGCAACTGAGTTTTTAGATTGTTAATCATAAAATATTAATTAAGATCAGGCAATTCCGGATTTAGACATGGTTTGCAGTTTTGAAGACATTCTTCTTTACGTTGTATTTCAATTTCAAGTTCAATGCAATGTTTTTGTAATTGTGAGAACCTTTTTTGGAGTTGATTAAATGTCTCTTTTTCAACCATGTTCTGGTCCATTGTCTTAGAAAACTCAACTTTGAGACAAGGGCTTTCATCAAACAGATCATTTTTGAAGACATCATACAGATCATTTTCTCCCCCTTTATAATACATATTTGTTGAATTAGAGAAGAGTAATACACTGTCAGTCTATTTCAACAGATTTGTGTTATAACAGAGATTACTTTGATCTGTATGGTGACATACATTAGATGGTGTATTGTATTGATCAATTGACGATACCTCATTGCTTGAGTCTGGTGTGAGTATGTTCTCCATAGACTGGGTCACCAACTTATCAGAAGTGACACTCTTATCATCTTCTAAATCCATGAGTTCAGTGTTGACAGACTTTGCATCCACTGTTAAACCCAAACCCAAACTATCACTTGATTGTCCACCATGAGTCTCAGCCTTGTCATCATATAATGGTTCATGTTTTGGCTGTCTCTCGATGTACTCTTTAACCTTATCCAAGTTTTGACATAGCATATCTCTATAGTTGTCAACATCTATATTTGTGTGGTCAGCGAAGCACTTCATAGTCATCTGACTGTCGTAATCATAGATCATGGAGGATTTAGAGTTAAAGAAGCTATGCAGTTGTTTGTTGAGCACACATAGGGCAGCAGAGGATCCCTCATTAGATGTTTCTTTTCTGACCAATTGTTGCCGTAATTGATCCAAATTCAAGATCATAATGTCTGTGAATATTTGAACATCTTGACCGAAAAGTGTTATGAATGGACGTTCAAAACCCATTGTGAATCCATTGCCCTCTAGCAGCATAGAAAGATGTGACTAAAGTGTTTGAAAGCATTCAATGTGACATTCTCTTGCCAATTCAAGAAATTTGCTTGACTGAGGAGTCGCATTCTATTTAGGGTCCGAGCATGATTGTGCACTAGAGTCAACATACGATACTGGTCCATTCATTTGTAAATGAAGCATACCACTCATATGAGAACCAAACTAACCTCAGGTGATTAAGTTGCAATTAAGGAGCAACTCACAAGTAAGGAGATAACCGCAAGATATGCTAACCAGAAGACCTAACCGCAGAATACTTAATCGCAGAGGTAGAATACCCAAACCGCAAGATATGCTAACCACAAAGACCTAATCGCAGAATACATAATCGCAGAAAGCAAATCACAGTGAGCTAACCACAATAATCTAACCGCAGACTACTTAATCGCAAGAGCTAATCGCAGTGTACAAAAATCCAAATCTGTCACTTTCCTTGCGATTTGTTTGTATTCCCAAAATAGTAATCGCAGTCAACCTAACCGCAGATATCAGAACTTAACCGCAACCAAGCAATGGAACAATATACTTAACCGCAACTTAGAAACCGCCCACAATCTAATCCAAACTTCACGTAGATTAAAGATACGGTATAACCAACTGAAACACAGTGCACTACTAACACTAATGATCATAAAAGTACATCACAAACACGTGTAATAACACTAGAAAGATCAAACCAAGATGTTTTACAAGAAAGTGACTTCAAACTCACAAAACCACTTCAAATCCGATTCTACAAGGCCCTAAGATGAAACCTTGGCTCTTGATACCAATTGTAGAATACTAACTATGTTGGAAACATGATTCCCCTTGTGATTTATGTGGCGTTGGAGATACAAGAAAGAGAGGGAAAGTGGAACCTTGAGAGAAAAGGGAAAGTTAGATTAATATGAATGAAGGTCCAACCCTCTCCACATATGGAAAGGGGTATTTACACTTACAACATAAACGCCCACACCCGGGCTGTGGATTAGGCATACAGTGGGTGAAGACCCGTCCTTCTTCCACGGTGTTACTTAAACTAATACTAACTAACTTATAAATAAACTAACTACGAGCTAACTTAATGCTATTACAATAATCAGGTGACCGAGATTTTTACAGGAATATTTGTATTCCTAACAAAGCCCCTACTAAACAAACCGTAGAAGAGCCACCAAAATCCCAACCCTTAAGTTACTACCTGAAACATGATATAAATGGAAACACTATAACAAATTGGATAAAGGGCGACGAGCGTAACCAATCTTCCAAACAGGGTTCTGAGAAGAAGGAAGAGGGAAAAGATGAGTATGATACATTACCTGGAGGGTCAATATTCGAAAAACTGTTGGTACAAAAAGTGGCTACTAAATAGATGGCATGTGGGAACTTTGAGATACCGACCATCATTGGGAATTTGAAATATCTAAGTGCTTTTGCCGACCAAGGATCGGAAGTAAATCTTGTGCCCTTAACTATCTACACCCAATTAACGTCAAAAATGCCAGCACCCACTCGTGTTAGGCTGTCCTTCGCTGGACACTCTTACGTATACCCCCTAGGAATCGCAAAAGATGTATTGGTCAACGTCGCAGGATTCATGTATCCCGTTGATTTTATGATCATTGATGATAAGGGAGATGGATGCATGCCAATAATCCTTGGGGCACCATACCTTACCACCGCAAGAGCTGTCATAAAGTATGAAAGTAGGAAGATTGAGCTTAAATCAGGAAAAAGAAAGATCAGCTTTCCCATGACCCCACAATATGGGCAAGAGAGTTTGAGGGGGAGAAAGCTCAAAAACAACATCGACTCGTCACCTATTCATGTTCAGGATAAAATACTTGCACAGGAGGCAAGAATCAAAAGCTACAATGAGTCTAAACATGAAAGGAGCGAAAACAATGAAGTTCATGTCGAGTTCGAACACAGTCAACCAACAAGGAGCCATGTACCATTCGAGGAAGGGAACTCAGTACTCTTAAGACACTTTGAGATGACGATACCTCCCGATAAACCGAGTCCATGGTGGTATGGGCCTTTCACAATTGAAAGCATAAGCCAAGATGGAATGGCTAACTTGAGAAGTAAGATAGGAGGAAAGGTGATTGCAAGTATCGACAGGTTGAGACACCACCACTACGATAATAATGACCGCAATTACATGGGGTACATCATCTCAAGGGATGAGGTCACGTAGTAACCAATGACCTTGAGTCTAGCTACAAGACTCGTAAATAAAGAAAAGCGCTTCTTGGGAGGCAACCCATGTTTTGTGTGATTTTTATTTTGTTTGTTTGTTATTTGCTTCCGTATGCATGCTTTATTTTTATTGTTGGTAGATCATGTTTCAAAACTAAAATAGTGAGAATACTTTACTTGTTGTTTGGCATAGTCTTAACTTCATCCAAAGGTATTTTTGCAAAAGATAAGTGTAAGGGGAAACCCCAAATATGTTTTTAAAGAAACAAAACCGATCATGATTCTCCACAATATTAAGTAAACATGTATATTCGTATTTGTTAGAGTAAAATGCTTGTATCGAGTCATAATGATGTTTTGCAGGATTTTCCAGGAAGTAGGACGAAGTTTTTCCAGAAATTTTCCGGAGACTTAACATAAGAATTTCTGCAGGTCACTTCTGACGGCGTCACGTGTAAAATTCTGGAAATTTTACCAGTTTTTGTTGAATTATCAGTTTTATAATCTCCAGGGAATCTGCAAACATCATTCCACAAGCATTATATCTTATTTTGTTTTCTAGGATTTATTAGCATATGTAGATTGCCGCCGATTTTATGCAAGGTTGCCTTGTCTATTTTCTCAGGTTTTACAGGTTATGTATGACAAGAAGATGATTTATTATTCTGGTAGGGAAGCTTTGATTGTTCATTTTCTTGGAGGAAGATCTAACCTGGCCACCTTATTATCCATACCGAGCGAATCAGGGGAGTATTTGATTTCATTTGTTTTACTTATTTCACTTTTACATTCTTTACTTGAACATTGGGGACAATGTTCATCCTAAGTGTAAGGGGAGGGTAAAATGATGATACCTTACAAATACACTTTCGCTTGAGTTTGTCTGTTTAATAGTAGATGTGCAATAAAACTATGAGAAATACTTGTTAGTGCAATTTTAGCGCCCAATTTAAATTTTTTTACAACATTTAGGAGTGAAACTTTAGCCATAGCAAGTGTCTCGTGGATAGGAGATTGTATGACTAGCACAAAACCGTACTATTCAGAAAAATTTTCCACCCAAATATGTGAGGTTCGCCTTTAGATTTGATAGGAAAAGCATTTACTATTAGTGTTTATGAGTGTACCGGTAGCATTTAGATTCTAGAACTTGCGTTAGTGATGCATCCCGAGACCGCTAGTGAGACTACATTCGTGTAGTAGGATTTACTACATGATAAGAGGCATTAGGATCACCCTTGTGTTAAACCCGTATTATAATTACTTGACCATTTAAGTCAAATTACTTGGCTAGTTAAGTCAATTAATTTATCCCACACCATAGCGTTGTACTCATTTTTAGTACACGAAACCCCTAGTACACCCCTCCGAGCCTATCTTTTCGTTTCTAACTTTAAGCATCTTACTTAAAGGAAGAATTTGTTACACCCCACTTAAATGTACACCCAAATCGCCTTAGCCTTTCGTGTATGCACTCATCTTTAGTGCATTATTGTTATTTGTTAAACCCTTAGTTAATTATCTACTTGATTACATGGTTGCTAAGTCGAGTCATATCGTTGTACATATTGTTTTGGGACGATTGGGACTCATGGGTAAAGTACTTATTTTATGGAGTAATTGGGAAGAACATCATATATTACCCCCATATGTGCGTTAATCTTAAAAGTACTCCAAGTGTTTTGATTTTCTTAATTCGAGTCATTAGATTAGTTTATTGTAAAGTATGTAAAAATTCAAGTGTAAGGGGAATGTTAATTCCCTATGATGTATTATTTTGGATGGTAGGGTAAGAATGTATGCAAAAAAAAAAAAAAAAAAAAAAAAAAAAAAAAAAAAAAAAAAAAAATCGAAAAAAATATAGAAAAAGAAAAAGAGAAAAAAAAACATACGGACTACCATCCCTTTTCATTCTATGTTTATTTTATTTTTTTGTTATTTTCATTTATTAGCTTAAGTCGAGTCTAGTCTTGGCTTAGCAAGGCCATATTGTACATGTAATTAACCTAGATTGTTAACTCGCCACCAGTAAAGATTGCCTATATCCAACAAAACCGTGTATTTCATAACCCTACACCCAACGTTACAACCTTTTAAAAGACCTCTTTGATAGTTTATCCTAGGTGCTTACGCCATGTGGTGGAGGTTTGATCCTTTCCCAAGCCTATGGTAATCTATTTTGCTATGACAGGTAGTGAGAGATGTTTTCCATTTCCATATTGTGATATTACTTTATTACACCCGAGAGATGTGACTATCTAAACACTATTTGTGAGGTGCTAGTATATGACCTCCGTGCTTGTCTTTGGTCTTTAGTGGAATGATTATTTGTTGTAATTACTTTTATATTAGTGTTAAATGACCCCTAACTTGTATTTTGACTAGAATAAAAGCGTATTTGCTTGAGGACAAGCAAATCTCAAGTGTAAGGGTATATGATGAGGCGAAAAATGAACCACTTTTAGGGGGTCATATAAGCCCGGAATTGAATTTATTTGATCAAATATTGCCCTAAATCGTTCCTTTTGTGATTTTAGGTACTTTGGGAGTGAATTCTGGAAAAGGAAGCAATTCGGACGTTTTTGGAGCATAAAAGTGAAGAAAACGGCAAAGTCTTAATTTTCCATGCTGAGAACAGTACCTGACGGCGTCAAGAGGAAGATCATGACGGCGTCAAGAGTAAAAACCATGACGACCCAGCGCAAACCTGAAGGCGTCACAAGAAGGGCGTCAAGAGTATTTTTGGTGACGGCCTGCACAAGGGGTATACATGACGGCGTCAGACCCAGATCTAGGCAGTCCGAGAAACTATTTGGCGGCGAGATGACGGCGTCAGACATTTGTTCTTGACGCCGTCACCTATCAAAATCTATATATAGTTTTCTATTTTTCATTCATTAAAAGAGGAACTTGTGTGGAGAAACTAGGGCCGAACTTTGTAAACCCTAGGTCATATTTTACAGTGTTTTCAAGGGTTTTCATCCCTTGAATCCTTTCATGTTCAATTGAGATCAGTCTTCTCTTAATTCATTCAATATGTCAATGTGTTGTTTGAATATATCTTATGCTTGTCTTGATTTCAACATGCTAGGCTAGATCTATCTTGTGTTTGCTTAGATGTAATGAAACCTAGATGTTAATTATATGTTGATTACTTGTTTATGGTTGTAATGGATGAATGATTTCAATGTCAGGCTTAAGAAAACTGGCAGATCTCCATTGTGTAACATGCTTGAACGTCTTAGGAAACATGAACCGATGTGTACTAGGTTTTATTGGTTGTATTTAATGCATGAGAAAATTCTAGTGATCCCATGTTAGGAGCTTCTTAGCCGGCTCGACATAGGAGTGAAGTAGGCGCTCATAGGATTGGGGAAGTAAGTACGCCACCCCATGAATGGTATTAAGGAATACAATCCGTCATCCACGCAACTATAACAAGTAATTAACGTGTAAAAGATATCTAGGGAGTAGTGAAATCTAAGTAAACACAACTCTCCCACATATTGCTCAAAACTTTAGCTTAATTTTAGTTTAATTTCATTTTTAGTATTTTATTTTGATTGCATCTTAGTATTGGGTTAGTTGACTAGCAACTAATTCCGCCAAACTCCTTGAAACCCGAGATTTTTACTTGCTTTCATAAAAACTAAATAAATACACAAAAGAATCATCCCTCATCTCTAGACCTAGTCTCTAGGTTTTCTATTCCTAGCTGAACGATCAATCTCCCGGTACTTGTCACTATACTATACTACAACGATCAGGTACACTGCCTGGTGGGGGTTGTAAGCTTCTCGAGATCCTTCGAGAGGTAAAGCCTGGTGCAATCCCTGCGCTACCAGTTAATATGCGCACAAGATTGGTTACGGTCCACACAAACGGAATTTTAAGATGTGGCCCCGAATGGTTTACAACTACAGGACCTGGTGGAAAAATTGGAGAACCTGGAAATTGGTAAAGATTTTTGGCTTTTCATTTACTTAACTATGTCTACTATCTGATGCATTTTTGTAATGTCTACTATCTGATGCATTTTTTTCTCTTTGTAGATATGTTTGCTAAAGGAAAAGAGCCATGCAACGAAACTTCTATGGAAGAAGACTGGGACTAAGGTGAGTTTAGTAAAGGATACATTCGGCCAGTTAGCTGCCTGTTATTGCAATAAATTGGCTGCATGAATTTGCAGCCAAGATTTCCCCTACATTGTTTACTATCTCTAAATCCTAATTTTGATCAACTACTATATTGGTTGTAGCTAGAAGATGTGCAGAGGAAAGTGAACAAGTTTGAGTTTGAAGACTAACAAAAGAGTAAAGGAAGACAATAAAGAGCTTATTTTTTATTTAGCTTTTTAAACTTACATTTCAGATTTCTTTGATTGTTGGATTTTTTATGGTTGTTTCATACTTTATTTGCTAGCTTTGGATTGTTGGTAGTTTCTGTCAAATGTTGGCTTGATTTCTGGAATTATGATTTTACGGTTTTTATCTAATGTTTCTTGATTTCTGGATTTATGGTTTCCGTTAAACTTGCATCTCAAATTTCTTTGACTAACTTGCTTGCTTATTTGTTACTAGTTTGTCCACTTTATGGTTATTGTGTTCCGTTGAAAAGTTTATTTGTTACTAATTTGTTTTATTGGTTGAGTAAACAAGTGATGGATCATAAATTTCGAGTTAACAATTGATAAATTTGAAAGCATACAAAAAACCGAAAAAAACTGATTTAATAAAAAAACCGGAAAACCGAAACCGAACGGTTTGAAATTCTTAAAAATCGAAGTTTTTGGTTCGCGGTTTCGTTTTAGTCAAAAACCGCCCTAAACCGCCCCATGCTCACCCCTATAACTAAATAATGCAAAGTGAACGCCAGAAATTCTGCACAAGGTTTTTATTTTTAAGGATTTAGAATGTGGTAACAAATGCTTAATATATTTACTTTTCTTGTTAATGGATCTTAATATTATTCCATCGACGAGCCCATCTTCGAGTGTGTCACCAATTCTAGTAGATTATATAGGCTTAAAGAACTCCTCTTCCCTAGAATTGATTTTCTAGCTGCTATTCCTGAATCCCGTTTTTTGTTGTTACTTACATATGATGATCCCACAAAAAATTAGCAAAATTATAGGGATAAAAATAAAAGTAAAAAGAGACATGACGAAAATCTCTATATTTTCTACAGTTGTATTTAATGTAGGGGTACGGAGTTCTCCAGAAGATTTTCCAATGCCTAAAGGGTTGGAGAACATTTTCAAATCAAACACAATACATCGCCTAATTTTACAAAGATGATAAAGAAGACTTTCACTACCTGTGATATGATTATCCACTGAATGATTACTTGACAGAGAGTCTTGAAGTTGTGATGCAGAATTGGGTGATAAGGCAATCCAATATATGACTGCAAAAAGTACAACCCAAAAACCTGCATTGGAAGATTAAATGTAATTAATAATTTTGTTAATCTAAAAAGGAACTAAAATGAATATGAAGTTTAGCTTTGATCTTGTAAATCAAGTTATTTACTCTGAATATGAGTGTAATACAAACATAAAATTAAGCATAAACAATATAACATTTCAAACATATAATGGCACAAAACAAGATTTCAAAATCTTAAATATTATTAATTATCCAAAGGGTAATACAATACTTGCATACTAGCAGCCTATACAAAAAAAAAAAAAAAAAAAAAAAAAAAAAAAAAAAAAAAAAAGATGTGGATACATCAGTAGAAGGAGCATCAACATTTAACTTAGCAGCCCACCAAAACACAAAAAACTCAAAACAACTCGAACAAACAAAATCTGCTTAATTTGGGAGAAACACAACACTATCAAAAACTGCACAGCAACTGAATCAATTCATTCATGTTAGGTCGAAGGGTATCGGTATCATGTGTACAATCAATGGCTACGCAGAGAACCTTTATAATCTTAGTATTGGAATCCCTAAAAGTCTCGGGCCCAAAACCTCATTTTCCAATTATGTCTCCATTTTGTTGAAATCCGGTCTACAATATTGTTGTCTCCATATTCTATTTCCACTGGCTTTTTTTCGGTAACCAGTTCCATTAACACTACCCCAAAACTATATACATCACATTTCATGGTAGCTTTGGAAGTACTTGCATACTCTGTAATAATCAAACATCAAACTTCAATCACACAACATGTAAGGAAGTAGGTAAGTGCTAAAAAATGCAACATCCTTTTATGTTGCTTTTTGGTAAGATGTTTTTTTTTTCAATGAAAAGAATAACAATCTAAGTTTCAAAGTTTTTAGTTTCATGCATGTAATTATCATAGAGAGCAATTTAGGTGCTACATCAATGGTACGTCGGAAAGAAGGTCAACATAGTCAACACTTACCGGCATGCACACTCTAGAAGTTTAAAGACTTTAGAGTGTAGATTAACTTAAATGAAATTCAAAACCTGGTTACCTTGAATCAAAATTATTATAGTGTTAAGGGCTTTATTTTATTTTTTTAATTTTTTTCTTGGAAAAGAAGATAGCAAAACTAAAAACATAACTAGAATTTAAACCAACCAAGTTAGATAATAGTTTGTATCGATGTCTATTTGGTACAATGTAACCATAAGTGCTTGCAACACGTGTGACAATGGCTCTTCACCTACCTCTATAACTATTTTTGTGCCAAAATCACCAATTTTTTGTTGAAAGCTTCCATCTAGTAAAATGTTCTTGGACGTTAAGTCTCAATGAATGATTGGACGTACTAAATCATGGTGAAGATAGGCCAGACCACGTGCTACACCAAGCGCAATCTTAAGTCGTGTTGGCCGATCAAAAAGACAATCAACTCTACGGGTGACCATGGGGGCGGTTTTTGGCTAAAACTAAACCCCGAACCAAAAAAATAGGTTTTAAGGTTTTTAAAAGAAACCCCGCACCAAAAGTTCAGTTTGGTTTTTGGTTTTTGGTTTTCAGTTTTTTTGGTTTTTGGATATCCAAAATTTGAGTTAATGGCTTTATGTTAGACCCATTATTTTAGTTGATTTCTTAAATTCGGATATCCAAAATTTCGGATAACAATTTTATATATCCAAATATCTATAAATTTTGGAAAACTTTTATATGCGTTCCAAAACTGACATTTCTTAAAACTCAACCTTTTAATAAATTTTGATCAATTTTTCGGATATCCGAATACGGATATTTTTTGAACATCCGAAACCTAAATCAAGAAATCCTAGAATGTAAGTTAAATATTTTGTCGTAAAATAATAAGATTACATAACATGTATATAAAGATGAGATATGCGAATATATATGAAATTAAAAAAACAAACTAAGTTTACGAATTAATATCTAATATCTTAGTTTTTGGACTTTGGTGATTACTTATATCAAACTAATACGTATACATTTTTATTAGTTTAATGAATATTAGTATGTGGCGGTTCGGTTTTTCAGTTTGGGTTTTCATATAAAACCAAAAATTGAACCAAAACTTTTGGTTTTTTAAAAAACCAAAACCGTACCATCGGTTTTAGAATTGGTCCGGTATTTTTGGGGCAGCTTTTTTGGTTTTTTTTGGGTTTTGGTTCGGTTTTTCGGCTTTGTTGTCAAGTCTATGAAGTGTCTCCCAAAGGTTTCCATTTGGCAAGTATTCATATACCAACAAGCTGGAATCCAAACTCGAAACGTAGGAATACAACCTCACTATATTCAAGTGCCTTATATTTCCTAGAATCTCAACCTCAGTTGTAACTTCCCGGTTCACCATCTCAATGTCTTGATCATGACCAGAAGAAGATTCATCTCTTGTGTTGATTTGCTTAACAATAACAATCTCTCCATTGTGAAGGTCGATCCTGTAAACAGTTCCTGACCTACCATATCCAACCACATTCTAGTCAATCATGCCTTCCAAAATTTCATTCTGATAAAAAAATTCCATATGAAAGTTTTGCACATTATATGAGATTCTAGAAGATGGTGTTTCATTATGTTTTAAAACACATTTTTTAATAATAAACCAACATCCAACCATAAGAATACCTCCTCCAACCACAACACTTCCAAGAATCAACCAAGTGTAAATATGTTTCTTCGAACATATTGCGAACTTTTTACCTTCAGAATTTCGGTTTTTGGGAATACACAGTTTTTGGTTCCCTAAAACATTTCCTAGGAGTCCGGCTTCTATGAAGGGGACAGGAATGGGTCCGGAAAGAAGATTATCTAAGAAGTTCATTAAGTTTCGAAGTAAATCACAAAGACTTCGTGGGATCGAATCAGTTAACATATTTCTTTAGAAATCGAGCACACATAACGATTTTATCAAAGATAGTGAACTAGGGATTTTAGAAGTTAGTTTATTTCCTTGCAACGATAACACATCGAGTTTCTTTAGTTCACAAAACTGTGAAGGTATATTAGACCAGAAATATGATTGTTGCTGAGATCAATTTTCAATAGATTGGAAAGTTGTGAAATCTCAGAAGAGACAACTCCAGAGATACGATGACTTTGTAAAAACAATTCTAAAAAATTTCTGGCATTTCTGATTGCTCTAGGTATGTGACCGCTGAAAAGGTTGTAACTTAGATCTGTCATGGACACTAATGGGAAGCTAAAAATTTGTTTAGGAATCTTTCCTGACAAGTGGTTTGGACCTAGTCGAAAATGAACTAGAGAAACACATTTTGCATATCTTTCAGGCAAGACACCAGTTAACAAGTTGTTAATTACTACCAAGTAATACAACTTACCTCCATTGCAGATTTTATGTGGCAATTCACCCGTCAACTGATTATAAGCCAAGTTGAAAATACGCAAAGGTGGTGAACTCCCTAGACCCCGGGGAATTTCACTAGTGAAACTATTATTATAAATGGATAGCCGTTCCAAAGATTTTGAATCCCCGAGCTCTTGTAGGATTTTCCCAGTGAGACTGTTTCCAAAAAGATGTAGAAATTTTAATTTGAGTAATTTGCAAATGAAGTGCGACAGTCTTGGTTAACATGATATCATATATGTCGATATCAGTAAAGTGGGTGAGGTTTCCTAGCTCTTGTGGTATCTGACTCACGAGTCAGTTGTCGTAAACCTCCAACACTTTCAAATTTCTCAACAAAACCATCAATTTGGGAACTAAACTAAGTAGGGGTGAGAATGGGGTGGTTTTGGCTAAAACCAAACCCCGAACCGAAAATTCAGTTTTAAGTTTTTTAAAACCAAACCTCACACCAAAAGTTCGGTATGGTTTTTATTTTTTTGCGGTTTTCGGATATCCGAAATTTGAGTTGATGGCTTTATATTAGACCCATTATTTTAGCTAGTTCTTTAAATTCAGATATTTGAAATTTTGGATAACTGTTTTATACATCCAAATATCAATAATTACCGAAAAACTCTTATATGAGTTCCAAAACTGAAATTTCATAAAACCCAACCTTTTAATAAATTTTGATCAATTTTTCAGATATCCGAATATGGATAATCTTTTGAAGATCCAAAACCTAAATCAAGAAATCCTAGAATGTAAGTTGAATATTTTGTCGTAAAATAATAAGATTATTTAACATATATATAAAGATGAAATATGCGAACATATATGAAATAAAAAAAAAATAAATAAAAAAATAATAATAATAATAATAACTAACTTTTTGTATTTATTATGGTGTTAGCTAAATAAGCATTTGTTACAAATATCTAATCTCTTAGTTTTTGGACTTTTGTGATTACTTGTATCAAAACTAATACGTATAAAATTTTTATTAGTTTTATAAATATTAGCACGTGGCAATTCGGTTTTTACGGTTTGGGTTTTCATATAAAACCAAAAATTGAACCAAAATTTTTGGTTTTTTGGGTTTTAGAATTGGTACGGTTTTTTTGGCGGTTTTTTGGGTTTTGGTTCGATTTTTCGGTTTTGTTGCTCTCCCCTAGAACCAAGCAGAAAATTCGCTTGTAATTCAAGCTCAACGAGCGATGTCATGTATTCAATTTATTTCTGGATTAGACCAGTACATATATTTTAGTTTTGTCAAACGGGAAATACTAACCGGCAATCTCCACAAGTCAAAAACCCCCGTATTTTCAAAGTTAACCACCTCAAAGATTTCTGAGGTTGGTGAAGGACTACGGGAATTTTCCAGAAAATGAAGACGAGGACAAATCAATCTTCCGGAGAGATACCATGGGAGAAAAGTCAGGAGGCAGTTTTCTGGTGAGACTTGTATTAGATATGTATTATGTTGTGAGGCAAAGTAGTTTATGTGTGTGTTTTTGAGTTTGTGACTTAACTCGGTTTTTGAGAGTTATAAAGGGGTTGTCTGTTTTTGTTAGAGTTTGACCTTTTTTCCTTCTAGTTTTGAGAGTGGTTGAGGGGTTGACCATTTTTGTTAGAGTTTGATCATTTTTCCTTTTAACACCTAAACATTTAAGCTCCCCTTCAAAATTATGTATTTTTCAAACAAGGTCCTTAATACTTAACTTGTTTAGCACTCCCATCGAACATAAATCCGTTTTTCCAACTTAAAGCTTTTTAACTTATTTTGTTCGTTATTTTGAAGTTAGATACTTCGTTTTTCCAACTTAAAGTTTTTTTAAACTTATTTTGTTCGTTATTTTGAAAGTTAGATACTTGTGTATTTTTTATGGTTAAATTATAAATTGCTTTTGTACACCATACTTTAAATGCGAAGTAATCAAACAACATGTTTCGATTTTTAAAACTTTTTAGATTTTGTATAACAACCTGTCAAAACATGTTTACTTCTCTTTGTCATTTTAAAGATCAATTTTAGAGAAGTTAACTCTTATTGACATTTTTGGATGACATGTCGTTTGAAAACTTCTGACCACTTTTTCAAAAGTTTTAAATGAATAATATTTTTGTATTTTTGATCATTTGACAAAAAAAAAAAAAAAAAAAAATACGGAGATATTTTTAGGTCTTTGGTTAATATGAAAATATTTTTGGAATTTTTGATTTTATAATTTTGTATTTTGTTTTTGTTTTTATCTTAAATACATATAATGAAAAAACAGTCAAATGTCAAAAGTGGAAAAGTCAATAAGTTGAAATTATTGAAAAAGTTAAATACGGTAAGTCAAGTGAAATGTGAAAAAGTAATATGCGAATTATGATAAGCATGTGATATATGGAAATATGGTATTGTCTAATATTTGATTTTGCCAACTTATAGTAACAGGTTCAATTTCCAATTATAAGTTTTGACATGAGCTGTAACACTCATGGTATCAGTATCCATTTCATACTTTGAAACTATTAATTTTCTAGAAACAACATATTCATGTGAATACAATTACGATTTTTCTCCTACCACTTTAAAAAATATACATTTTCAAGAAACAATATATTCATATGAATACGATTATGATTTTTCTCCTACCGCTGATATTCATGTTTCGTTAATAGGGCATTTTCATTTTTTCCATGTGGTTCAAGTCACCTCTATTGCATGTACTAAATTTCATTCCAACTCTCTTTGTTCCTATGTTCAAGAGTTTAAGGTACGGTTTCATATGAGTAAACAGAATGTTTTACAAATATTCAAGTTAGATTCAATTTTCTTTATATGATTTGATAAACGTATTATTCTTTTTTTTTTTTTTTTTTTAATTTGATAAAGATTTTGGTATTAATATTGTTTATTTTTCCTTATTACGTAAATTCACAACTTCTATACGGACACAATATGCGCTCTTCAGTCATGTTGCGTTTTTCTTATATATTTTAGAAATATCATGTAACTTTTTCGAAATCATCGTTTTGTTAGTGTTTGTTCTAATTGAAGAATTTTATGTGAATGTATACATTCAGGAAACGGAGATCTTCTGTAATTGGAATATTCATAATTTTATTTGCCAGAAACCCAATAATCTAATAGATGGTATGGAGGTTAGTTCAAGTGAAACAACACATTTTACTTTTCACATATACAAGTTTTTATGCTCAACTACTAAATATATTTAGTGATACATTTTGCCTATGTTATAATAGTGTTTGGTTGTCAAGAGTAGCAACAGACTTTTGTCAAACTCAAAACATAACTCGCTTACGAGAGTCATTACGTAATACGCAGTATGGATGGAATTTTCCTAATCTCTTCAAACCTTTTTTATGTATTATTATTCTTGCGAGAGTGTAGATACTGCATTTTTGGTTCTCTTAAATATCTACTGCAATCTAATTTTTTGAATTAATATGTTTAAAAGATGTCATCAAGTAGAGCAGTGCAATCATGATTATAGTTTTTTTTTTTATTTTTTTTTTTATTTTTTTTTTTTTTTTAATTTAATTTTTTTAGAACCCTTTTTTTGACTAGAATGGCTTAATCGGTTGAACCACCTAGTCGAACCGGGTTTCAAAACATCATGTTTAATCTTCAAATCCTCAAGCTTTTATTATTTTTTGTTTATAACCCATAAACTTCTTTTATCACGAAAACTATTTGCCGCTATAAAATTTCGTTGCTATGCACGGGTACTCGTCTAGTAAAAGAAAATAGGAAATCTTTTTGGTTTTTCATTTTACTTGTAAGTTGCAAAATAGAAAGAGAAAGAAAATCTTTTTGGATTTTTTGATAAATATACGAGGATTTTGCAAGACTACACAAATCTTTCTTGCGAAAGTGATTTTGTAAAGATTGGCAAATTTATAGTCAGTCTTGATAAAATAAAGATCAACCGTACCTTTTTACGTGCTTCAACTTTTATGACATTCATTTTATCTAATTCTCTTTATGTGCGTTTCAACTTTTCATTATTTTGTTTTGAATTTTCATGCACTGCTGGCTCTTATTTTATGAAATTTTGCCTACTTTTTTTATTAGGAGCGCACATAAAGATTGGGTCGCGAATGGCTTTTGAGTGCGCATAAGACGGCGCGCGCGAACTTTTGAGTGCGCTAGTATATTTTATGTGTGCTTAGCTAGTTTCGGAAAAAATTTATGCACGTTTAGGTAGTTAATTTATGTGCAACTAACACGTGGACGGTTTTAAAGTTGTGGATTTGACAGACGGACGATATCTATTGGAACATCCGTCAAAAGTTCATTTTGATAAAATAGAGAGTTTATTTTGATAATGTATTGATATAAATAGAATGGCACCCGCGCAATGCGGCGGCGGGTACCGTATGATTATATTTTGCGTTATTTGGTTATAAACGTGGTCTTCATGTTTTATAAGTAGAGATATAAAAGATAGTTAAGCCAAATAATTTTAGTTTGAACAACCAACCACTTCCTAACAAACTTTCTAACCAACTTGTTTCATAACAAATTAATTTTGAAATCTTTCCATAATAAGTAAAAAAAAATCTGAATTTTAAGTCTTTCTAATTATAGAATAGTCTCAAATGCATTATATAGTAGTATACGTATAGATGGTTCATTTAAAAAAAAAAAGGGGGGGGGGGGGGGGGGGGGGGGGGGGGGAATCTATATTTAAAATCATATATTTGTGATCTTTGGAAATTTGGACTTTATACCTTGTTCACTGGTCACGAATATAGAAAAACTGATACCTGGGAAGACTTGACAAAAGATCGTTTCTTACGGACTCGTATAACATGCAAGCTAGTCTTGGTTGCTCTAAATAAAAACCTTTCAGACCACTTAGATACATAAACTTTCAGAAAAAGTATCATAATTCAAAAAAGTAAAACATAGGAATGAATTCATTGTTTTTGCAAGAACAAACACTGTTAGAAAAGTATCATAATTCTAAAAAGTATAGGAAACGGTAAATTAAAGTTCAAGCAATACAAATATATTGTGCCAAACAACAATTCAGTACAGTAGCAAATATGAAAATAATACAGAGTACAAGCTTTAGACCTAACCTTAATCCCATGTTGCTATCAAAACAGAATTCAGATGTGCTACAATCTCAATTATTCAGAATTCATGACACCCTGAGTACCTTGAAATATATCAAGTAGGTAACAGAACACATACATAAAAAGATTCCATTCGGATTCGCTTATCAAGTTCAGCGCCTTCTGCTATGACTTTTGCTCTTCCTCCGACTTCTGCTGTCATCGGAGTCGGATTCAGATTCTGATACCGAGTCTGATTCTGAGTCTGACTCCGACTCAGAAGTAGAACTATATTTACGGTGTTTCCTTTTCCTCTGCTCTTCCACCTTCTTCTTCGAGTTTTTCTTACTTCTCCTTTTCCTATCTTCCTCAGAATCAGAAGATGAACCGCTTGAATCACTATCGTCAGAAGAAGAACCCGAACCAGTAACAGATGAAGACCCGCTATCAGATTCAAACACAGACGCTTCACTGTCACTACCAGATTCAGATCCCGACCTAGACCTATGCTTCCGTTTGTTATTCTTACCTTTACTACTACTATGTTTCTTCTTAACACTCTTGTCCGCTTTCAATTCTTTCTCAATATCAGGATTATCCAAATCATATGATACCTGACCTCGCATTCTCAATTTAGGGTTTTTAAGCTGCTGTGTTCGGGAAGGTCGAGAAATGTAGACTCGTTCATTTTTACACTCGTACGTCCAGTGGCCAGGTTGGAAACACTTCTGACAATTGGTGGCCGTAGACATTGAGGTTTTTTGGTCTTTTCTTTCACCAAGTCTCACTTGTTTTTCTGTACTCATAAGATACATCTGTCGTTTTGCTTCTTTCCTTTCTTGCCATCTGCTTGGACCTTCTTCTTTTTGACCATAAGCATTTACATTTCGTGCTGCAGCTGCTGCTGCACGTTCAGCTTGGGAGCGGCTAAGGCCCTTAGCAGCTGATAGTGTTGCAGCCTTGATTCTTTCGGCTGCATCCTGTGCACCACCTTTTTCTTCTTTACCTGACATGGTCTCTCTACTGACCCGCAAATAACTCAAGAACAAGATAACAATACCAGATCCTGAAACAATGAAGGTAGCCTGATCAGTAAAACATAAGAGGTGGTAAAATGAACGGCATAAGATAGGTTTGTTAATAGAGGTAATTAATAGCACGAGTGAAAACATGTTGGATAGGTTGGCCAGCAAACTCTCCTACCACGTGATTATAAGGATTATAATTGTAAAGACTACGGGATCATCTATTTATGGAAAATATAACCCAGCTTTACATCTCTAATGTTGTAGGAAACTAAAGGGTATCTTTATCTTCAGAAAAGGGTTGAAAACTTAGAAAACATGATCAAAAGGTGTTTTCTGTTTTCCAGATACAAGGGAAATGCGACTTTGTGTCTAAAAGGGAAAACGTGGAAAGCAAGATATTCTGGTTTTCCAGTTATACTTTACAAGAAATAAGGATTTTGTGTTCTCTACAAACCTTTTTGGAAAATAACGGTTTTTAACACGTTTTCTTGTTTCATAGAAAAATTTTGGTGTAAAACAGGGGGTGTTTCTTCAACTAAAGAACCCCTATACTTTTACAACAAATATCTGAATTTGTAACAAAACGACTAGAAAGCTTTTTTGCATTAGAAATACACTTGGGTGCATTTCAACCCACTCAAAAGATATCCGTCAACAGCAGTGAAAGCACCATACTCCTCGCAAGACACTAAGACTATTATCTGACGCAGATGGTAAATGACATTCAATTTGTATTTTGCAACTTTGACTAGGCTCACACGCCGGCATTTGGAGGCGCGTACAAAACGGGAAATTTATTAGGGTTTTCAATTTGAATCCTCGTGAGTCCAATTATAAGGGAGATGAGATGTAATTCACACTTATTTTCTTTTCTAGATGCTCTAAAATAGATCTGTACTCACAGGGGTACCATTCTTCAAAACTAAAATTCTAGGATGCTCGGACTCGGGTATGGGTGTCGGACTCGGGTACGTGTCCAAGGGTCGGACCTTTCAAGATATGATTTCAAGGATTCGTGGACTCGTTTTGAAAGAGTCTAAATTTTGAATATGGACTCGGGGACACGGGTATTATAATTCATAATTATAATAAACAACTTTTGAAATAAATACACCTAGTGAAAATCTTTACTAAAAAGTAATGGTATAACAAAATTAAATATAGTAATTTTTTGGTGCAGACAAAATTAAATATAGGAGTAAATAAATAGCTGAGAAAGTTATTTTTATGTTAGTCCCCACGTGACAACTTTTATGGATGCACAAAACAAAAGTTTCTCTCTCCACTTTTAGTCCAATCAAAGTTGACTATCACTTCATCTTCTCTGATCTACCACCATAACACCATCTCGCCGGAAACCCATAAGAAACGACTTGCAGACTTCTTAAAATGCATCTCTTCATCTTCATCTTCGGGGAATAGCCGCGTCCACTTTCTCCTCCCCGCGTCCCGTCCGGATTCAGCACCGGTACCCGCGTCGCACCGGGTCGACACCGGTACGCCGGGGATGTTAGCCGAGTCCGAGCTTCCCAGCTAAAATTGAAAACCCTAATTGGGTACTAAATCTTAGCTGTGATACCATGTAATCAAAGTTAAAGAACAACTGATACTAGAGTAATGAACTTTACTGAATTGA
Source organism: Artemisia argyi (assembly GCA_030686995.1). NCBI lineage: Eukaryota > Viridiplantae > Streptophyta > Magnoliopsida > Asterales > Asteraceae > Artemisia > Artemisia argyi. The sequence goes on from CM060703.1 coordinate 69,473,068, forward strand.
TAATGATAACTAAGGTTACAGGAAATATAAACAAGCCTTGATTAGTTAGGCACTAAGCTAGTTTAACTAATGGGCTTGGCCCTAATAAATCCTTAGTACTAATACTTACAGTAGTGCAGGTGATTCAGCTAACCGAGTTCAAGTTGAAATTAGAGACACATATCATATTCCGCACTATACATTGCCATACCACAAGTAAGATTGATGATAAAGTTACTTATTATATCTGTTGTCTCTTGGTTTCTGCCCGTTATTGACTTAGATAATACATTCTATTTCATGGAAGAATATGTGTTTGGCTCATCACTTTTCAGTTTTCACTAAGGTGATATTCTAAACATACATGTGAAAGTCACTAAAGCATTTACTCAATATCCTCTCTCCTTAATAAAAATGTCATCATAAAACAGTCTACACTAAGCCTAACTGCCGACATTATCTCATGCTTGAGAAATTCCAACGAACCATTTTCTTAAGCAGGGCAGCGAACACACATAACAAAGCATTGATATTTGGTGTTCATGCACATTAAAAAGAAACATCATAATGGATCCTAATGAAATACCACATAAGTATATATTGCAACTCACACAACATTGTGTTATTCATGAAGGTAAGGATCAGAACAAAACCAAATACTTTGTTGCGTAATTACTGTCAATCATGGTCCAGGAGACTAGGACTCTAGGTAGATATTGAAGATAAGAGAGAGAAATCGACGTTGAGGGTAAGATGCTAATAAGTTTTTAGACCTACAAACAGGTGAACATGACGGGACTATTAAAAACTTGTCATATCACAAGTTCAGTTCACATAATCAATCCATAAAGCAAGGAAAAATAAGGTCCCACTGAGCAAACAAAGACAGCAACAAATCAAAACTTCCAGAAACACAAAACTAATACCGATCCACATTACTTAAGACACAAGAGCCAAATTATTCTTCATACATATCAACCTCGATAACCTCATAACCCAAAACCATAACTACCAATGTAAAAATACTAGTAACCTAATGTTATGCAATCACCAACTTCGGCACATTGATCATAGTGTATCTCAGCCTTAAGTAATTGCATTCCAAATAACCGAAACAAGACAGGCATCACACTAGTAAATACAATACTCCAAGAACTGTCCCATCTAACACGAAAAACATACTAATGTCTCTTGATTTCTTCCCGTTATTGACTCATGTATGTTATTCATGGAAAAATATATGTGCTCGAGATATCACTTCTCACTGAGTTGGTATTCTATAAACACAAAAACATACAATTGGAACTCACTAAAGCATCCACTAACCCTTACCTTATGTCGTTAGAAACTTACCAAGAGTCTCCATTACAATCCTCGCTCTCCTTTGAGGCAAATACTTGGCAAGGTGATCAATTATCAAACAGTCTACACTAAGCCTAAATGCTGACATCATCTCACAGCTTTAGGAATTCTAATGAGCCATCGTATTAAACAAGGCAACAAACATAAATACAAAAAGCATCACTGGTTGTGGTGATCATGCACATGACGAAAAACGATCATACCAATAGATCATAATGAAATACCCCATATATGTTGTCAAGTCACACAACATTGTCTTCATTCACAAAAATAATGATCAGAATACATTGGCCTAGCTATATTTTAAATATGATGAAACGGTAAATCCAAGTTAAAGATGATTAGGACAAGGCTGTAAGCAACATATTTAATCCGTATAATTTGGAGTAAAAAACAACTTCAAAACATCAATCACGATTCACATTATTAAAAAAACAGGATATAGTTGCACTGCTTCGCCTTACTGAAAAAAAATAAGAGAAACAGAAAACACTTATTTTCCATACATATCAACCTCGATAACCCAAACCAGAACTACTAACGTTAAGTCACCGTAGACACCCATTGTTACAGTAACACAATTTATTCGCTATAAATACGACCGCTAATATCTAACAAGACAATCACCAACCTTGGCATTCATGTACCTTAGCAGGACGTTACCATATCCCAAATTACTAGAAAAACAAACATAACAGTCCTACTAGTAAGAGTGGAGGCCATAGGGTGTGGTTTGCCTAAGCCTACATTCTCCGCCTTAAGGTCTCTATAATTTAAAAACTCTCCCTGCTTACAATAACTATGGTCATTTAATCACACCGAATTAACGAAGAAAATCGTTTGATAACCTAACCAATGTCACAATTAAATTAATTATTCATATCAAGCAGTACGACATATCTATATAACCCTAGATTTAATATCACCTAATACGTAAATTGAAATAAAGTGCGTACCTTTGGTTTTTATGAGTGGAAAAATTGCAGATACGATAGAAAGCAATTGGGGCTTTCTTATAAAAACCCTAATTAATAGTGTGTTTTAGTGTTGACCGTTGGGTTTGGGTCAACGAAACGCGGGTCTGAATCAAGGTAAATAAAATACGATGGGACAATGGAGTTAGTTTCCATAGATGTGTAGATTTGGACCTTACAACTTGTGAGTATATGCATAGCTGACCCATTAAATAGTTTATATATATATATATATATATATATATATATATATATATATATATATATATATATATATATATATATATATATATATATATTATGGGCATGTCTTATTCAGTTAAGCGTGCCTAGTGGAGAGTAGTACCGGTTTGGGTGACCAAACCGGGAAGTCCTCCCTTGTGGACCACTGCCCTGTCGGTACGATTTCAAAGTCCTTCAATGAAGGTTTCAACCCACAAGGGTTCGAATCTGGAGAAGGCAGGGTTTACTTCAATTTAAGTGTCGTGCCTTCGGGAGGCTTAAGTTGAAGGTTTTCCCCCCATCGGGTTTCAAATTGGACTTGGATTTCCCCAATGAAAGTCAATTTTCAAAAAAAAAACTATGTACTACGGATGAGTGGTCGAATGAATCTTGACATCGAACTGAAACTGTTTTGAGCTCGCATCAGGGTTTAGAATCCGGTTCGGTTCCATTATCCTTAAGAGCATTGATAATTAGGCCTACTAAATAGACTTACAAATAGGCTCACTCCATTCACATTTTGACAAGTATTAAAAACACTTTTTCTCTCTCCTCATATTCACCAATCAATTTTGAATTACACCAATCATATTTGTAGGTCTATTCTTAGGTTCATTACTTAGGCCTACAAATGATTTTTCTATCCTTAATTCACCCAAAGACCTTGCACAAATCAAAATGGCACATGATTTTTACCTAAATTTTATACTAGATTTTGAAGAGGTGACATGGTCTGATCCAAACACCCATGCGTTCTCATTGTTGCGCAAAAATATCCAAATGCTTAAAATGGTGTATTCCTCCCTAATCAATATGGTAAAAACAACCTCCTAAAACCTATTGTGAGAGACACGAGTAACCAGAAGAAGAAAAAATAAAAGCAAGTTGAACTTTTTTCATTGATTTGGTTAAAACATGTTTCTTTATTTGTTAATGAATGCATATATGTAGTATATTGTATATATATGAATTGATGATGGGGTAATGATTGGAAAAATTAGGGTTAGGGTTTGGTGATTTGATTCTGAAACCGACTTGATTATTAAAACTAAAAGGGTGTGTTTTGTAATTTATTTAACATAAGGGTTATTTTTGAAAATCATAAAAAGACATGGGGAATTCGTATAAAATAAGTAAAAGGGTGGAATGTGTAATTTTGATAATTAAAGAGGCTAAACTTGATAATATGCATATTTAAGGATACGGATTTAATTATTTTAAACTAAAGGGTTAATTTTGTAACTTTGTAAAATGGAAGGGTTGATTTGTTAATATTGGAAATGTAAGGATTAATTTAGATAAAATATGAAATTGTGATATTTACACTTTAGACCTTGAACTTTAGCATTATTACTTATTAAAACCCTAAAATATGTAAAACTCTCATAATTAACCCTAATCTCTCATAATTGATATTTTGAACACTTAACTACTCCCAAATGCTAATTATAAACATGAATGGTCAATATGGCTAAATGAGGAAACTTTCTAAATATGGAAACCTGGTAATTATGGAAAGTTAATTAAAATGGTTAAACTACTTAAAGAGAAAACTTACTATTTTTGGAAAGTTACTATTTCTGGAAAGCTGCTATAAAATGAAAGTTACTAAAAATGGAAAACTGACTAAAATGAGTTTTATGTTTTAAAACAAGTTATTGATAATTAGCCGACCATTATTCGTGTAGATTCGTTGAATAAGGAGTGTTTCCTTATGCTTACGTATGTTATGATTTCGATGGCGATTGGGGTACAGATATTCTACCCTTTCAGTAAGGGTGCATTCCCTCTCATGACTTGATCTTTGTTTATTGATTCGTTATAAGATTCCTTAAGCCATTGCTATGTTCCCTTATGTTTGATCCATTCTTTATGATTCCTTTGATATGATCCCTTTGATATATGATTCACATTCATTTGATACTCCTCTGATTATGATTATGCTATGATATGATTCGGATATGCTGCTATGATTCTATGTATGTATGTATGTATGCTTCGTTCCGTTCTTATGCCCGAGTTTTCTAACTACTCATGGAGGTACCATGGGCGTGTCATCGAGGCACCAATGGCATGACACTTTCTGTGGAGGTGTGATTGATCTATGGCGTCCCCATTTGATATGATATGATTATGCGCGCTTATGATATGATTATGCCGGTTTATGTATGCATGTATGTATGTATGTATGGGGGCGTATGGATGCATCCTAGCACTTATGTTTATGTATGGTTATGATATGGATATATGTATGGTGAACTGGGTATGTGCTCTATACTCCTTCACGTTTGGGAGCTAGCTACTCCATGTGGTACCGAGAGGTCTCCCCTTTCTGTATCCTTTGACAGGTGATTATGGATTATGTATGTATGTATGTATGTATGTATGTATGTATGTATGAGACCTATTCGAGTGACTCTGGTAGGTCGGCTCGTGGCTTTCCTTGTTTCTTTATGTCTATTCGAGTGACTCCGGTAGACACGCCTTTGTTGATACGTGCTCTTGATTCTCTTATGATTTGTTTATGCCTGATATATCTATGATGCTTTGTTTTCCTTTAACTTATGATATTGTTCCGTTGATCTTGATCTCTTATTCATTTGAAAGATGACATTCTTTTCAGCAAGAGTTTATGTTTCCTTTTCCTATGCGTATTTATGTTTCGATTATCCGTTTGTTTTACTATATATCTGTTCACTGGGCTTTTTAAGCTCAGCAGCATTCCTTTTCCTGCGGCCGGGTTTAGGTTGCAAGCTGGGTTAGGCGAAGAGTGCATAGGAGCGTTAGTGGACTACCCCGATGATTAGAAGCCCATTTACATCTGGACTAGTTTTGGACTTGGATTAGATTAGACTTGGATTAGTTTGTATCTTCTTTTCTTTTATAGTTTTAGTATTTATTTTGTACTTTTATATTTTTCCCTAGTAACCTTTGTTTTAAGTCTTCCGTTTGCGTTGTATGCTTTGTATGCTTTGATATGTCACCATACTGTAGCGCTCCGGACCCATGCCGGGTTGGGGTGTTACAGTTAAGATGTAAAATTACATAAGTTCCCTTATAGGATTATAACACAAAAATTACTGAGATTAATCCCCTTATGTTTATGCATGCCAAATACGTGTAATTAAAGGAGATTTTGAGAGGGAAAATGTGTTAGGCATTTCTCATTACCCAACTTTACAGGAGAAATGCAAGAGATTATTTTGATTAAACTTAGAAAGATTGTGGGAATCACGGGAAGATTATTAGTACTTCTAGTTAAGCTTTTCATCAAGGCAAGTAAAGAAATTGTTAGTTTTCGTGGTTATTGATCATATGGTTGAATTGGTGTTTTAGAAAGAATGACTCTTATGATGATTCAGATCATATTACAATGTTTTTATGATTATTAGATAATTACTTTATGTATGGAATTTGATGCAAAGCATGTTAGTAGAAATTATGTTATAAAATAGTAGAGATATGATGAATTGTTATGATGATGATAATTAATAGAGCAAATTCTCTAAAAGGGATAAAAATTTGACTTGCTTAAAAAAAGGTAAAACAATAACACCTCTTCCATAAATGGTCATGTGCGAATGTGCGACTCCATTGGATGTGCGACACGTATCCATTTTTTTAATAATAAAAGTACATTTGATTTGATACTTAACT